>CM046327.1:21514989-22114989 GCA_025403435.1 Artocarpus heterophyllus | reverse complement strand
GTTGTTAAACGAATGGGCAAAGTAGCTTATCAGCTGAAGTTGCCTTCTGAAATGTCTGCAATGCACGATGTATTTCATGTCTCCATGCTCAAGAAGTATGTTCTGGAACCTACGCATGTGATTGAGCCACAAGTGATCGAGATACGAGAAAACTTAAGTAATGAAGAAAAGCCAACGAAGATACTCCACCAGAAAACCAAGACCTTGAGGAATAAAGAAATCTCATTGGTCAAGGTATTATGGCGAAATCAGCAAGTTGAAGAAGCTATATGGGAATGTGAAGATGACATGAAAGCTTTGTATCTGCATTTATTCTAAGTTTCGAGGACGAAACTTTTATAAGGTAGGGAGAATTGTAACACCCACCTATTTTATGTAACGGACCACGTTAAGTTAGTAACATTATTTAAGGGATTTTATTAATAAATTATGTTATGATATATGATGTGCTGTTACTAATTTTTATGTCAAGTTTTGCGACAGGTGACGACTGCATGGGATCATTGTGCTCTTGTGTTCATGTGAAATTATAAGCATATGTTTATTTATGATGCAATATATGATTATTTATGATGCAATGATGTATGAGTGTTATATGTTATGACATTTAATGACAGATCGACAGGCCAAACTTTTAAGCTCGACAGGCCAAACTTCTTGCCCGTGAACGGCAGGCCGAAGAACCCCACCGGCAGGCCAAACTTGCTGGAATCGGCAGGCCAAAGGGGAAAACCGGCAGGCCAAATACGGCTGACAAACGGTCAGCAGAAATCTCTCCCAATTTATGGCTGAGACAATTATGTTAATTGGGTGATTTAATTGTGATTAATTGGCATAATAATGAAAGGATTTTATCAGTTAAGGAAATAAAAGGGGTTTGACTTGCATGATTTATGTTAATTTAAATGGTTTCCAATTTTAAATGGGCAAAACATGGAAAGTTGGGAATGACTTGTTTAATTTCCTCTTTTCTCTCCCTATCTCCACGGCATTCAGCCCCTTAACAGTCAGAAAATTCTGACTTAATGATGGGAATTGAATTCCCATCAAATTGTGTTTAATTCGTTAAAAATTTTAACGTTTCTTTTTTTTTTATTTTCTCTCCTCTCACGCTTTCTCTCTCTCAAAAATTTCTGAGACATACTTTCATTCTCTTCCTCTCCTCTTCCTCACGAAAATTCTCTCTCTCTTCCACGAAAATTTTCTGAGAAAGGGCTTGTTTCGTTGATTGTTATCAAGGGGTTTTGAAAAGATATTTTCAGGTATGAATTCGGTTTTTGGTGTTTTTGAAAAGAAATTCTTCGCCTCGATAGGTATTGTATTTTGCCTCGACGTTTTTTTATATGATGTTATGAATATGTTATGTGATGTTTTTCTAAGTTTCGTGTCATTTCAATGTCTTAATGAAAAATGATATTTTTGTCTTCTACCCCTCACAGTAATATGTTATTATGTTACTGTATAATTTTGAAAGTATGAAAAATGTAATGATTATTCAAGAGGTAAATATGATGTTTTCATGAAAAGTTGTTATATTATGCATATGTATGAGTATGTAAGATGAATGTGTTTTATTTATATGTTATGAAATTTTATGGGAATTCATTAAGAAAAATGTTTTAATAAATGTTATTTCTGAATTTTTTGTATATAAAATGTTATGTATGATTAAAAGATTTTATGATAATAAAATAATTTCATGCATGAAAATATGAGGCTTGTATGAAGTTTTAAATTAAAATGTAAATATATTAATTGTTCGAAAATGTTATGTTTAAAAGATAAATATGTTTAAAATGAATAGTTTGTTTTATATGTTTAAGGTAATTTTTACAATTAAAGAAAATCATAATAACAATGTTTATGGTTATGAATTAATATGTGATGGTTGTATACATGGTTATATTATGAATGAATGTCATGAGTATGGATGGTGTGTATTAATGTTTGGCATCTTTTAAATGATTAATGGCATGAACACTCAAGGAAGCGAGCACATTGAGACCCTTCTCTTCTCAGAAGGGATTAGCTACCCTTCTCTTCTCAAGGAAGCGAGCACATTGAGACCACGGCATCGTCACCAAGTGCAATTTTAAGGTTAAGTAAGCTAACGATAAGGTAAGTACATTCTCACCTGCAACATGACACATTTTTACAAGATTTGATGTTATGTTTATAATGATATTCATGATGGTTTTATGGATATTTTCCTTAAGAAATTCTATGAAAGACTTTCATGATTTTAAGTTATGCATGATGATTATGGTATGTTTCAAAGTATGAAAATTATGTATATATGTATCACCTAATAAGTGTTGCACACCCAATGTTATGAAATGATATGTTATGATGTCATGTTTGGTTTGGGATTAGCTACCCTTCTCTTCTCATGACGGCGCGCCTATGATGATGTTTATGGTGCAACACTGGGTGTGCACATTGAGACCCTTCTCTTCTCAGAAGGGATTAGCTACCCTTCTCTTCTCAAGGAAGCGAGCACATTGAGACCACGGCATCGTCACCAAGTGCAATTTTAAGGTTAAGTAAGCTAACGATAAGGTAAGTACATTCTCACCTGCAACATGACACATTTTTACAAGATTTGATGTTATGTTTATAATGATATTCATGATGGTTTTATGGATATTTTCCTTAAGAAATTCTATGAAAGACTTTCATGATTTTAAGTTATGCATGATGATTATGGTATGTTTCAAAGTATGAAAATTATGTATATATGTATCACCTAATAAGTGTTGCACACCTAATGTTATGAAATGATATGTTATGATGTCATGTTTGGTTTGGGATTAGCTACCCTTCTCTTCTCATGACGACGCGCCTATGATGATGTTTATGGTGCAACACTGGGTGTGCACATTGAGACCCTTCTCTTCTCAGAAGGGATTAGCTACCCTTCTCTTCTCAAGGAAGCGAGCACATTGAGACCATGGCATCGTCACCAAGTGCAATTTTAAGGTTAAGTAAGCTAACGATAAGGTAAGTACATTTTCACCTGCAACATGACACATTTTTACAAGATTTGATGTTATGTTTATAATGATATTCATGATGGTTTTATGGATATTTTCCTTAAGAAATTCTATGAAAGACTTTCATGATTTTAAGTTATGCATGATGATTATGGTATGTTTCAAAGTATGAAAATTATGTATATATGTATCACCTAATAAGTGTTGCACACCCAATGTTATGAAATTATATGTTATGATGTCATGTTTGGTTTGGGATTAGCTACCCTTCTCTTCTCATGACGGCGCGCCTATGATGATGTTTTTGGTGCAACACTTGGGCCCTTAAGATAAAATGGATTAAGTTTTGAAATGGTTAACGTTACGAAAGATATGTTCTATGAAATTGTGCTTATGGCACTTTTATGATACAATGATGATGATGATATTGACGTTTATGTAATGTTTTAAATCGTGAGAATATATGTACTTACTAAGCATTAGCTTAATAATGTTTTATGTCATGTTGCAGATAAGGGTAAGAGAATCATGGAGTAGGTGGAGGACATGGGAAGGCGTGTGAGCAACATGACCGATAAATTGTAACCGGAAGCACGCCAAGAAAATGATTCTATGATTTAAACAAGTTATATAATTTGAGTATATATTTTCATGTTAAGTTTTAAGATTTCTTATATTATGATTTTATAAGATATTTTATCATTATATTATGAATTATGAACTTCCGCTATATTATTACGTAAAGTTGGTATGTTTTAATTTTAAGTTTGCCAAAGGAATTTGGTCTCGGACGGCCTGCCGAAGTCTGTGGCTGGCCTACCGAAGACCAGAAGTTCGGCCTGCCGACTGGATTTTCTGGCCTACTGAACCTGGATGAATTTTCAAACCGTCTTGCAAAGCCTCTACCGGCTTGCCGGCGGAGGGAACACCGGCCTGCCGATGTTGAACGGCCTGCCGAAGTCCCAACTTCGGCATGCCGAACTGTGGGAGTAAGTAAGTTTTAAATGATTTGATGTTTATTATGATATGTTGTGATATTTTGTTAAGTTCTGATTTTTTACAATTTGTATATCTATTTTATTAATATAAGTTCATGATTAATTTATAGTATAAATGAATAAATTATGTTATGGAATAAATTAAACAATGATTTTCGAAACAATGTTAAGTTTTAAAAAAAAACGTATGAATGGATCCTGATAATGTAAGTCTAAGTACTTTTAAAATCAATAGTAACGATAAAGTTTGATATTATTTTTAAGTTTAAAGTTTATGCATGTACGAATGTAAGTATGTAACGACATCTGTGATGTCTGAATTAAGGGGCATTATAGGCTCAATTGGTACTCAGGAAGGAAATAAGAACCTCTTAAGAGAGGTTTAAGGTTCGAACCATGAGGGACGCGAAAGAAAACCCTGAGGGACCAATGTGCCCCAGAGGGGACAGTACGGATGAGTGGGCCCGGTTACACCGCAATAAGAGCCAATTATGCCGGGGGCCGACCTACGGGCCTCATGGGGGCTTGAGTGGGGCCGGGTATGCCATAATCTGAACCGAGACTTCGCCCTCACTCAAGCCTTGCCTGCCTGCGTCTTTGCCAACTGGCTTTGCCCGAGTTTCTCGCATGCCTGTCCGCACGCCCGCGCGCAAGTCACACTGCCAGTCCGAGATACTCGCGCGCCTGTCTGAATGGCCACGCCTGGCACTCACCTGCGTGCACATTTCTTGCCTGACCCACATGCATGGCCAAGGTCACCTTGTGCCTGCATGCTGATCCTTTGGGTCTTGTCTGAACCATGCAAAGGGGATTATCACATGCCTCCTTGCCTTGGACATGGGCCACCCACATCCAAGATTTGCAACCACTGACTTAATTCGAAGTTCGGGGGTCTAACAAACCACCCCTATCGGATGAAGCCGACGCCCTCGTCGGTATGGCCTCGAGGTATTCCTGCACCTCTTTCTCAAATTGCCACAAGGTAACGTCCCGCTCCCAAGTAGCACTGTTCTCCTCTTCACCCTTCCATTTCACAAGAAAATCAGTCCGTCGATTCTTCTTGCTCATGCCCATTGTTCGATGGTCAAGGATCTTTTCCACCATTTTGTCAAATTGTTTTCTGATAGTAGACGGAGCCCTCTTCGCCTGCTGCCTCTCGTTCAACAAGTCCTCCTTGTAAGGCTTTAAAAAACTCACGTGGAACGTTGGGTGCACCTTTAGCCGAGGTGGTAGCTTTAGCCTGTAAGCAACATTCCCAACTTTCTTAACAATTTCAAAGGGACCATCGTACCTTGGAAGAAGCCCATGATGCACTGTCTTGCTGCTTATCTTCTTCCAAATCTGTGGGGTCAATTTCAGCAACACCATGTCACCAACATTGAACTTGACTTGGCGCCTATGCTTATCAGCATACTTCTTCATGCGCCTAGCTGCTTTCATCAAACTGTCTCGGGCCTGTAGTATCAACTCCTGCTTCTCTTCCGCAAAGCGATAGGCTGCTGGACAGCTAACTCGCCCTTTGGAACGTGCCACTTCTAATGGGGTCAGGGGCTTATGTCCGAGTGCAAGCTCTACTGGACTCATCCCAGTTGCAGAACTCTGATGTATGTTGTACGAGAATTGGGCCACATCAAGTAAATCTAGCCAATTCTTTTGACTCGCCGAGACATAATGCCTTAAAAATTCTTCCAATAAAGCATTTATACGCTCCGTTTGGCCGTCGGTCTGTGGATGGTTAGCCGTAGAAAACTTTAACTCAGAACCTATCAAGTTAAAGAGAGTCGTCCAAAACTTACCAGTGAACCTTGAATCACGATCACTGACTATGTCTTCAGGCACACCGAAGTATTTTACCACATTCTTGAAAAAGAGCTCTGCCGCCAACATAGCTGAGCACTCATGTGGGGCTGCAATGAACACTGCATACTTCAAAAACCGATCTACGACGACCAACACTGACCGCATACCTTGGATTTAAGGGAACCCCGAAATGAAATCCATAGATACTGATTTCCATGGTTTTTCTGGCACCGAGAGTGGCTGTAATAGTCCGGCTGCCTTCCTTCTTTCCATCTTATCTTGTTGGCACACCAAACAAGTCTTCACATATAGCTCAACATCCTTCTCCATGTTGGGCCAATAATAACTGCAGGTTATGAGTGCCATCATCCGTTCTCTCCCCAGATGTCCTGCCCATTGAGGGTCATGCGTCTCCCGCAAAAGTTCCTGTCTTAGGCCACCCGAGTTAGGAATAAATAATCGATTACCTTTGGCGTAAAGGAGTTCGTCATCTTCCCAATAACGTCTCACTACTCCTTCTCGCACTTCCTTCTTGAGATGAACATAAGCCTGATCCACCTCAGCTTGTTGTTTTACTCAGTCAAGAAAAGTTGACTGCACTGCTATCAATGCAGCCACATGGTCCTGCACCTCCTTGCGACTCAAGGCGTCAGCGACTTGGTTTTGCTTGCCTGGTTTGTGTTCCCACACAAAGTCAAATTCCGCCAAGAATTCCTGCCATCGGGCCTGTTTTGGGGTCAACTTCTTCTGGGTCTTGAAATAAGTGTTAGCCACATTGTCCGTCAACACTTTGAACTTCGTTCCCAGCAAGTAATGCCTCCAAGTGTCAAGGCAGTGCACCACTGCCGTCAGTTCCTTCTCATGGGCTGAGTACCGCTGCTCAACATCCTTAAGCTTCCTGCTTTCATAAGCCACGGGGTGGCCATCCTACACGAGCACTCCACCAAGAGCTCGATCTGATGCATCCGTGTGTACCTCAAATGGAAGCTCGAAATCTGGCAATCTCAAGACTGGTTTCGAGGCAACTGCTGCCTTCAGCTTCTCAAAGGCTTCTTGGCATGCGTCTGTCCACGTCCACTTTTGCTCGTTTCTCAGCAAATCTATCAAAGGGCTCGCCTTTTTTGAATACCCTTTGATGAACCGTCGATAGTAATTTGCCAAGCCAAGAAAAGAACGCAAGTCTGGCACCTTCGTTGGCGCAGGCCAATCAATGATTGCCTTCACCTTGTCCTTGTCCATCCGAATATCGCCTTTGGAAATCCAATGGCCCAAGAATTTAATTTCTTGCCTGCAAAACTCACATTTTTCTTTCTTCACAAATAGCTTGTATTCTCTAAGCCGTGAGAATACTTGCCGCAAGTGATTAACATGATCTACCAAGGATCTCGAGTAAACAACAATATTATCCAGATAAACAACCACGAACCGATCAAGAAATTCATAGAGTACCTCGTTCATTAAGTTACAAAACGTGGCAGGGGCATTGGTTAAGCCAAAAGGCATCACCAAAAACTCAAATGAACCATACCTCGTCACACAAGCCGTCTTGGACTCATCCCCCTCGGCTATCCGCACCTGCCAATAGCCTGACCGTAGGTCCAGCTTTGTGAAGTATGACGTACCTGCCAATCGATCGAATAAATCCGTTGCGTTGGGGACCGGGTACTTATTCTTAATAGTCACCTTATTAAGGGCCCGATAGTCTATGCACATCCGCAATGAGCCATCTTGCTTCCTCTGAAACAGCACCGGGGCACCATAAGGGGCTTTTGATGGTTGTATGAAATCGGCATTCAGCAACTCGTTAAGCTGACTCCTCAACTCAACCAACTCTGATGGGGCCATCCAATAAGGGGCTTGGGCTGACGGCCTGGCACCTAGCTCCAGCTCGATCTTATGATCCACCGCTCTCCTCGGTGGTAACTCCTTTGGCAGTTCTGAGGGCATCACATCTGAGAACTGCTCCAACACCATTGCAACATCATCAGGCACCTCCACGACCTGATCCGGTTTGATCTCCACGAGGGCTGCAACGTAAGTAATCTCGCCCTTTTTCACCCCATTTTTGAATTGCTTAGCCGACTGCATCTCTAACTTACTCTTGACCTGTCCAGAGAAGTTAGCGTGAATGAAACAAGGATTCCGTTCTTCGTTTACCAACATACCTAACAAATGAGGCATGATTGTTGCCTTGGCTTGAACGAAGAAATCAATCCCCAAGATTAACTCAAAATCGTCCAAGGCTGTGATGGTAAGATTTATCTATCCCTCCCAAGCACCAACTTTGAGGGTTGTTGTGGCCACACCTTGAACCGGAGTAGCACCCTAGTTTACCGCCTTGATTTTGCATGGACTCTGGTTTACCACTAAACCCAACTTGTCAACCATTCTATTGGAAAGGAAGTTGCTGGTCGCTCCCGTGTCCAGCAAAGCTCTTTCGGTCTTCCCATTTAGTTACACCGCTGCATACAAAAGACCCCTATTTGGGGCTGACTTAACCGTTGAAACTATGTTAAGGAGTTGGAGAGGGTTTACCCGAGAAGTGCTAGATCCACCTGCATTCTCCTCTCCTTCAGACTCTTGAATAGCATTCAATCTTTCTCGCTTTGGGCATTTCTTGGCCATATGTGGTCCTCCACAAATAAAACAGCCCGCTTCCTTCTTGCCTCCCTTGGACTCACCTTGCTCGGTCGTCTTTTTACCCTTCCATTCGGATTTCTTAAAATCCTTAGAGGGGGCTTTTACCCTTTTTGCCTTCCTGACCCTTTTTCTTGTCACCAATTGAGGCAGTTGGGGTGGGTCTAAAGTCGACTAAGCCCTCCGCAGCCGCAATGGCTGAAGGAAGGTCCTTCACGTCTTGTCTCCGCAACTTGGCATGTGCCCACGCTTGCGAGCCTGACATAAAGTTGAATAGCTTGTCTGCATCCGACATATCTTTGATGTCCAACATCAAAGAACTGAACTCCCGCACATACTCTCAAACAGAACTCGTCTGTCGAAGCTTCTTAAGTGCTTCCTGTGCAATCCATGCGGTGTTGCACGGCAAGAACTGATCCTTTAGTTCCTTCTTTAACGTTTCCCAATCCTCGATCGGAGGTTTGTCAGCCCTTGTCTCTCCCGACATCTGGGTCCGCCACCATAGTTTAGCATCATCAGATAAATACATGTTAGTTATGGTTATCTTTTCACCATCTGGAATATGAGCGGCCTTGAAATACTGCTCCATATCCCACAAGAAATTCTGCAGTTCTTTGGCGTTACAACCACCGTTGAACGCCTTAGGTTTTGAAACTTTGATCTTCGAAGGGGCCTCATCCACGGCCTGAGGGGTCGCCACGGCCCTCTTGAGGATGCTTATCTCATCCTCTAGTCTCTTCGAGTTTTCCTTCACCAAGTCAATCATGGTGATGAAGTCCTGCATCATGGAGGAGAACCGCTCTTCCATGTCTCGCATCGTGTCAGACCGAACCGTTTTCAAGGCTGCCATTTGCTCGGCCTGATGTGCTATCTGCACCGCAAGACTCACCGCATCGTCGCTTTGGGGATTCCCGACGAAGTCTTCCAAGCGACTAACTCTTTCACGTAACTCATTCATCGTGATGGTTCCAAGAACGTCCGTTGTTCTCGGCTCTGATACCAGCTGTCACAGGGGCCAAATTTTCACCAAAAGTCTGCCACTGTGCTGCATTAAGTCACCCGACCTAGTCAGCCTATCCAAGTGTTTACCCACGATGATCCGATAATCAAACACACAAAACCAACTTACGGAAACCACTTTCCAACCTTTTATTAACTCACAAAAGGAATATAAGTTTTGCCTCACACGGATCACCACAACACTCACTTTGTCACTTGTGAGTTGGTGTCTCGGGGCCTCACTATTTATAGACAAAGTTTACAACGTGTGGCTGACACCCCCAGCCACTAAGGATCAACTTCGGGGCACTATGCACGTTTGCAGCCACATTCTAGCGACTTCCACAATTTTTGGGCGGAGACTTGGCCCTCTGCATGCCACGTGCAGCCAACTAACACCCGCTCGCCTCCTGATGCGCGAACATGGGCCACGTGGGGCGCATACATGAACTAGCCGTTGGCTTGCCACTTGCCCACAACTTGCACCCACGTGGTTTCAGAATCCAGCCGTTGTGCCCACGTTCTCGTGCTAGCCGTTGAGGCCACCTGCTTCCGCGGATTGTGTGCGCACCACTCGCACACATGGGCTGAGAGTTCGCTTGCTCGCCCAACAGCCCACACACATCTGCACGTTCCCTTTTTCCGCGGGGTCTTGTCTGAACCGGGACTTCGCCCGCACTCAAGCCGTGCATGCCTGCGTCTTTGCCCACTGGCTTTGCCCGAGTTTCTCGCATGCCTGTCCGCACGCCCGCGCGCACGTCACACTGCCAGTCCGAGATACTCGCGCGCCTGTCCGAATGCTCGCGCGCCTGTCCGAATGGCCACGCTTGGCACTCACCTGCGTGCACATTTCTTGCCTGACCCGCATGCATGGCCAAGGCCACCTTGTGCCTGCATGCTGATCCTTTGGGTCTTGTCCGAACCATGCAAAGGAGATTATCACATGCCCCCTTGCCTTGGACATGGGCCACCCACATCTAAGATTTGTCACCACTGACTTAATTCGAAGTTCGGGGGTCTAACACCCACCCACAAGTATTTTTAACGGCGTACGTTGTCTTCTTATCGTCTCATGTTCATCATTTCCTTCATTTAGCCAAACACCATTTTTCTACCCATATTCCTTTCTCATTTTTAACAAAACGAAATAATCTTTTTCCCTTTTTTTTGGCCTTTTCAATTTGCTTCCAAAAATGGGTTTTCTGGATCACATCTCGGATCTATGTGATTGCTCTCGTGGTGACTCTAAAAAGCTAAAAAAACGCAAGCAACTACAGGTACATAATCAACCATCAAAACCCTATTTTCTTTCCCTTTTTCTTTTTAATTTTTTGGTCCCTTTGTTTTCTTATGTAATTTTTGGCGAAGGTATGAATGTAATAAAACTAGAGGGTCAAGATAAAAGTTAAAATGGACTGTGAAGGGTGCCAGAGGAACGTGAGGAAATCGGTGGAAGGGATGAAAGGAGTGACGCAGGTGGAAGTAGAACCCAAGCAGCACAAAGTGACGGTGATCGGATATGTCGAACCCAACGAGGTGTTGACATGTGTCAAGCATGGGACAGGCAAGAGGGCAGACTTCTGGCCCTACATTCCATGCGACGTCGTTCAGCATCCGTACGCACCCGGGACGTACAACAAGAAGGCACCGGGTGGGTACGTGCGGGACGCAGCGGAGAACCCGGAGGCGTCCTCCCTCGCACGTGACAGCTCCGTCGAGGTCAGGTACACCACTTGTTTCAGTGACGACAACACAAATGCATGTATGGTTATGTAAAAAAAAGAAAAAAAAATGCAGAATAGATGTAAAAATATGGCTGTTGAATCCATACTATTCCCGTGAGTAATACCACGGAAAAAGACTTTTTACGGTGTTCGGTAACTTGGTTTGAACCGAGCAGCACAAAGTGACGGTGATCGGTTATGTCGAACCCAACGAGGTGTTGACATGTGTCAAGCATGGGACAGGCAAGAGGGCAGACTTCTGGCCCTACGTTCCATGCGACGTCGTTCAGCATCCGTACGCACCCGGGACGTACAACAAGAAGGCACCGGGTGGGTACGTGCGGGACGCAGCGGAGAACCCGGAGGCGTCCTCCCTCGCACGTGACAGCTCCGTCGAGGTCAGGTACACCACTTGTTTCAGTGACGACAACCCAAATGCATGTATGGTTATGTAAAAAAAAGAAAAAAAAATGCAGAATAGATGTAAAAATATGGCTGTTGAATCCATACTATTCCCGTGAGTAATACCACGGAAAAAGACTTTTTACGGTGTTCGGTAACTTAGTTTGAACCGGATACAGTTTAATTTTATTATAATGTTTTCGCTATAATGTTTTCAGTTTTAGAACCAGAATCTAGACACCTTTTGTTATGTTTTTATTGGTTGGGAGGTTGCATGCTATAATTTGTAGTCTTTTACAAGGATGTGAATAATATTAATAACATTAAGATGTTTTGTTGCCCGAGTGTTTTAGATAGAACTCTAAAGAGTAAAAATGTGCGAGAGTGACATGTTTTTAGGATTGTATTATTATATTGGCCCTTGTTCGATGTGAAGTGGGTTTAATGTGAATTTTGTCTCTGTGAAAATTGGTTCCATGACAAAACTAATGGACGGTACCACGAGATACCACAGATGGTTGTGGCATGGTGGTAAGGATATCCTATTTGGAGCTTTCATTTCATTCCGTTCGAGGTTTGATTCATTCTACACGGCATAAACTATGTCCTTCTAGATTTTATGAATATATTGGGCCGATAGCACCGGTGGTCACAACTCTCAATAGACTCCTACAATAGAAATGTAGGAGTGTGAACACATCGTTGATTAATTAAAAAATAATTAAGATGATAGCATGATATGTAATTCATGGTGGAAGATGATCTTTCTCTAACCAAAAAGAATGGAGGAAATTTGTTCTAATGAAAGAGTGAAAATTTGCGGGTTGTTTGAAAAACTAATTTTAATTGTGGTTTCAACTAATGAGAACTATAATATGTTACAATAAATTGTTAAGAATTTCATGTTATAATTTTTAAACTTAAAACTTCAATTGCAATTGGAGATAGGCATTGTTGGTTAGTCCCACATGATGGCCCTTCTGTTGGTTTTATGCCATCAGTGTTGTCAAAGAGTATGACAAATTAACTCTTGTAATGGAACATGTTATTGTGTCTCGATTGCTCAAATGTCAACTGAAGATAAACATTGTT
The DNA here is from genome assembly GCA_025403435.1 of Artocarpus heterophyllus. Lineage (NCBI taxonomy): Eukaryota > Viridiplantae > Streptophyta > Magnoliopsida > Rosales > Moraceae > Artocarpus > Artocarpus heterophyllus. The sequence goes on along the minus strand of CM046327.1, from coordinate 22,102,344 downwards.
GGTTAGTCCCACATGATGGCCCTTCTGTTGGCTTTGTACCATCAGTGTTGTCAAAGAGTATGACAAATTAACTCTTTTAATGGAGCGTCTTATCGTGTCGATTGCTTTTGATGGGACGTGTTATTGGGTCTCAATTGTGCTAATAATTGATGCACTTGTATTATATTTGCTCCAAATCCTGGATTGGACCCTCTATAGAGTGATGTATGTTGGTTTTGGAAAATAATTTTCACATAATTAGCGAAAACGTGGTAGTGGTGTGGACCGTGTATAATAAAAATTTTCTTCAAATTTTTGTAAATCACTATCAATTATATTAATTTAATGCTTAAAAATATGTTATATGTTGTTTACCGAAATGAAAAGAAAAGAACCAGAATTAAACCACTAGCAAAGGGATGTTCTCTTCAAGAAGATACCACCGTCTTTTTTGACTAATTCTCGGTACCGGTTGCATGTACGTTTGGGCATAGAAAGAATATGGTTTCAAAAGATCATTCAATTAACTATTAGTCACCCAAAAATCTTAATACTTGAGCAAAACGAGTCTTGAGATGAAGAACTTTTCTTCTCTCTTTTTTTTTTCACACGCCTAGGAGGGGGAGAAAATAGCAGAGTATCCTCAGTCTTTCTAGAACTCATAAGTATATCTAACGAATAGTAAATGCTTATATTTATAGAGAATAAAAGAGCTAATTAATTTTGAAAAATCTTCTTATTTTAATTTAATATTTTACGTCTAGTATGCAAGCTACACAAAGCATTATACGGGCTCAAACAAGCCCCTCCAGCTTAGTTTGATAAGGTCAAAGGCTCTCTTCTTAGCAAAGGGTTCACAAGTTCACGAGCTGACAACTCACTGTTCCTCAGGATCACTTCTCAGTCTTGCACTTATGTCCTAGTGTACGTCGATGACATAATAATCACAGGTAGTAATTCTCTTGAAGTTCAGCAGCTTATAACTTATATGAGTCATGCTTTTTTCTCGAAGGATCTGGGACCTCTCCATTACTTCCTTGGCGTTGGGGCTCACGCCACTTCCGATAGGGGACTTCTGTTAACTCAGAGGAAATATATACGAGAGCTTCTTGAAAAAGCAAAGACTGCAAATGCAAGACCGTTGCCAACGCCCATGATTACCAGTGAACGTCTTTCTTCTCAAGTTGGGGATCCCTTCGATGATCTAACCTTATACAGAAGCATCGTCAGAGCACGTCAATACTTCACCATTACACGACCTGAAATTTCGTTCTCTATTAACAAGATTTGCCAGTTTATGCAAGCACCCAAGTAACCACATTGAAAAGCTGTAAAGCGCATTCTCAGATATCTGCAGGGTACATCCGACCATGGCCTATACCTCCCCAGATCTGCCTCCCTTGATTTAGTTGGCTTCTCAGATTCAGATTGGCCACCGATCCGGATGATCGCAAATCCACATGAGGATTTTGCATTTTTCTTGGCCAATGCCCTGTCACTTGGAGGTCCAAGAAACAACACACCATTTCTCGATTGAGCATCGAAGCCAAGTACCGCAGCCTAGCCACTGCTACAGCGGAAATGACTTGGATTCAGTCCCTTCTCCATGAACTGCAAGTTCCCTTGACTAGAACTCCGGTTTTCTGGTGCGACAACCTCAGTACCATTTCTTTGAGCGTTAATTCAGTTCTTCGCTCGGGGACCAAGCACATCGAGTTGGATCCATACTTTGTTCGCGATAAAGTCCTCAACAAGCCCCTCTCCATACAACACGTTCCAACTCTCGACCAAACTGCCGACATCCTTACCAAGCCACTCTCCCGCACTCGTTTTGCTCGTCTGCATTCCAAGCTCAACGTTGTCTCTTCTACCACACTTCACTTGCGGAGGGATGTTAGAGAAGTCAAAGAATTGGCTAGTTAGGATTGGCTATTGTAGATATCACCCAAATTGTACAATAGTGTAGGAATCACACTTTATATAATACTTTTTGGCTTATTCACCAACTCTTTCATCCACGAAGTCTCCATCTTATTGGCCTACGCTTTGTATATATTGTAAAAGGCTATATTCTGTATACTATTCGAATGAGCAACATTAGGAGTCCTATTTTCTCTCAGTTGGCTTTTTCCTTTTTGTGCTTTCATTTCTGTAAGAAGCATTTCTTTTTTTCTTTTGGCATAAACTATGTGCTCGTGGACTTTATGAATAATTTTGGACCAATAATAGCGGTGGTCACAGTAGATTCCTACGACAGGGTTGATCAATTTTTTTAAAGAAAAAAGTGGGATGACTGCATCACGTGGATTCCATGGTGAAAGATGATCTTTCTCTAACTTTCATTAAAACATTTTTACTCCATTCTAATGAAAGTGTGAAGATTTGGTAAATGATTCTTTGATAGACATTGTTGGTTACCCCCACATGATGGCCCTTCTGTTGGTTTTATGCCATGATCAGTGTTGGAAAGAGTATGACAAATTACCTCTTTTAATGGGACATGTCATTGTTTCTCAATTGTGTACTTATAATTGTTGCACTTGTATTGCATTTGCTCTATAGCATGGGATGGGACACCCATAGCTAGTGATGCACATCTTTTATGGTTTGGACCTTTTTTTTATTGGCAACTAAAGCAGTAAAAAAAGAAAGAAAAAATCTTATTAGTTCAATATGAGGGTCCATACACTTATTTTTTTGTCAAATAGTACAAATGTTCAAGTAGTATTAAAAAATTAAAATAAAATAAAATAATATCGAGTAAGCGAATCAAGTCTAGCAAATCTCTTAAAATTTGACATATTTTTTAATCAATAGGTGGTTTTAATATAAAAATGAAGAAAACTTTGTGTATGCAAAGTGTTAACTTTCCCTAATAGAATTTCTTGTTGACTAAATGGAGGGTGGAGTACCCAAAAAGGATAGTTGATATTGGTGAATAAAAGGAAAACTGACATCAATCTTCATCATAGGAATATTGCAACAATTATTCTAACTATTATGATGTTTTATTTATTCGATTAAGTTATCTTTGTTTGTTTAAATTTGTATAAAAAATGTAGTCTTTGTATATTTATTTATTGGCAGTTGATAATTTTAGGAATGAAAATAATTCTAAATTAATAATAATGAAGAAGGCTCTGTTTGACGACATCTTCATTATCATAAGTCCTTTTATATCTCTACTAATAGTGGCTAAACGTAATACTATCATATACACGGTAAATAACATAGGTACCTTAAAAGAGTTGAACCAATTGAGTTAAAACATTGTAACAATAAAGAACTATACTATTTGAGCTTAAATTAATTGGTTTGAATTTTAAATCAATTCTTTAAATATATACTAAATCATAATAAAAAAAATTATAATAATATTTTTTTTTGAATTTGGAGTACGAATTTGAATTCCTCTTACAGAGTTAAATGCAGAACTACAACTAGATTACACTTGCAACAAAAAAAGTAAAAATCGGACTGTAAAAAATAATGCAACATCAATATTAATATGGAATGCAACACAATATCAACAGATGTTGTACAAAACATTTATATCTTAATTTTATCAATACAAATTAAACGACATCCTCTCTAAGGTATAAATTATACGACATAGCGCTTGGAGTAGCACTACTGGTTACGCTATCCCGAATACCAAACAGACTCTTTTGAAAAATACACGAAAAACCAGAATTCGAAAACCACACGTTTTTACTTTCTTACTCCTGCTTCCAAACACACCCACTTAAGCCCCTCTATAAATACACCCTCTAGGGCGCTCCCGAGCGATGCTATTTCAGATCTGAGAAGGGAGAGAAATTAGAAAAGGTCCTCTGGATTCTCTGGACTCTACCGCCTTCATCTCTCTCCCTTACCCAAAATCCCTAAAAATCCTAGATATTCTCACCTCCCAAACAGGATTTTCGCGGGAGATTCTTCTCGATTCGACTGTTCAGAGCTCGGATCAGAAGATCGAAACCCTAATTTCAATCCCTATCCCCGTTTTTTGACGCCTGGGATTTGCGTGATTTTTGCTCGGAGATCTGTTGAATCGATTTGGGTTTGGGGTGTAAAAGCGAAAAGGATTCTATGTCTCGGTGCTTTCCGTACCCTCATCCGGGGTATGAGCGGAACGGTAACCGCGACGAAGCCCTGCTCGAATCGATTAAGGTTTGTTGAGCATGTCCATGAATGAATTCTGTGCTCGACTACTTCGTTCGATTCGATATCGTATACACGTTGATGATGCGTTTTTTGACCTTGTCTCTTGTAAATTAGTACCTTTTAGTTGAGGGGAATAGTTTTTTGGGATGTTAGATCGATTTATACAACTCAAAACGTAATTGATACCCATTTTACCCTCTGGGTTTTTGTTGGCGGCAAAAGATTTGGACTGTGTATAAGTTTGTATTTGCTTGTTCGATACTGAGTTTGGATTTGTGATTGATACCGCTGTTTGATTTGTTCCTTCGTGGTGAAATGGTAGACACGCGAGATTATATATTTGTCTCGTGCTGAATAGCGTTGAGTTTAAGTCCTCTTCAAGGAAAAGGATAGACTGAAATGGGTTCTTTTGGAGGAAACTAAAATTTGGGTCCTTTTGTTGTTGGTTAAATTTTGAGTTTATGAAGAAGAAAAATACAAAAAAAAAAAGCTGAAATCTTGCGGTATTAGTGAAGTATTTGTAGCATCTTCTAAGTTAGTTGTGATCTGTTATGGGTGATGATTACTCATTTACTTGTGCTACAAAGAGAAGCGTAGTTTTAGAGACTAATGTCCGTCTGAAATGACCAAATATCATGTTAAATTGACTTTAGTTGTTGTCTGTCTGTCTAACAATTGTCTTACTGTTCTAGATATCGTCATAATGGTATGTTGGAATATTAATCAACTGGTCAAGAGACCCAAAATCTTGTTTGTCCTTTATTACTGTGAGTTGATGCTATAGTTATGTGTTAATATATTTGAATATCTGTTGTTGTCATGTCATCATTATTTTCCTCATGTATTTTGTCGGAGAACTAAATATTGGGCGGTCATTTGTTGTTACTCAATAATTTTGTATGAGCTGTGTTGTATGTCTCTTCTCTGTGCTAAGTGACATTTTTCCATTTTCGTAAGTACTGATTGACACTCACTCTGGTAATCAGAAACGGCAAATAGAAGGAGAGAAAGCCAAGAAAGACAAGAAGGAGAGAAAACGGGAGAGGAAAGAAAAACACAAGGCCAGAGAAAATGGAGAGGCTGGAAAGGAGAAGCACCATCGTCAGAAAAGGCACAGGGATGAGAAGAGCCAAGACAGTAAGAAAGGACGGGATCATGACAAGAAAAGGAAACTTGAAATGGAAAATCTTGAGAAGAGCAACCTTACTGAAGAACATGGGCAGCCGGTTGGTTCCCAGAATTCTTGTGATAGTACTCTTAACAGCAATAGAAGTCACAAGCCAAGCTCGCCTCCTGAAAGCTGTCATGATTCTGGTGAGTGTCTTTGTGTTCCTTCCTCATGCGGGGAAGGCTGTTTTCTTGTTGGGATTGTTTGCTTCGCATGAGCAAAACTGATATTCTTTCTTCAAAATTTTATTATTGATGTAAAGGAAACATTATCCGGATCCGGTTGCCTCTTCAAAGGCACAAAGATCCCGAGATATTACCCAGCAAGGAAGAGCCATGCTCCGCCTCAGGAAGGGCTCATAATGCCTTTGCTCAAGGGTCATGCGAACCTGCTTCTAGGCAAGGCAAAGAACAAGTAGACCATCATCCCTGTTCTACTTCAAACAGAGATGTGAGCCAGGTAGTTGAAAATTTCAGGCTCAACGAAGAAAAGCACTACCCCACAACGAAATCCGTCGAGCTTTCTTGCAAGACTGGATCAATTTCTATGCCGATTACATCAACTTCTTGTCCTCCTCTTCCGCCTATGCTATCTCAGTTCAGAGACCTATTTCACAACTGGGTTCCACCCCTGTTACAGGACGAGGGATCCGGTGACAAGTCATGGCTATTTGAGTCAAAGCAGAGCCACAAAAATGGGGTTGAAAGATGCAAGGATGAGAGCGATATCTTGATCCATGAACCCTCAACACTTTGGCCACGGGCACAATTTTTGCCCTCAGCAGATATATTTGCTTTGCCTTATGCAGCTCTGTTCTAAGGTTGTGAAAATGGAAGAAACAAGACAAGTGAGGAGTTAAACAGAATTACCAATAAGCTTTTATGTTTTGATGAAAGTTGTTGCCATGGTTAAGTCTGTTCTGTTGTTGGTGTAGCGACTCAAGTCTTGTGAGGACTGTGGGGCCACAAAATTGGCTGATGCGTGGTAGAGATTGATAAGGGGAAGCATATTCTTTTTGTGGGTTGATAATATATTTGGTGTGTTACAGCTTCAATTCTTTTAGAAATGAAAATTATATAATCAACTGGTTCAGTTTAGTTCAATTTAATTCAAGCGGCTTTGGCAAAACATTTAATTCTACACTAATTGGTGTTTAGTAAAATATTTAATTCTACACTACAAATTCAAAGAGGGTTAAAGAATTCTAACCCCCATTTAATACAACATTTCGAAGTAAATGTTGTAAGCATTGAACAGTCTTGTCCGTCATGTATGTACATACGTGTATTTATAATTGGCACTATGATTTCATATAATTTTTCAATTAAACTTTTTTATATATTTTATATTTATTTTTTAATTAAATAAAATTTTTTGTTTTAAATTAATGTTATCAATATTTATTTATCTAAACATTTATTAAAAAAACTTATTTAAATATAAAATCGGTTCGGATTTTCTAATCAGTTTAGTGCTTTTTATTTGATCAGATTAATACTTTTCGTTCAAAGAAAAAAGGTTTAAATTCACACAATTTGAACCGGCAACTAAAGGGGGGCAAAATTCTGTCATCCTCGCGGTGGCCTTTTCTAGTTTTTTCTTAACATTTTTTGTTGAGCCGTTATTGGCCCGTTTATAATAACGTGCCAACGCTTTCATTAGGCCATTCGGCAATTTTGACTGGTATCTTAAAACTAAACGACAATGATGTTTGATATAATCAAAATTTTTAATCAAAATTTTTAATTGTTATAGTGTAAAGCTTTTATATACTATAATGATTGTAAAAAAATCTGAGCTACAATGTAAGTTGTCACATATTATAGTTTTCAACGTAAGTTGTCACATATTATAGTTTTCAACTTCAAAAGTTTCAATTTTAACCATTTTGTCAAACATCCTGCACACTTTGATACACTTGTATACCTAAAGAGCAGCGTTGTTTGTATAACAATAAGTAAAACTCTAATAACTAATTATAGGTTCAAGTAAAAACTAACATGGTGTTTGGGATTGGTTCAAAACACCATGAGAGCTTTACATTGCATTTGTTTTTTTGCTTTACATTGTAACTGTTAAGATTTTTATACTATAAACGATTCAAATTGAAGAGTTCAAACTGGTGTATCAAACATAAAATAAAAATGAGTTATATTGTATACGAAGAATAGAGTAACATCCTACTCAATAAAAAATAATATGCATATACAAATTTATTACTATTTTTATGTTTTTTGAGATAAATTATTTTTTAGGAAATTTTTTTTTGGTAATGAAATAAATATCTAAAAAGTAGAAAACAAATAAAAAACGCTATAAATCACCAAATCCATTATTACAAACCAAGTTTCGGACTTCATTTTCATTTCGAGAGCATAGATTCAAACCAAATGTTAGAACCTAAAATATACTATAGCAAAATTAGTTTGAACGAAGAAGTTAGGTTTTCAAATGGACTAGCATATACAGGTGTTCCTTTTTTCTTTTCTTTTTTTTAGGTGAGTAATTTGAGGGTCCATTTGAGAAACATCATTATGTAATATATATATTTTTTTAATTTTACTGCTTTTATAAAAAAGATTGAAACATACCACTTTTAAAGAATGTAAAGACATTATTATTCCTAAGAATTTTAGTTTATAACGGGTTTGATGCGAAAACACAACTCAAACTTGACCTAACTCAATAACATAATTGACACGAAATTGGCTCGATTTATTAATTTTTTTATTAAAAAATATAGAAAAATATAGTCAAATAATTTTTAAAAGAATAATTTTAAAAAATTTACTTAGAAAAATTAAAAATAACATTTATAGCCTAATTTCACAAAAAAGTATAGAAAAGTGGATTAAACAAGTAAAATAACACTTGTATTGCTTATATTAGTTATAACAACACAAATATGAGCAACCTTTTTACCAAATAGGTGAGACGTGGGTTGACTCGAACCCCATACGAAAATTTTGGTTGACACGAACATAACGTAAATCGTCACACCTAAGGATTAGGCAAATAATATTATCTTAAGGGTATTTTGGTCTTTTTATATATGAGAAATTATATGGATCAAATGGGAAAAAAAGTTGTAGAACACAATAGTAGAAAAGTGGCATACAATCTAATTTACTTGTAGTTTGACGCTCACGTTCATTAGGACCTACAGAGCAGACCAGGGTTTACCAGCCCATTAAACTAGGTCTGAACCTTGTCCTTATAAGAATGTCACAAATTTTTGGGGTTGGATTGATTTATGCCATAAGAAAAAATTTTGTAGAAAATGCCACAACTATGTCAACACAATATATTTATAGGGTGTTTGACAAGATGGTGAGAACCGTTGGTTAGAACTGTTTTTACTGTAGCATGTAAGAGCTTTACACTGTAGTATTTTTTTTTTTTTGTTACTATAGCATGTGAGAGCTTTATTCTATTTATAACTGAAAAAGTGAAGTGAACCACTTTTGCCAAACACAAACTTAGAATACAAAATATACCCTTAAGCTCTATGGTTTATATCAATTAAGTTTTATAATTTTTTTGTTAAAATACTTATTGATAAAAAAAATATAATTATTTAATAAAATAATTTTATTTAAACAACATGGCTGTAATGTAGAACTTTTTGCCTTGTAACAAAGTTCAATCCATTTTGTTTTTCGTTGCCTTATTTCCTGGGTATCTCGTCTAGACCCGGACTAAACTATCCCAACCCAACTAGGACGAACGCGAACCTCGCTTGATCCGAAGTAGTCTTTTCCTTTGGCACTGTTCACAGGCGGTTCAGTACCCCAAACGCAGACAAGTCAAAACACAAAAACGCTAACCCACGGTAAGAGAGAGAGAGTGAAGAAACTCTGGAGAGAAAAAGTCTAGAGAGAGAGAAATGATCGCAGACGGAGCCGAAGACGAAGAGAAATGGCTGGCCGCCGGGATCGCCGGTCTACAGCAGAACGCCTTCTACATGCATCGAGCTCTGGTAAATTTAATTCTCTCATACCTTGATTGGTTCTTGGGAAAATTTTCTGGAAAAACCCTAGGGTTTGTACATGTAAGGTCTCAATTATTATCGTCTTGTTGTGGGATCTCGCATTTCTGTTCAGGATTCGAACAATCTCCGAGACGCCCTAAAGTATTCCGCGCAGATGCTCTCCGAGCTTCGGACATCGAAGCTTTCTCCTCACAAGTACTATGAGCTCTGTGAGTGCTTAGATCAACGATCTGGTCTTTTCCAATTGTGTGATTTATGGTTAAATTTGTCGTTTTTATGGTTTCTATATTGAGAAAATTCTGTGGATAGATGGAGATTGTTGCTTTCCTAATTCGGTTTTTGGTGCCTCAGACATGCGAGCATTTGATGAATTGAGGAAGCTTGAGATGTTCTTCAAGGAGGAGGCTCGGCGCGGTTGCTCCATTATTGATCTGTATGAACTTGTACAGCACGCCGGCAACATTTTGCCGAGACTGTAAGTGAATTTTTTAAAGATGCAGACAATTATTCAAACCCACTTTTCATCTTTTTAGAGATTGCAATTTATATTTCTATCCTTATCAATAAGTATATAATTTAATATGCATCGGTATACATGGGCTGTAGAATAGTGTATACTTGCATTGATTGGAGCACTTGGAATTAAAATAATTATAATTAAAGAGTTAGGTGATAAAGGGTGACAACAGGGTGCCGTTCGTACTTAAGTTCCCTCTTATTTGCCTCAAATTATGTGTTGGTCTTGAGAGATGCTGGACTTGTAGAGGATATTGTTTCTGTATTATAGTTAGTGGTACGTTTCTTGTTTTAATATTGCAGTATACGGCCATTCATTCTAATCCTTCTGAAGTTATTAGTTAGTGCATTATGTTTTTAAGTTTTCTTACATATTAAAACGTGATTTGACCAGATATCTCCTCTGTACTGTTGGATCCGTCTACATCAAATCTAAGGAAGCTCCTGCTAAGGACGTTCTTAAAGATCTTGTGGAAATGTGTCGTGGAATTCAGCATCCTGTACGTGGGCTCTTCTTAAGGAGTTACCTCTCCCAAGTCAGCAGGGACAAATTGCCTGATATAGGCTCTGAGTATGAAGGGTAAGGAAAATCAAATAGGTATTCTGTTCCAATTATCATTCAAATCATGTCGTGCTGTAACCTGTTGGCTGAACCATTTATTTTGTTCCTTCAAATCTCTGGTAAAAGCTTTTGGATGAAGAAAAATAGGCTGTGATGGGTATGGAGTGAACCTGATCTAATGATGATTTCCTTCACTTGTGCAGTGATGCTGATACGGTCAATGACGCTGTAGAGTTCATACTTCAAAATTTCACAGAGATGAACAAACTTTGGGTGCGGATGCAACATCAGGTTGGTTGATACTATTATGGTGCTCTCATGTTTGGACATGCATAGGTACCACAATGCTTGCATGTCTTGGAGGTAAAATTTATCATGAGGGCATGATTTCTGGTCATGCAGGTGTTGTAGTGCTTGTGAATGATTCATACTCTTAGCTGATCCTGAGTTGAGGATTGCTATCGGGCTTTCTGGTCTGCAGGGACCTGCCCGGGAAAAGGAGAAACGGGAGAAAGAAAGGAGCGAGCTACGTGATCTTGTAAATATCAGTAACTGATAGCTGGTTGGTTTTGCTGCTATACTACTGTCTACATGTTGGGCATACGCTTACAGTGGGCTTCTCTGCTGTTCCCTTTACTTTTATAGGTTGGGAAAAACCTGCATGTTCTTAGTCAGATAGAGGGGGTTGACCTCGACATGTACAAGGAGACTGTGCTTCCCAGAGTTTTGGAGCAGGTTAATATGTTCACTTTATGTTAATCTTTTTATTTTTTCTTCCAGTGTTGGAACTGGTTGATATGTTCAATTTTAATGACTATGAGGTTGTACCTCATGGAAGCTTATTCAAAAACTTTCACTCTGTCAGGTTGTCAACTGTAAAGATGAGATTGCACAATTCTACCTCATGGATTGCATAATTCAAGTCTTCCCTGATGAATATCATTTGCAAACTCTTGATGTATTGTTGGGTGCTTGTCCCCAGCTTCAGGTTGGTGACATCACTGGTTTTTTATTATTCCTGATTCTGAATTTGTTTTTTTTCCAGTTGAGCATCATTTTGTGTCATCACTTCTTATCGTGCATTAAGAGGATCTTGATTATTATTTTTTTGTCCCGTTTACCATTTTCAATTTTTGTCCCTAATCATATTGGGAACACTGAGTTTATGCACCGTTCTTATGAAAGACCTACAATGTGGCACATTGCATGATTGCATCCAATTTAACGCATGTTTTTTTAATTGGCACTGTTAAATGATAACTATAATGATATCAAACGTCTGGTCCTTTTGCTTTGCTGCTTGTTTGTTGCTATTTACAGACTTATCAAACGCTTTGGTAAATAGGTTCATTGAGAGTGAAATAAGGTAATCACAAATTAACATTAACTAGTAGCAAGTTTATATTGATTAAAGGGACAAATAGAATGATACAAAAGTTGTTCCAGTGCCAAAACAATATATGTGAAGTTGACGGTGTAAAAGTTGCTGATGTTGTTATTATTGTTGTTATTGTTGTTGTTGTTGTTGTTGTTATTATTATTTTATGTATTTGATTTGGTTTCTCTCTCTTTTGACTTTGTTTTTTGTTTCTCAGCCATCTGTTGATATCAAGACAGTGCTGTCCCAGTTAATGGAAAGGCTTTCAAATTATGCTGCTTCAAGCGCAGAAGTGTTGCCTGAGTTTTTGCAAGTAGAAGCTTTTTCTAAATTGAGCAATGCCATTGGGAAGGTAAAATCTTGTGCGGCCTCGAAGAATTTACGGATAAGGTGCTATTAATCTTGTTTTGGTAATGTTTCATTTGAGTTTTAGAAATCTATTTTCTCTTATTAGTTCCACTTTACTGGAAATTGGCTAATGTTGCTTTGACTGTGAATTTCAAAAGGCAATACGTCCTTCTTTAATGTGCTTAAATCCTTTGGTGAATAAAATAGTATGGTATTATGTGTTGTTTAACTTTTACTTCATTATCCGTTTCCTTGTTCAACTTTTACTTCATTTATATGTTAGCCATTTCCAGCCTTAATTTTTATTTTGTTGTCATCTATTTTTGCTTTCCTATTGGTTGTTCCATGCATACTCTTTCAAGTATGCGATGCTGTGAAGTGTGACCCCATTAACTGCTTCTTCCTGTGAATGATTATTAACAGCCGTTTTTTATTTGAACTTGTCTATTTGTTACACATCTTAGAGATTTAAATGCTCATTTAGATCTTCTACCTTTAGTTTTTCATTTTGTTTCTCTATCTGGAAGAGCTACTTTTTTCTTTTCCAAATGTGTTGTGTTAGGCAGTTTGGGGAATGTTACATTCGGCAGTTGATTACGCATATATTTTGATGCAGGTGATAGAAGCGCAAGTTGACATGCCTACTCTTGGAGTTGTAACATTATATTCATCACTGCTAAAATTTGCTCTCCATGTTCACCCTGATCGACTTGATTACGCAGATCAAGTACTGGTATGTACATGTGGTTGAGTTTTCATACAATGCTACTTCTAGATGGAGGTTTTCATCATATTTTCTTGTGGCTGCTCTTATGCGTTTTAAGTAATATCAAGCACAGATGTAATTCCATCTGTTTTTCATCAGGGAGCATGTGTTAAGAAGCTCTCTGGCAAAGGGAAGATTGAAGACAATAAGGCAACAAAACAGATTGTTGCACTTTTGAGTGCACCACTGGAGAAATATAATGATATCGTCACTGCCTTGAAGCTTTCAAACTATCCTCGTGTGATGGAATATCTTGATACTGAAACAAATAAAGTCATGGCTTCTGTTATAATTCAAAGCATTATGAAAAATAAGACACAAATTTCAACCGCTGAAAAGGTATAGGATGACTCATTGTTTGTCCTTTCTCTAAACTCTGATTCTCAACAAATGATTTATCTTGCTATAGGTGGAAGCATTGTTCGAGTTGATGAAAGGACTTATTAAAGATCTGGATGGGACTCCTGACGACGAGGTCAATCTTGTTTTAATAACATGCAATGTTATTTTCAGTAATATCTCATACTTTTGTCGTGCTTTATTTATTTATTTATTTGTTCATAAGATTCTTGTAGGTGTGCTTTTTTTTGTCTAGTCCTATAATTGTCCGTTCCTACTTCAGGGCGATATGTTTGACTTTTTTTTTTTTTTTTTGCTTTTTTCTTTTCTCTTCCAACTCTAGCTTGATGAAGATGATTTCAAGGAGGAACAGAATTCTGTTGCACGACTTATTCAGATGCTTTCTAATGAGGATCCGGAAGAGATGTTTAAGGTATTAACTTAGTGACGCTTTTACTCGTGTTCTCCTTATTTGAGGAAAACATCTCTTTATTTATTTATTTTAAATAAAAAATGAGGAATGAGGTTGTGTATTCAGTCAGTGAAGATGGAGAACATGTAGTGACGTGAATTTTAAGTTTCCAACTTTATGTAGTTGATATTAGGTGTTGCAATTTGGGTCTGAATATATTTAAGCATCTTTAATTTTGATTATGTTTACCGTTTTGCAATGGATTGCAGATTATCTGTACAGTGAGGAAGCACATACTCACTGGAGGACCAAAGCGTTTGCTTTTTACTGTTCCGCCCTTAGTTTTCTCTTCCCTTAAGGTTTGCTTCTGATACTCCAACTACTTCTAACAAATGCTGTATGCAAACGGAGGGAGTGATGTCATTGCAATGTCTGAAGTAACACGGTTCTTTTGTGGTGTGTGGTGATAGCTGGTCTAGCTATGTGGTTTTTTGTTTTCGGATGCATTATAGATTCTTCATACTCGTAATATAAGGAGCAGAGGCTCCCCCTTCCCCTTTTTAATTCGCATTATGTTGACCAAATTGTTACGACTTTTACTGAGAAGTGTTGAATGTTGGAATCTAGTTTATTTATGATATGTAGTGAAACCACATTTGGCGCTTACACTGTATTCTATCTTAAATATGCAGTTGGTTCGGCAATTGCAAGGCCAGGAAGAAAATCCTTTTGGAGAGGACTCATCTACCACGCCAAAGAAAATATTTCAGCTTTTAAATCAGGTAGTTGATTTCTAAAATCAATTTCTAGATTAGTCATTAATTTCTTTTTTCCCTCTAATGCATTGAGGAGATAAAGATAAACACCCTTTCCCTTTCATGTTGTTTTGTATTATGTCGTCAAAGTTTTTCAGTCTTACATTATTTTAATATATTTATTCAATTTTTATGTTTACTGGTTTCAGACTATCGAGGCTCTGTCAAGTATTCCGGCACCAGATCTAGCATTACGGTTATACTTGCAATGTGCTGAGGTAAATGGAAATTCTTAGGCCATTCACATGATGAGGCACATGACCGGTATTATTATAACTTGCATTTATCTCTGTTTTGTGTATGCTAGGCTGCAAATGACGCTGAGTTGGAACCTGTTGCATATGAGTTCTTCACCCAAGCATATATTTTGTATGAAGAAGAAATCTCAGTAAGTTTATTGGTAACCCGAGAACTATTTCTGTTACTTCTTTTTTTTTTTTCCCCCACCCTCTCCAGTTTTCTTTTTACAGAATGTAAGGTGTGTACTTTATTTTTTGGAATAGGATTCAAAAGCGCAGGTGACCGCAATACATTTAATAATTGGAACTCTCCAGAGGATGCACGTCTTTGGTGTTGAGAACAGGGATACTCTAACACACAAGGCCACGGGGGTAATCATCGAGAAACTCAAAGCAATCTTACATGCTCTTGAACTAGAGTTATGAAAAAAAATTTTGACTGAAGCCTATTATCTTTTTTCATTTCTACAGTATTCTGCCAAGCTTTTAAAGAAACCCGATCAGTGCAGAGCTGTTTATGCTTGTGCACATCTCTTTTGGGTTGATGATCAGGAAAACATGAAGGATGGAGAGAGGTGAGTTTCCATACTCGTGATATTCATGGGCCAAAAGTATCAAGTCTTGCTTGGAAGTTGTATACATTGGATAAGCTTTTTTATGTCTTTTTAATTTTCTTTTTTTGAATCAAACTTCCACGGTTTTTAACAAAGACTTTACCTTTATTTTTAACCAGGGTCCTGATATGCCTGAAACGTGCTCTAAGAATCGCTAATGCTGCCCAGCAAATGTCAAATGCAGCCCGGGGCAGCACGGGCTCTGTGACACTCTTTGTTGAGATACTGAACAAGTAAAGTTGCTCCTTTGATTATATCAAATATATTGATAATTCCATATCTTCAAACCCTTTTTTTCCACTCTTCTAATTATTAAAGAGAGCCTCACCTTTGTATATGTGCAGATACCTCTATTTCTTCGAGAAGGGTAACCCACAGATCACCGTTGCTTCAATCCAAAGCCTGATCGAATTGATTACAAACGAAATGCAAAGCGAGTCAACCACGCCAGATCCGGCTACAGATGCTTTCTTTGCAAGCACATTGCGGTACATTCAGTTTCAGAAACAGAAAGGTGGTGCTGTTGGAGAGAAATACGAGCCTATTAAAGCTTGAAATTGCCTCTGATGAAATGAAATGAATGTAGGCGTTTCTTTTTCCTTTTTTTTTTTTTTTTTTTGTGAAGTTTAGTATGGATCTTATTGTCTTCCTGACATTTTCTCTGATAAAGGCTGGTTTATATGCTCCTTTAGCCATTGTAGGAAGTTTATAAAGCTGTTGTGCTGCTACAACATGCAACAAACTATGTGACGTGGTATCCTTGAAATTTTGTGTTTGGTTCGTGATTCTTAATCTTCATTGTAATAATAAATGTTTTAATTAAATCACAAAGAACTGACTGATGTATTCTTGACAATCACCAAGAATCTTAGGGAGGTAGCAATCTAGCTTTGCCCTGTGACATTTCGATCTCAATTCCATAGACCCCCCCCTGTTGAATCAGTTAGTTGTTTTTAAAGATATAAAAAATAAATTTTAAAAATCCCACAAATTATTAAAAAGAATTCTGCTTATCAGATGTGTTGTTAATATAAACATGGGTTATTTACCTTTATATATATTTAAGTTTATTTAAATATTATACCTTTAGTGTTTTATGTCATAAATGTATACCTTTTAAATAAATCTAACACCTAAATTTGTACATTTTGTGAATCAATCTTCAATTTTGATCTCAGACATTCCTTAAAATACCCTTAAATTATAAAATAAGAAAATTTTAAGAACTGAATGAACTTTAAAATAAGGTTTTTTTTTTTCAAAAATGTATAAAATATCTTATAAAAAGAGTGTTTTTTGTGTTTTCGTTTTTTCTTTTTTTAAAAAAAGTTTTTTTTCATCATTTTTAAAGGTCAAATCAACTATTAACTGAGGTAAAGTATATGTTTATATTTGTTTATTAAATCTAATATGAAAGTATACATTTTATAAAATCAAAAATTGAAAATATAATATTTAAATTAACTTAAAACAAAGAATATAAAAATAATCCTGTAAACTTTTAACTCAACATTAGATAAATGACATAGTATTTTGCACACTAATTAATTTAAAGTAAATACAATTGAATTGGGGGGAGTCGGGAACCCTTTAATTTAGTAAATCTATCCCCATCAAGTAACCCGTAGTGGGATGAGATGCCATTTATGCAACCTGATCAGAATAAGTTTCATGTAGGATCGAGGTAGAATTTAGAACGGAAATAGAATTCAGAGAGAATAGAATCAAAGGGAGAAATAGAATCAAAAGAGAAACAGAATTAGAATTCAAAGGAAAGAATACGAACTCAAGGAGGAAAACCACTAGTCAATATTTATTTATCAAATCAACTTTGAATAAGAATTACAGTCACTAATATATTTATAAAGATCTGAAACATATACTTAATTGATTCGAAGTAATCTTACGACATAAATGCAAATATAATTTAAAATAAAGTACGAAATATAAAATAAATTCTAATGGATATCTTCAAAATTTAAATCCCTCATATTTATGCTTTTGTGCAGCATCAAAATTTAACCCATTATAGCCCCCATGGTTAAGTTTGTGGATAGAATTATGATCCGTAATCCATGGATATTAGTACCATAGAAACCGAACTGCCAAAAATGAGTCCAACCATATGTTTTCCTAGACTCTTGTAAAACATTGGACGAGCTAATTAAGGACCTTAATCTCCCAAAGGCCAAAGCTGTACTAATCTGTTATTAGTGTTCTTCCATTCATTCTGCCACTTAAGAACCTCTTGTAAAGGGTAGTATATGAGACTATCTACCTTGTAAAACATGTAAAAGTAAAGTTGCCATAGTTGGTACTTAAAACACTTCTTCCCAGAGGAATACTCCACGACGTTTGGGAACATAGTTTAGACCAAGAGTTTAAAATAAAATTGGTTTAAAATTTAACTTTTGTGTGGTGTTGGGGGGAGGGGGGGTGGAGTGGGGAAGAAAACACTACAGTGTGGTTGGGTTGAACAACATATTGTGGTTTGAACAAAGTTACCAAACGTTACAGAACATGTATAGCGTAAAGCTTTTTGTCAAAGATAGTTTCCTCACGTTGATTTTGTATTAAGGGATGAGATTGAAATTAACAGTCGGAGAATGGAATATATATATATATGTATATGTATATATAGTTATATACATACATGTCCATATATATTATATTACTTATTGAAGAACCCCTTGTAAAGATTAGTATATTGAGACCATCTACCTCCTTGTAAAACATGTAAAAGTAGCGTTGCCATAATTGGAACTTGAAACGTTATACTGCTTCTGAGGGAAATACGCAAGTATGGGGATAGGCATTAGTTAATTGTTTTGATTTCATATGTGAACAGTTTCTGTAGCATCTAGGAACATAGTTCATATTAAGAGTTTGAACGAAAATTAATTTGAAAGTCAAATTTTGTGATTTGGACTAAGTTTCCAAATGCCACATAATATATATGGCATAGAGCCTTCTGTCAAAGGTTATTTCCTCGTGTTGATTTTGTATTAAGCAATGAGATTACAGGTTATTTCCTCATGTTGTGTATCCAGCAATGAGATTGAAATTACCAGCCAAGAGAATGGAAAATTTTGTATATATAGAAATATATATGTGTGTGTGTACCAAACCCATGTATTATTAGCTCAACCAAACCAACAGCTTGTCCGTGGATGGCGAGATTCCTGCAGACGCTTTAGAACCAAAAGTAAACCAGATTCTATTTTAGAGCTACCTAACGATGATAAATATACAGATTTTTGGACGTATCTGTTAGTTGGATTAACCAAGGTCGTATAGAGAGAGAGAGAGAGAGTTTCTTGTGGTGGTTCTTTCCATGGTTGGTCTGTCATTGTCGACAAAAGTCCTACACTACACATACATCTCTTTTGTCCATTCCAAATCACACCACCATATCAAGCACCATCAACCTTTGGAAATGCAAAAACGACAGATAATTGTATCATGACAATCATATTCCAACTCCCCAACATAGTTAGATATAAAATCACACTCAATGTGTAGACAATACAGTGAGCCAAAATCAAAATCAGAAGTACAGAATTTATCTAAGAAACCAATAAAAATTGCCAATCCTTTCAACCCCCAACACAAAATTTAATAACATATAACTGTATCCAAAAAGAAGGAAAAAAAATTAAGGTTGTTATCGTAACTTGGATATTCCAGTCTATTTTTAATAATACATAAAAACAATCAAAACCTGGAGTTAAGAGAAGGTCGGCAACCATGCAACTTAACAATAAAAGGAATCACAACAATGCCAAGGAGGAACCACATCAAGCCACCTGACGGCTTCAGTAAATTCCAACTTCTTCAGGAGAAAGAAAAAAAGGTAAAAGCGGACAAGGAAAAGGAAGGAGATTACAGGCCGAATGGAGGGTTTGTCGTCTTCTTTACACCTATGTCCAATTACAATATAGAGCACGAGTTTTGTGCTTTGCTTTTCTTTTTCTTCTGCTTCGGTGGTTGAAGAACAACCCTTATAGCCGCATCAAACACTGCCTTCACATTCTGCACATACAAGCCAACTTATCAAGAAAAAGGTCTTATGCCACCATAAAGAAAGCACAAGTTTATTGAGCAGGTAACAATACAAACCTGCTGTGTTTTCGAACTGCACTCAATGTAAGCAGGTGCTCCAATGAGCTTCCTGAGCTCCTCCCCCTACAATTGGATAAAAAGATCAACATAAAAATGATGATAGAAAAAGAATTGTGGAATTAGATAATCTGTTATAGCGTGTCAAGCTGTAAATTTTCACCTGAGTTGGAGAAATAGGTACGGCACCGGGATGGTCTATAAAGAACTGCTTATCATCCCGAAGATCTGACACGGATCAAACCAAAAAGAAGAAAAGAAATATAGAGTAAGAACTCTTACTTAGCAGAGATAGCTATTGATGGCTCATGCTTTGTGCAAAAACTTCTATTAACAAACCAATCTGGTACCCAGGCAATCCGTGCTATAAAATGAAATTTAGCCTTACCAAGGAAAAGTATAGAAACATGGAAAACAAATTTGTTATAAATAGAAACTACCATGGCAGCTAATTACTAAGGAACTCCATTCGTGACATTTCATTAGAGCTAAAAATTAGACCAATATTTGTATCGATAGTCCATTCGTAAGGATGGTAATCACAACAAAAATATGAAATTTACCAAGTTTCGTTCCAACAAGAATGATTGGAACACCAGGTGCATAATGCTTCAATTCCGGAATCCACTGGAGAGAAACATAAACCCACAATGTGTTCAGAGACATGAGCACATTACACACGCTATATCTCAAAATGAAAAAATGACACACCCAACACGAAAACAAAGCCTCACCTTCTTCGAGACATTTTCATAGCTGGCTTTGCTAATGAGAGAGAATGCCAGTATAAAAACATCTGCCCCACGATAACTCAAGGGTCTTAACCTATTATAGTCCTCCTGCCCTGTTCCACAGAGAACATATTCAGACCCAAAGGAGAAAACCCATATGACACGAACTACATAAGACAAATCTAAAAATAATGAATAATTACCTGCAGTATCCCACAATCCCAAGTTAACAGTGCTCCCATTAACCACCACGTTTGCACTGAAATTGTCAAAAACAGTTGGCACATAATCCTGTTCTCCATCAACGTAGAAAGATAATAAATTAGTACATTTTTAAATCCAGAGCTTATAAATAAAAAGACTACAATATCATGGAATAGCAAAACACCATTTTTACCACATTATACAGAACAAACTACAATTCAATATATAGTCAGGAAAAAAGTCACATTGCAAAGAAAATCTAGATTGCAAACTACAATTCATTGAAAGAGCTCCAAATCTCAGAATGCTGAAATAAAGCAACCAAATTTAATAAAAGAAGCATCCTTTTCCCCAGAAAAGGAAAAAAGAATGTAATTGTCTGAATTCTGATCACCAAAAGAAACCTATTTAATTCACATTCCTTGACAACAGAGTGATTGAAAATATGTCTGATTGAAAATATGTAATTCTTTTGAATTTGAGCTGAAATTCATAATTGAAAACAAAAACAATAATATTGCAATTAAAAAAAACTACAAAGTAATTTCCATATAAAGAAGAAATAAAAAGGAAAGAAAAAAAGAAAAAAAAGAAATCGCTTTTGTTAACGAAAAGAAAACGAATTTATTAAAGGGAAATTCTTTCCATTTCAGCTCAAATTTTCCAATAGAAAACCGCCAATTCATCATATTCTACTGAAGAATCCAAGACATAACAAGGGAATCTCAGACTTTCTCCTCAAGAACAGATGAGAAAAGCACAAGAGAGAGAGAGAGAGAGAGAGAGGTGACCGTGGGGAAGGTGTTGCTGGTGTAGGAGATAAGCAGACACGTCTTTCCCACGGCTCCATCCCCAACCGTAACGCACTTTATGAATCTCGAAGCACTCATCTTTCTTCTTCTTCTTCTTTCAAAGCTCGTTCTTCACAATGAAGACGAAAGCCTCAGATCTTCACCTGAGGGCTCGATCTTCCCTTTCAATCACGCCACATTTGAGCAATCGAAAACAACCACGAAATCGCGAAAATCCCAAAAAACGATCAAACCCTAACCCTAGTTTCAGAAATGCGCAAGAGAGGATTTTGAAGAAAGGAGAGAAAGAGAGAGAATTTCGTGAAATTTGGAACCCAAAATGTTATGGTGGTTGTTTTTGTGGAAATATGGTGGAACTTTGGTTGAAGGAGGAAGATAAAAGAAAAAGGAGGAGAGAGAAACAAGAGAGAGAGAAGGAGAAATTGGCCGGGAAATAATGCCGTTCAAGCGTTCGTTGAGCCAACCAATTTTTGCCAACAAACACCCCACACCCTCCCCTAACAAGGTTGACGTTTTTCTTTTTTCCCAATTTTCCTATTTTTAATTTTACACAAGGAGTTCTAAATATTAAGGGTGACAATTCAGGCCTACGGGTCAGGTTGAGCCCTTATATAAACAGTTAATACGTCAACTTGAACTCGATTTGTGACCCGATGGGTCAAAAAAATCCCAATTCGGACACGACCCGATGTGTAGACGGGTTGACTCGACCCGACCCGTACAACATATCAATATATTACTTTGTACATGTTCGTGTTGACACGACACACTGACCCGTTAAACCGGATAGACCTACAATACGATAGACCCAACAATAAGCCTATCAAATAAACAATAACCCAACAAAACAAAACCATCACAAAAGTTAACAAAACTTTGTATAAGTTTAACAAAAACAAATATGCTAGAAATTAGAATCATGTCAAGTTGGATGTACAACAAATGTTATACTAATTTGACACATTAAAATTAAGTTCAGGTTATATGGGTTATGTTAAGGTCACACGAGTTCAATTTGGATTACACGAGTTGATTAACAATTTTCAGGTTAACCTTATTTCGACACATTTTTGGCGGGTTATTTCGGGTTGATTTCGTGTTGATTCGGGTTGACCCGAACCCAACCTGTTTTTTTGCAGATCAGACGGGTTCAACCCAATTCTAACCCGAGGCCTATTTTTCTAACCCTAACCCATATTTTTCGTGTTGGGTTCGTGTCGTGTCATCATATCGTGACTCAAATTGCCGGCCCTAGTTCTTATGGTGTGGTCTTCTCTACCCATAAATACTGTCATTTCAACCACTCAATTAAGTTTTCAACTGTCTAATACATGAGTGTGTATATTAAAATTTTTATAGTGTGATGTAAATTAAACTGTTAAAAGGTTAATTCAACAGTTAAATTAACAATATTTACGAGTAGATAAAATGATTGTCCCTTCATAAATTTTACCACATCTATATCTGTATATTTATTATTTCAACTATTAGAAGTGTGATGGTTTTGATTTTAATTGGAATTTATTTTAAAACTATTGCTCTATTTTATTTTATTTTATTTTTTGGTATTGTTTTGATCTTTAATTATGAAATTGACGATGAATACTTTAAGATTTGACAAAGTACTCTTCATGTCTTATTACCTGACGATTTAAAATGTTACAGAAATAATTTAAGCATTTTATAAAAATAATCTTCTTACCCAAATGTTCATTTTATTGTCGTTAAAAATCCTCAAAAATAAAATATTTAACACCATTTTTTAATTTTAACTTGCATACAGGCATGTCACTACTTGAAAATAAATAACAAGAATTGAGGTTAAGGATCAAAACTATTAAAAAATAAATTCTAGTACTATTTAACTAACAAAATTTTTATTATTTTAATTGATTTTTATGCCTTCTTAATTATTTTTAAACGGGTTGATGGGTAGGAGCTTCACATTTCTGAAAGTGATCCTAATTGTATAAAATGGACGTGCATGATTGTTTGTCTCAAATTATTTTGTTTGATTAATGAATGTACAATTTGGAATTCTTTTAGTCTCAGTTTTATTTTTAGTGGATTAGTATTTAATAAAAAATTGGAATGATGAATTTTACCTTGGATTTATATATATTTAGATAATAAACATGATAGTTTTCTTAAGATCGCCATCCAATCTTAGGTAGACCAATTTGAGTGTATTTGAATTGTGGGGTACAATTGTGGACATATAGTTATGTACAATATCCAAACAGGTTGAAATTATACTTAAGCTAAGTCAGACAAAGATAAATAGCTTACCAAAAGGAAAACTATAATATAACAATATGATAAGGTTAGGAGGAAAATACTAATCTATGATCTCAATCAGGAAGTAGTTGTTAACTAATAACTAATCCTTAAAACATATATAACATCCTAAATTATGATACTAAGCACTAATCTATCCTAACAAATCATTTTGTTTTTCATTAAGCTCTTTCAACTGATTATTATAAACCCATATATAAGCTTAGGTTGCTTATTTAATTTTGGAATCCAATGTAGAGATGGGAAAACTGATTATGAAAAGTACTTTTTCACCCACGATTTTAAATATTATGAGAATGATAGAGGTTGGTGGAATAATATGAACAACAAAATCTTAGTTTAAAGCTAGCCTGGTAGGCCAACTCATACCATTATTCCCATTACAAAATTTTACTTTTTTTCTTAAAAAAATACCAACTTTTTTTTTCAACTTTTTTTTTCTCAATCCCAATGTCTTCTCTTTGTTTTTTGTTTTTTTTTTCAACCTTATTTGCCTCCCAAAATTTAATTATAGTTTTATAATGTGCATTTTATATTTGTCTAATTTTGGTAGTTGTGACTTAGTCAGTGTCCAATAATCCGCAGTTGTTGTGTCACCTTGAGAACGAGGGAAAGTAGAAACAAGGGCTGTAAGAATTGAGAAACAAGAACCAAAGGGCCTTTTTATTATTTTGCCAAAAATAGACGAAGAAAAAAAAAAGCACAGAGAGAGAGAGAAAAGATTCCTATCCTCAAAAAAAGAAAAAAAAAAGAAATTCTCTAACATTTTATTGCTAACTTTTTTTAATAATTAGTACAAGGCTATTTCAAAATGCACTCCTACAGGTGTAAAAAATAAAGGAAAATACAATAATAAAATTGGTAAAACAATAGTCTATATATATATATATGTATGTATATATTTTCAGAAGTGGAATGGCATACGACAAGATAAAAAGAAAGATAGTGATAAAACAAGTGATGCTGAAATAGCTGCACGACAACTTGATAGCTAGTTTGCCTCCAAGTTCTCTGAACAATCGCCTCAGTTCTAGACTTGCTACCTTTAAGGGACACTAATAAATTTCCAAGGCAGAGAGAAAGATAGGGAGTAGGAGAAAGGGAGGGAGAGGATTCAATATATGATTGGGGTAGACAAGAATTCAGGGTAAAGGCTCTTGTCAATACAAATAAATAGGAAAACCAAGAGAAAGGGCAAAGCAAGAATTTAGGGGGTGTTTGGTATGCAGTAATCTTAAGATGAGAATGAGAATCTGTAAGATTCCTATGTTTGGTATACAGTAATCTAAGTTTTGGATTCCTGGGAAACTAATTCCCGTGGGATTCAGATTACCTCATTTTGAGGTAATACGAAGCCCACCCACAAGATGATATTCATATTCCTGAGAATCTCAAAACTATAAAAATCTCATCTTTGTTTCCATGATGATGATGATAATAATTATATTATTATTAAATTATTATAATAATATTATTATTATAAATTAATATTTCTATGCAATATAAATATAAAAATTATATTCATATAAAATAATAATTTGATAATAATGATAATAATAACATTAACAATAATAATAAACATATATAATATATTACATATACAATATCTAAATATAATATATATAAATACTATAATAATAAAATAAAATAATGTTGTACTATTATTATAAATTAATATTAATATATGATATACATATAAATATTATATCAATATAAAATTATAATTTAATAATAAGAATAATAATAACAATAATAATAAAAACATAATAATATAACATCAATATGAATAGTAAAATATTAATATTAATATGCATAGCAATATCAATATTAAACTATATAAATACTATTATAATAATTATAAATATAAAATATGGCTAAATATGTTTAATATTTTCTATAACAATATGTTTATTTAATGTTAATATTAATATAAATATTAATATGTTATTAAGAATTGTTTTTTTATTATTATTTATATTCATATCAATATATTTTATATTATATACAACATTTTAATATTAATATATTGTTAAATAATAATTCTATGATTATTATAAATTAATATTTTTATATAAGATAAAGAAAATATTATATTAATATAAAATAATAATTATTTAATAATAATGATAATAATAACATTAATATTCATAGTTATATTAATGTTAAATTATATATAATATTATTTTATTATTTATATTTATATTATTATTATTTAATATTAGTTCTAATATATTATATTGATACATTTAATGGTAATACAATAAATTATTTTCTCAATTATACAAGATTCCTATTTATAACCAAACACAGTAATATATTATTCATAGAAATCTAATAGAAGATTCCTATGTGCAACCAAACGTAATAATATTAGTTCCTGGAAATCATATTCCCTACAATCATTTTCCCGGGAATATGATTCCTACTGATTACTGCAAACCAAACGCCCCCTTAAAGTACAAAACATAGGTGTGTGTGTGTGAGAGAGAGAGAGAGAGAGGAAATAAGATTGCCTAAGGGTTTAAAATCATGGCACAGTTTCTAAAAGGATATGAATGATGAATGGCTTAAAAAGGATTTATTGATCATGCCACAAAATCTAGAATTACAACTTGGAAAAGGCGCTTGCTTCTTGCCAATGCAAATAAAATGGGAAATCCAAGAGCAAAGGCACTTGAGGAATGCTGGAATTTAGATTACAAAATATTGGTACAGAACTTGCCACGCAATTCAGACTACTTTGCACCGCGTTTTTTTATCAGGATTTGCAAAATGCGTGGAGCGTGTCATCAAGCGCTTTTCTATTGTAATCGCCTGTGAAAACACAATTGCCTAGAGGGCCTTTCAGAAGGATGAGCCTTAGAAGTCCATCAGCTACCTTCTTGTCAACCTGCCATATCAAAAGAATACGAGCAAATCAAAGAGTTAAACAATGAGGAGGACATAAATTAAAAAAAGGAAATTTTACAGCAATAGCAAACTAATTAGTATCTTACCGCCATTACAGACTTGAACATCTCCACAGTCATAGTATCAGGAGGGGCAGTAGGTAAGTTAGCTTGTTCTAGAATGCTATGAACTCGCTTTACAATTGAATTGTCAATCCATCCAAGGCGGTAGGACATGTCAACAGCCATAACCTGAAGATTGGCATCCAAGTTCCTTCAACATGGTTCTTAGATATGGTAAAGGACAATGTTTTGTTATGGAAAACTGAAATGTGAATTAAGTGATAATTACCGTGCCAGCTGCAACAGCCTCTCCATGAAGCCACTGCCCGTAGCCAAACCCAGTTTCTATCGCCTACACAAGGCATGCTACGTCGTAAGGGCAAACAAGAAGACGGCCACAAAATTAAATGGAAAAAAATTGGTAAATAAAAAACCAAAGGAAGAACATTGATTACATCATGTCTGGATTTATTTTCTTCACGAGTAAAATTCTAAACGTAGAAGAAATTCCCAAAATTAGCGGGTTGGTAAAAATGATCTAAATGGTTTTATCCTATCTTTTTTCCACAAGAGAGAGAGAGACTAAAGATTTGTAATCTTAAAAGAATAAAATATTGGAATTTTTAAAAATGCATTCCCTTTTGAACTTTTTACATTTTCTGACATGTAAGGGCCCTCAATTCTGCAAGGCGGCTCATATTTTCCAGGAAAGTGTTAGAGTGATAAATTGGTACTAAGTAACTGAAAACACAAAACGCTTTCATTAACTATCAACTCATATAAACAACACAGATGGTATACGTAAAAGCAAGCACAAACTTTAAGGAAATGAAAGGTATACAGTAACAAATTTAACAGCATGATTCAAGACCTCTAATGCAAAATATAATCCTAGTCATGTTGGGGAACTTGAAGAGAGGAAAACCGACTGCATACTCACATGTCCAAATGTATGACCCAAATTCAGTGTTGCCCTCAAACCACTTTCCTTCTCATCCAAAGACACCACCTCAGCCTTGTTTTCACATGAGCGCTTAATAGCATAAGCTAATGCACTTGGATCCCTGCAACAGAAAAGGAACAGCGCAGTATACACATGCATGAGATACATCTAGAAACATAGAAATTGGGAAATAAAGCATGGAATAAAGTCATCACTAATTATCTTCCTGAATTCATGATCAAAATAGAGTTCACTTTCAAATATTCCAAAAAGGATGAAGAATCTTCAACATGCCACTCCAAACAGTCCAAAAAAATGCAGTTTATTCTCTTCAATGGGTACTTCATACCTAGCCATCAATGCCTTCATATTCTTCTCCTGCCACTCAAAAAACTCGGCATCCCTAATCAGCCCATACTTAATGACCTCAGCAAGACCTGATGCCAATTCCCTGTCTGGCAATGTGTTTAATGTGTCTGTGTCTACAAGTACACATTGAGGTTGGTAGAACGCACCAATCAAGTTCTTCCCAAGCGGGTGGTTTATCCCAGTTTTTCCACCAACAGAAGAATCAACCTATGCAACAGAACAAGAAGAGTTGTTGTAGGCACAAGCAATTGTGAACAAAAGTGCATGATTTGGAGAAGCATAAGCAATAAGAAATTATCTCTCTCTGTGTATGTGTAAAGCAATAAGAAATTTCGAGCATTGACAAACCTGTGCCATCACAGTTGTTGGAATCTGAATGAAATTAACACCACGAAGGAATGAAGCAGCAGCATAGCCACACATATCACCAATGACACCACCTCCAAGAGCAACAAAAGTACACCTTCGGTCCAATCGTGACTCAATAGCCTTGTCAAATACTTTCATAAGAGTTTCCTATTAATCCAAGCAAACAATTAATCATGATAAAACTAACATGGTACCAGATCAAAAAACAAATTTTAGAGCCAAACTTATAGAAACCCTACCATGTTCTTATACTTTTCACCATCTGGTAAAATCACACTATCAACCGAAACATTTGGGTTTCCTTTTGTTAAAGCCTCAACTACTTTATCCAAGTACAACGGTGCCACGGTGCTGTTGGTAACTATAAGAACCCTCTTCCCATGAACATGCCTACAAATTGGACAAGTTTAACAGCATAAACACTCACACAAGAATGGCAGCCTACAACACCAAGAATCCAAAAATCAACAATATCCCATCTTTGCAGCTTTCTTCCATAACAAGTAAAAAAGCAAAAATTACTCGGCACAAACAAAACAACTGCATCAAGCTTGCTTTTTGAATGCTAAGTTAAGACTAAGAATGTCTTCCTTAAGTAAATTACAAGCACAGTCTAAATTAGAGGTTACTCTATAATTATCATATAAAAAAGAATCTGTAACAAGTAAAAAAAACTATAATTAAACAACAACCAAAACAATTGCACCTGCATCAATCTTAATTTAGCGTTAAACTTTTACAAAGACGGTCTTTTTAACTATCTTCCTTAAGCAAATAAAAAGCACGATGAAACCAAATGAAAATTTGAACTCACAAAAGATTCAAATTTTACACTCACAAACCACAAATAAGAAGTTCCAGAGTTTTTACTCCGCCTAGAACACCGAGAAAACGAAAGTAAGCAATCTATTAAACTTACGAGGTTATTTTATTCCAATTTCCAGGTAAATGTGCTTCTTTTCTACTTAAGAGATAATGCATTACTTAGAACTAACCAAAATCATTATTTTCGATCACAATTTAATCAAATCAAAATTTTGCACTTCTTCCATGGCACCAAATTTTTCTTCTTCTAGCATCAGCCAGAATATATAATTTGAAGCACACGATTTAGATGATAAATTGGAACATATCGTAATATCACTACGCAAATGAAAATCCCCAAAGTTCGAAACTTTTTGAGAGAGAGAGAGAGAGAGAGCGAGAGAGAGTAAAACCTCTGAAGAAGCTCGGGCTGGTCGAGAAGTCCGGATCCGATGTAAATCGGATAGCTCCGATCGCCCAAGTCGACCTCGACAATGGTGGGAGCAGGAGCCCCGGCGCCGCCGCAGCTTTCGGTCTTCAGCGACTGATCCGTGACCTGCGCCGCCGACGAGCTCGCGCATATCCAGGACCTAGTAGCAACCCTAACGCGTGTGGCGGCGGCGGTGGCGATTAAAGCCGAGTTCGCCGTCCGAGTCAGCTCAACGGAACTCGGGGAGACGAATGAAGAAGAGGAGCGGAGAGAGACGGCGGTTGGGAGTGGGAGGCGGTCGGAGTAGTTAGAGAGAGAAAGCTTGGAAGAGAGAAAGGCGTAGAGGGTGTGGCTAATGGCGGTGGAGGAGGCCATGAACGACGTCGTTTTTGGAGGCTCTCTCCCCGAGTTTGTTTGTGAAATGGAATTGGTGGTTGGTGAGGGAGTTGAGCATTTCTTTTTGGGGTCGTTAAAGAAGAAGAAGAGGAGGGAGAAGGTGGGTAGGTAGGTGACGGAGCAGTGGTGGGCCCGTTTCTTTCTTTCCTTTGGTTGGGGGATACGTGGACTGTGTGTTGGTTTGAGGAAAATGCTAGTGTATTTGGCATAACGATTAAAACAGTAAATATAATAGTATATAAAAATTTTATATTGTAATAGTTTTTTTGTTTTTATTATAACATATAAGAGTTTTATACTGTTT
Source organism: Artocarpus heterophyllus (assembly GCA_025403435.1). NCBI lineage: Eukaryota > Viridiplantae > Streptophyta > Magnoliopsida > Rosales > Moraceae > Artocarpus > Artocarpus heterophyllus. The sequence goes on along the minus strand of CM046327.1, from coordinate 22,072,323 downwards.
TTTATTAAAAATTTAGTTATAATCAACTAATGTTAAACAGTTCGTAAAGGTGCCCAAGACATGTTGGTCTAGCGACATAGGGGTTGGGGTGGGATAAGAGGAGCAGGGTTCAATCTTGTATTGTAAAAAAAAAATACGTGATGTTAGATATGTATGTTTAAGGAGTAAAAATGTAATATATTTTTGGAGATATTTTTATCAATAAAGAGTTTATTTATTATTCATATATCAAATTGTTGTCCTCTTTACGTTCATATTTGTTGGATGCATGATAAGCAAACAAAAGTCTAAAACTGTTGATCTAAACCTTTAGAATCAGGCATGTGATGGACAGATTATGCAGAAGACATGATTCTAAAGATAACGGTCTAAATCATAAGATCCGCAATCGAATAAGTAAAGTTAGGCGCTTTATTTATGTAAAAATTGTTATGTTGTCTATATCCCTAACGGAAGATGGTTTGTCTTGACCATCGGAGGTGAACTAAGCGAATAAAAACATTAGTGCATTGTCATATGTGATGATGCATTAGATCGGGACATAAAGTGTAATTGATTTGGATTAATAATTTTGTCTCAGCAAATCAATTCACTTTAGATAATCATATGTATTGTATCTTAATCCTGAGATGAATAGTAGACCCGTTGTCTTAGCTTTTGTCTTTTGATGTATCAAATGGTAACTTCTATATTTTATGATGGTATGCATACCGGTACGTTTAAGACATGACTCTTAATAGCGTAGACTTGTTATTCATAGATACGAAATCCATAACTCCTCTTTAGGAGTCGATGATAAACTTTTATATGCATTATCCTGTAATTGTAAGACTGAAGCGCTCAACCATTTGGATACATAGGTGTAACCGAATGGTATACTGTCTTTGGATGGTAAGTTTTTCGATGGTAAGATAATGGAAACGTAAGAGAAAAATAATCAGGAAGGTAAAACAGAATTTATCCTTAAGCAGATTATGGATAATCTTATGGGGATACGAAATATTATGATATATCATAAAGACTTAGCTATGAGGGCCTTATAATTTTATATAGTTCGAGAGTGCAGCTCTAAGCTTCTAATAGAGTAGCTTAGAGTTGATAATTATTAAACATATATCTAGGATATTGTTTATAATTATCTGGAGCTTGAACTATATACGTCCATCAAGTCCCCTTTGCTAGCTCATAATAAATCCTGTAACGCTACGACATGTTTTTCTAATAAATTGGTGACTTATGTTAAATTATCAAATTGGCTAAAATTCGATGGGATCAAATAATTCATGTCCGGTTATCGGTTGAATTAATTTTGTGAAAAAATTAATTCAAGATAAACTTGTTGAATTATCCGAAATATGTATTTCCTAGAGATTATCAAGACATGGTTGTTTTGATCAGATAACTTCTCTATTGGGTTATTTGACTTAAAACTGAGGCTTTATCTAAAGAATCTCGGGTAGGAACTAAAAGATTCACAGGAATCATTTATCGTTAGTTCGGTAGGCCGATCTTTAAGTTGGGTATGTCAATGGAGTAAGTTGTTGGAAAAATAGTACACAGTAGAATTTTATAATTTTTTATATCAGAGTATTTTTTAAAACACAAGTTTGACACATTATATGCATAAATTAACCAGATCTTACTAACCGCTAGATGCCGAAGAACTCCTGCAATCTGTGAAGATAAGTAATGTTTCAGAAGAGCCTCAACCAACTAGTCTTCTTTACTATTCTCTAGGCACGATTGGAATGAGTGTAGGCTCACGTCGTTCAACCTTTCCCCGGTGACCCTCCTTCCAACCAATTGAGAGAACCCAAAGCTAGTGTTCGTGATTTATGAACAAGAGCTCTCAAGGAGTTTTCAGAATCTCACCAGCAAAATTTGACTCTTAATTTCTCAATTGATCTGAATAACTTATGAGACTTTGTCCCTATTTATAGAGGTTGGGTCTAGGATCAGTCATAATCAGATAAGGCCTCGAAAATTCAAATCAGAATTAAATCAGAAACAATATCTGATAAAATCTACGTGAAACGTGTGATCCTTTTATCGCAGGTCGGCAGGCTGAACTAGCAGATCGGTCTGTTGAACCCACTTCATCGGCAGGTCAAACTTAAAGATCGGCCTGCCAAACCTCTGATAAATATCCCCGTGAATCTTTATTTTTCACCCGAGATTCTTAGGATAGAGCCTTAGTTTTAATTCAAATAACCCAATAAAGAAGTTATCTGATTAAAACAGTCATATCTAGATAATCTCTAGAAAAATAAGTATTCTTGATAATTCAACAAGTTTATCTTGAATTAATTCAAAATTAATCCAACTGCTAAACAAACATGAATTATCTGATATTGATAATTCAACAAGTTTATCTTGAATTAATTTTACCATAAAATTAATTCAACCAATAAATAGACATAAATTATCTGATTTTATCGAATTCAAGCTAATATGATAAATCTGACATAAGTCACCAATTATTGAAAAACACGCCGTATTGTTATAGGATTTTTTGTGAGCTATCAAAGGGACCACACGGACCTATATAGTTCAAACTCCTAATAATTATGAAATCTAATATCCTAGATATACATTTCATAATTATCAACTCTAACGCTACTCCACTAAAAGCTTGGAGTTGTACTATCGAAGTATATAGAATTACAAAGCCCGTGTAGCTAAGTCTCCATGACATATCATAGTGTATCGTATCCCCATAGGATTATCCATAATCGGCTTAAGGACAAGTTCTGTCTTACCTTCCCGATTATTTTTATCTTACGTTCCATTTTCTCACTATCGAAAAACTTACCATCCAAATACGGTATACCATTCGGTTACACCTATGTATCCAAATGGTTAAGCGCTCTAGTTTTTCAATTATAGGATAACGCATATAAGAGGATATCATTACTCCTAAATAGGAGCTATGGATTTCATATCTATGAATAACGGGTTTACGTTATCAAGAGTCATGCCTTCAACGTACCAGCATGCGTACCACTATTAAAATGTGGGTGTCACCCTTTGTACATCCAAAGACACAAGTCAAGACAACAGGCTTACTATTCATCGCATGATTAAGATACAATACAAATAATTGTCTAAAGTGAATCGATTTGCTAAGACAGAATTATTAATCCAAATCAATTCACTTTATGTCATGATCTAACACATCGTCACTTATGACAATGTGCCAATATTTCTATTTGCGTAGTCCACCTCCGATGACCATGACAAACCATCTCCCAATAGGGATATAGACAATATAACAATCTTTACATAAATAAAGCACCCAACTTTATTCCCTCGATTGCGGATCTTATGATTTAGACCGTCAACTTAAGAATTATGTCTTTCGCATAATCTGTCCATCATATGCCCAATTCTTAAAGGTTTAGACCGACAGTCTCAGACTATTATTTGCTTAACATACATTCAACAAATATGAACATAAAGAGAATAAGATTTGATATATAAATAATAAATAAATTCTTTATTGATAAAAATGTCTCCAAAAATATATTACATTTTTACTCCTTATGGCATATATGTCTAACATAAGTTCGGCAGGCCGATCTGCCAGTTCGGCCTACCGACCGAACGATAATTTGGTCACACATTTTTACGCGATTTTATTAAATATTGATTTAGATTCAAATTTTTAATGCCTTATCTGATAAAGACTATCCCCTAGGTCCAACCTCTATAAATAGGAAGTGAGACTTCACAGTTATTTAGATCAGTTGAAAAATCAAGAGTGAGCACTCTATACTGTGAGTCTCTAAAACTCCTTTGAAGAGCTATTGTTCACAAATCATAAATGTTAGTTATGGGTATTTCTCAATTGGTTGGAAGAGTCATCGGGGAAGAGCTGTACGAGGTGTGCCCACACATACTCCGATCGTGGATAGAGAATAGCAAATAAGACCAGTTAGTTGAACCTCTTCTGGAACGCCTTTATCTTCACAGATTGCTAGAGCTCTTCAGCATACAAGGTTAGTAAGATCTGGCTAATTTATACATATAACGTGCCAAACTTGTGTTTTGAAAAATTCTCTGATTGAAAATTTTTAAATTTCTACTGTGTGCTATTCTTCTAACAATTGCCATCAAATTCATGGTTTTTACATAAATTTATGAGTTTGAGATCATGCTATATGAATAAATTATGTGATCTTGATCTCTCTTATGCTTGAATTTATTTTTTTAGAGAATTGGCATTCTAAGATTTCTATATATTAATGTTGTTATAAGATTATATGGTGAATGTTTATTAATTAATTATGGTTAATTAAATTATTATTAATTATTAATTAATTAATTGATTTGTGCCGGTTATTATTCCTTAGAGGTTAGAATGTATATCTAGGTTTTTCATTTAATTAGATTGCTGCCTATCATTACTGTCTATGAATTATTATTTATTTTAAATTTATAAGAATTTTGTAATTAAATAATCATTCAGAGCAAAGACGGATCTAGAAAATAGATGATAGCATTCTACAGGTATTTCTTGAGTCTCTAATTTTATATTTTTGAATTGTTAAAAATAAGATTGAAAAACTGCATAAAAATTGTATTTTCTAGAAAATATGATTATTACTTGGTCGGTATGCCAAACGCTCATGTTTGGAAGGCCGATGGTCATAGACCGGCAGGCCAAACTGTGAGGTTTAGTAGGCCGTCTGTGGGGCAGAATTCTAATGGTTCTGGCGGCAGGTCGAACTTTCAGGTTCGGCATACCAATCTGTCATGACCGACAGGCCGAACTATGAGGTTCGATAGGCCGAAGGATCATGACTGATAGGACGATTACATAGATAGGCATACCGATAGAGAGTTGTGTTTTTGAAAAAGGTACGTTTTTTCAGTGCAGTTTTGATTTTATTTTTAGGACAATTCTAAGAAACATTTAATTTGGATATGACCGAAAATATGGAGTATTCAATTTATGCGGGATTGAAACCTTAAAGATGGATAATACATGAAGAAAGATACAATTTGAAGATTCAAGGATTAAGAATTGATAACATGTTTCGATTGATCTCCTGTAATCTCTGATTTCTTTTCTCTAAAGTGGAACCAAATATTATGGCTATTCATTATTATTTTTCTTGTAGCTTTGCATATTACTTTGCTTATCTGCATTATAATATGATTTACCATGTACATTGATAACATGTCATATAGAATAGGGGTGTTGCTCATTAAAAATTGTTCATGCATAGTTTTTTTTTTTTTTTAAATAAAACCTTGATTTCAAAACATTGAGTGGGAAAAGGTTTTCAAAAAGATGACCTATGGCCTCCATCGTTAGTTCTTAGGTAGCATATGATGGTTCCGACCCTAGGAAGGGATTTCATCATGTACCGAGTTAGATCTCCGAGAGGATAAGGCATTTTAGCATGATTTATCATTGCACATCCCTAGGTGGTGATTATAAATCATGGGTAAAATATTGAAACAATGGTTATACACTTATGTTAATTTTATTATTAACCTCCCCTAGAAGCTCTCTTAATAAAATTAATGGCCAAAGAAACGATTATTAATATATGTTGGATCATACAGGTCTTGGATGGCATACATTAATCAGGAGAGGATTTATGTTCCTAATTGAATTTGACAAGTCTCCCGTATGTGGCTTGTTGAGTTTTGAGTTGAGAATTGTCGTTATAAGGTTGTAATTTTTTTTCAAGGTTTTGACACATAAACATACTTGTATGCTTACTTGATTGTGTTGTCTTACTAAATTATTATGGCATATTTGCTTATATTTGGTATATCATTCTTTATTGTAACTGTCTAAAAATGCTTTTATCATCGATGCTTGACAAAAACCAATTAGCCAGTGAGAACTTTAATGATTGAAAACGGAACCTGAATATCATCCTATCCTTTGAGAAATTGAAATTTGTGATAACAACATCGTGTCCTCCCGAGCCTACGGGAGATTCCAATAATGAGCAAATCTAAGCATATGATCGCTAGAAAGATGCTAACGATCAGGCCCATTGTTATGTTATGGTCAACATGAATAACGTGCTGCAAATTCAACATGAAGATTATGAGACTGCGAAGCAAATCTTGGATAATCTTGATGACACGTTTGGAGGCCAAGCTCTAACAAAATAGCAAGGGGCGCTTCGAAAACTTTTAAACTGCAAACAAGACTAGGGACACCTGTGAAAGAGCATATGATGTTAGTCATGGGTTACCTCGTTGAGGCTTAAACTAATGGAGTTGACATTGATGCAGAAACATAGATGACTATGGTCTTTGAGACTTTATCTAAGGAGTTTATCCCATTTAAAGGTTCATTTAATTTAAGAAATAGATGAGATATGACCTTGACTGAGTTGATGAAGCGGTTACAAGAGTTCAAAAATCTGATCAGGAAAACTCCTACTAATGGTGAGGCCAACTTGGCAGCTGCCTCTAGTTCCAATCCTAACTCTGGGAATGGAAAAAAGCAACGGGCTAAGAACGAGAAGTTTTCTATCCCTATAAATGGCAAGAACAAGAAGAAGAAAAAGAAGAATCCAAAGAAGCTCAAGTGCTTTTTCTACAGGAAGGTTAGGCACATCAAGAACAATTACAAGGACTTCCTTTCCTGAGGAGGTAGGTGTGATCTTTTGGTTATCGAAACTTGTTTGGTTAAGGATCCAGTGACACTTGGGTCATAGTTTTGTGGCAACTAATCATGTCTGTGTTTCTCTACAGGGGTTCAAAGAAACAAGAAGTCAAGTGCATGAAGACTTCACGCTTCGGATAGACGATGGATCCTTAGTGTTGGCTTAAGGGGTGAGAGACATCCATCTTTATTTTGATAATTATAGGACTTTAATTTTGCGTGATTGTTTTTATATTCCTAAACTTAAAAGGAATTTAATTTCTATAGCTTATTGTTTCAAAGATCTTATGTAGTTTCTTTTAATAATAAAGTGGTGATTCGTAAAAATAAATCTTTTATTTATGATGGATGGATGCAAAATAATCTATATTTTATCAAATCTAAGATGGACTTACTACTGAACACTGAGGTTAATGATAACAACTTTAAAAGACTTAAAACTTCTTACTCTAATAAGACTTATATTTGGCATTTACGACTAGGTCATATTAACCTAAATAGAATTCAAAGGTTGGTAAGGGATGGACCTTTAAGTCACTTAAAGGTGGAATCCATATCACAATATGAATCTTGTCTGGAGGGTAAAATGACCAAAATACCATTTAGGTCTAAGGGCAATAGGGCCAAAAGGTTTATAGAACTTGTGCGTTGAGATGTTTATGGACCTATGAACTTCCGGGCATGATGAGGGTATGAGTATTTCATCAGTTTTATTGATGATTACTCAATATATGGGTATGTGTACCTAATGTACCATAAAAGCGAAACTTATGACAAGTTTAGGGAATTTCGGGCTGAATTAGAAAAGCAATTGAGTAAACCTATAAAGGCACTTTGATTCGATCGAGGTGGTGAATACCTTTCTATTGAGTTCTTAGAACACTTATTAGAGAATAAGATTTTATCTCATTTAATTACACCGGGCACTCCATAGTAGAATGACATAGTTGAGAGAAGAAATATGACTTTATTGGACATGGTTAGGTCCATGATGAGCTATTCATCATTTCCTTTATCCTTTTGGGGATATGCACTACAAACAACATGTTATCTTTTGAAAAATATGCATTCAAAATCGATTCCTAAAACTCCTCACGAGTTGTGGACGGGGAAAGGACATCTTTAAACCATATTCACATATAGGGATGTCTGGCTCATGTCTTGTTGAAGGAAGCAAATAAGTTGGAAGCATGTTTGAAAGTTATGTGTTTGTAGGATATCCAAAAAGGACTAAAATGGGTTATTTTTATGACCCAAAGAAAAATAAAGTCATGGTTTTAACTAATGCAACATTCCTTGAAGAAAGTTACATGGACGACTTTAAGCCTCGAACCAAAGTGGTGCTCGAGGAGTTGACGGGTGATTCAATCACTCCCGAGGCTCTAAATGAAACCGTTCCAATCAGAGTTGAAAAACCAACCGAACAACAACCTAAGAGGCTTCGGCCTAGTGGGAGGATCGGACGTCAACCCAAGAGGTATATGTTCAATAGTGAAGCCTTTTTGGCTGAACCGGTTAAACATGAAAGGGATCCTAACACTTATGAAGAGACTATGGAGGATGTTGATTTGAAACTCTGGATAGAGGTCATGAATACAGAAATGAAGTCTATGGAGACTAATTAGGTCTGAGAACTTGTGGATCTTCACGAAGGGGTAAAATCTATAAGGTGTAAGTGGATCTATAAGAGAAAGAAATGAGTGGATGGGAAGGTTGAAACCTATAAGGCTAGACTGGTAGCTAAGGGATACATACAAAAGGAAGAAATCAATTACGAGGAAACCTTTTTGCCTGTTGTCATGCTTAAGTCCATCTGCATTCTTTTGTCCATAGCTGCTGCTCTCAATTACAAGATTTAGCAAATAGATGTTAAGACAGCCTTTCTACATGGCTATCTTGATGAGTCCACATTTATAGCACAACCAAACGGGTTCAAGGCTAAGGGTCAGGAGGGCAAGGTTTGTAAGCTGTTAAAGTCAATTTATGGACTTAAGTAGGCTTCCCGTTCTTAGAATATAAGATTTGATCAAGTGATCAAGACTTATGGGTTCACATAAAATGTGAACAGACCATGTGTTTACAAACACATTAAGGATAGGAAGGTGATTTTTCTACTACTCTATGTAGATGATATTATGCTAATTGGCAATGACATTGGGGCGTTGTTATCGGTCAAATTATGGTAGACCAAGCAGTTTGACATGAAAGACTTGGGTGAAGCTAATTATGTTATTAATCTCCAGATTTTTCAGGATAGGAAGAACAAAATAATAGCTTTATCCCAAATGGGCTACATAGATAAAATTCTCAAAAGGTATGCAATGTAGAATTCTAAGAAATGTGGGCAACCATCTGGGTATGGAATTACTCTTTCTAAGAAAGACTTGCCAAATTTGATGAAAAAAGAGAATATATAAAGAAGGTGCCTTATGCTTCGACAACGGATAGTCTTATATATGCCATACTTTGCACATGATCGGATATTGTTATGCGGTCGGGATAGTAAGTTGATTTCAGTCAGATCCAAGACCAAACCATTGAGTTACGGTCAAGCATATTTTTAAGTACTTGAGAAGGACTCGAGGGCATATGCTTATGTATTTGGGTGAGGATTTAACACCTCTAGGATATATTGACTTGGATTTCTAATCCTATTTGGATTCGAGAAAATTGACTATAGGTTTTGTGTTTACTTTGGGCAGCGGTGCCATTATTTGAAGAAGTGTGAAGCAGGATTGTACTTCAGATTCAACAATCGAGGCCGAATATATGGTAGCTAGTGATGCTTCGAAAGAAGTAGTATGGCTCTGCAAGTTCTTTGGGGATCTTGAAGTAGTTCTTGGTATAGATAAGGCTGTATTACTGTATTGTGATAACACTACAGCGATAGCTAATGCTAAGGAACTAAGATTTCACAAGAAAAGTAAGCATATTGATCGGAAGTATCATGCGATTAAGGACTTCGTTGAGGGCAGGCATGTTGTTGTATGTAAAATCGCATCTGTGGATAATTTAGCTGATCCGTTCATGAAGACACTAACTGCAAGAGTTTTCCAGAGGCATGTAGAAGCTATGGGGATGCGGGGTTTATCATATTTACTCACTTAGTGCAAGTGTGAGATTTTTAGACATGTATGCCTTAAGGAGTAAAAATGTAATATATTTTTTGAGACATTTTTATCAATAAAGAGTTTATTTATTATTCATATACCAAATTGTTGTCTTTTTTACGTTCATATTTGTTTGATGTATGATAAGAAAAAAAAAGTCTAAGACTGTCGATCTAAACCTTTAAAATCAGGCATATTGCGGACAGATTATACGGAAGACATGATTCTAAAGATGATGGCCTAAATCATAAGATCTGCAATCGAAGGAGTAAAGTTGAGCACTTTATTCATGCAAAGATTGTTATGTTGTCTATATTCCTAACGAGAGATGATTTGTCTTGGCCATCGGAGGTGGACTCTATGAATAGAAACATTAGTGCATTGTCATAAGTGACGATGCATTGGATTGAGACATAAAGTGTAATTAATTTAGATTAATAATTCTGTCTCAGCAAATCAAATCACTTTAGACAATCATATGTGTAATATCTTAATCCTGAGATAAATAATGGGCCCATTGTCTTGGTTTATGTCTTTTGATGTACCAAATGGTGACATCTATATTTTATGATGGTACGTATACCGATACGTTAGAGATGCGACTCTTGATAGCTTGTTATTCATAGATACGGAATCCATAGCTCCTCTTTAGAAGTCAATTATATCCTCTTATATGCGTTATCTTGTAATTTAAAAACTAGAGCACTCAACCATTTGGGTACATAGGTGTAACCAAATGGTATACTGTCATTGAATGATAAGTTTTCCGATAGTAAGATAATGGAATGAAAGAGAAAAAAATCGAGAAGGTAAGACAGAATTTATCCTTAAGCCGATTATGGGTAATCCTATGTGGATATAATACATTATGATATTTCATGGAGACTTAGCTATTCGGGCTTCATAATTTTATATAGTTCGAGAGTGCAGCTCTAAGCTTTTGTGGAGTAGCGTTAGAGTTTATAATTATAAAACATATATCTAGGATATTGGGTTTTATAATTATAATTATTGAGAGTTTGAACGATATAGGTCCATCAGGTTTCCTTTGCTAGCTTATAATAAATCCTGTAACGATACGGTGTGTTTTCCCAATAAATTAGTGACTTATGTTAAATTATCAAACTAGTTGAAATTCGATAGGATCAGATAATTCATGTCTGTTTATCGGTTGAATTAATTTTATGAAAAAATTAATTCAAGATAAACTTGTTGAATTATCAAAAATATTTATTTTCCTAGAGATTATTTAGATATGGTTGTTTTGATCAGATAATTTCTTTATTGGTTATTTGACTTAAAACTGATGCTTTATCCAAAGAATCTAGAATGGGAAATAAAAGATTCGCAGGGATCATTATCGTAAGTTCGGCAGGCCGAATATCTTCAGGTTCGGCCTGCCGATGGAGTAAGTTCGACTTGCCAATCTGCTAGATCAGTCTACCGACCGAACAATAATTTGATCACGTATTTTTACATGATTTTATTAGATATTGATCTAGATTCAAATTTTTGAGGTCTTATCTGATAAGGACTATCCCTTGGTCCAACCTCTATAAATAGGGAGTGAGACTTCACAGTTATTTAGATCAGTTGAGAAATCAAGAGTGAGCACTCTATACTGTGAGTCTCTGAAACTCCCCTGAAGAGCTATTGTTCACAAATCACGAACGGTAGTTTTGGGTATTTCTCAATTGGTTGAAACGAAAGTCACCGGGAAAGAGCTGTGCAAGGTGTGCCCATACATTCTCCAATCGTGGATAGAGAATAGCAAAGAAGACTAGTTGGTTGAGGCTCTTCTAGAATGCCATTTTGTTCATAGATTCCTGGAGCTCTTCAACATATAAGGTTAGTAAGATCTAATTAATTTATGCATATAACATATTAAACTTGTATTTTGAAAAATTCTCTGATTAAAATTTTTAAATTTCTACTGCGTATTATTTTTTCAACGCGTGAGAGTTTGAACTTTCAGTGTTATAGCCTATAAAAACTTTATATTGTATTTTTATTTTACGTATACTGTAACATGTAAAAACTTTACACTATTTATAATTAAGATATGAGTTTCAATTTTGCTCCTAAACACATTAGTTGTATTTTATTTGTGATATTGAAATGTATTAGGGCATTTACGAATAAACAAATAAAATGAACATGGTGTTTGAGAATATTGGTCTAAACTAATTGGTTTGAATCAATTTTGTAGCATATGAAAGCTTTACACTATTTGAGTTCAAACCAATGCTCTAAATACTCTAGTAATTTGAACTAATTTTTGTTACATTACTTTCTCTCATAAAATTAAAATTAAAAATTAGTTTGAATTATATATATTTTTTTAGTTCCAATTGCATTCCTAAGTGTCCAACGGATTTTGCAATCAAGATGACGACTTGTAGGGAAACGACGTACTCTACACTAATAACTTTAGGCCTGTTTGTTTCCTTGTTCGTATCACAATTCAAACATATTTCTGTTCAAAACCTGTCAATCAAACGGTTTCATAACGTCGCATGGAAGATGAAATGTTGTTTGTGAACAAAAAGTTGATTTATTTATGCTGATCATGTCGTTTTTTCTTCAAAATGGTGTTGCTTTCATCGTATCAAATATGTTTCACATTTCATCATCACAATAAGCATTGGATTATAAATGTTGTTTGTGCAAAAAAACAAATAGTAAACTATGTTGGTCATTAATTGTTCTTTTTCTTTGTGAGAATAGAAATGAAGTATCATTTTATTTGAACACTTCTATTTTCTTTCTTTTTTTTCTAATTTTTGTTTTGGATGAAACCCGACATGCTAGACGAATGTTGATATAAATGAATGGTTTACGCAAAACGACATGTTGTCTCTCCTATGCCTGCCATAGGAGTGACACCGTGTAATTCAAAGGACTAGATTTATTTGAAAGAAAACAATTGGGTCTGTTTGAAAATCTTGTTGAAACATGAAGTTGGAACTTAAAATTACAGCATGTGAGAGCTTTACATTGTAGTAAACTTTTGTTTTTTTACTATAACATACGAAAACTTTATGCTGTAAGAGTTGAAACTTTTTAATTCTAACTAATGTTATCAAATAAAGTGAATGTCGTTTACTATCGTTTTAGAAAAGAGTAATGTTAAGAATACTAATTCTCACATCAATTTTTATCTCAACTTATTAGTTGTCATTAATTTATTGATATACAGTCTATAGATGTGACAACTTCTAAACATTTAAGAATAAATACATTACAACTTATAAATTGGTACGGAGGTTGGAATTTGAGGTGTTATTTTAGTATTTTTCCTAGAAAAATAACGACATATTTTGACGCATGACGTAACTCAAACGACATTTATGATAAAAGAAAAAGTCGTGTCATATAGAAACGACATGTCACTTATCTTTGCAAACGACATGTACTTTTCAATTAAACGACATGTAGGCTTTCTCATGTACAACACTAAAAATTTTTATCAGGCAACGTGTCGTATTTGGAGAACGACAGTAGAAATCATGCCGCGGTACAAAAGAACGCCATGTAGTTTTCCAATAATGTTACGTATGTCGTCTCATTCAACATCAAACTGCAAACTACGTGTCGTTTTAAAAAACGACAACAAAAATTGAGAAACGAGGTTCCACTTTCATGAAATCAAAACGACAGAACTAAATCCCTACAGAAGAGAAATTACCGTCCTGACTGCAGGTACACAGAATTACACGTGTGCTAGCCATAGCATATAATTTCATTAGCTTCCCTCGTACTAAACCCACCAAAAGAAAAAAAAGGTTTGCCGCCAAATCTCGCTACCTATATAAACTAAACTCTGCAAATCCCCAAAATCCGCCATTTTTACTCCTTCATTGTCTCTCTCCCCAAGTTCACTTCCTCTCCCCTCAAAACGCACCGTTTCGGGATTCTGGAGAGGTTAGGGCTCTGCGAAAATCTACAGTCATGCCGGAGACCTAGGGAATCGGGATTTCCGGTCTGCGACTGACGGCGATGGGGAAGAGGAACACGACGGTCGTCATTTCGTCGAGCCGTACACGGACGAGGTCGAAATTGAGGTCGACGGTTCCTCGCGCGAATCCTAGACGCTCGAAGATGGCTCGCGTTTCGGATTCTAGGTCTGGCCTTGGTAAAGAATCCGCCCGTTGGGATCGGGTAATTTGAGCTTATCTTTCTCTCTCTCTCTCTCTTCGGTTTCCGTGAATTCATGTTTTGAAAAGCTCGCGATTAAGGGAGGGAATGTTGGAGAAATTTGATATGGAAGGTCATTTTAAGGTTCACGAGAATGCAAAATTTGAGCAAAAATTGTCGAGATTTGTTCAGTGTTGCTAGAATTTTGAGCTTTCGAACTGAATTTAATTGTTTATTTTTTTCCTCTCACCGTTTCTCTTTAGTGAAGACTTGTTTTGGATTAAAGTGTAGTGTGTTTAATGTTCCTACTGCGTATTTTGGTTTTGAAAAATCTGATTTTTTGACTTATGCAGTGCAGATCAGATTGTGCTGTGAAGATTTTGATGAAAAGTTTACTGGGTTCAAGGTATCTGATCGTATGCTATTGTTAGAAATTTTTTGTGCCTGGCTTTTTTCTTTTATTTTATTTTATTTTTTTTCAATAATTTGCCACATTTCATCTTTTTGCACTAAATTTACATACTTGTTTCGATATTTGGATACTTCTTCTGTGGAGAAGAAGTATTTTTTTATTATTTTTTAAAATGTTGTCTCTTGGACATCTTTAGTTGCTTGTTGCTGAGTCAAAATGGAAAGTTTACTCAGGTTCTAGAAGAAGCAACAAACAAGATTTATGGGTTGATAAGTACAAATCTTATTCTCTCGGAGAGCTTGCAGTTGAAAAAAAGAAGGTGAGCTTAAACTGGCCTAGCTTTTCAAATAGAAGTACCTGTATATTGATCAACTAATTCTTGTCATTGTGTAATTGCAGGTTGAAGAAGTTAAAGTATGGTTTGAAGAAAGATTGGGAACTTCAAAGGTATTTGCATTGTATTAAAGTATGGTTTGAAGTATTTTTTTATTATTTTTTAAAATGTTGTCTCTTGGACATCTTTAGTTGCTTGTTGCTGAATCAAAATGGAAAGTTTACTCAGGTTCTAGAAGAAGCAACAAACAAGATTTATGGGTTGATAAGTACAAATCTTGTTCTCTCGAAGAGCTTGCAGTTGAAAAAAAGAAGGTGAGCTTAAACTGGCCTAGCTTTTCAAATAGGAGTACCTGTATATTGATCAACTAATTCTTGTCATTGTGTAATTGCAGGTTGAAGAAGTTAAAGTATGGTTTGAAGAAAGATTGGGAACTTCAAAGGTATTTGCATTGTATTAAAAGCTTTATTGAAAACGTAATTTTCCATTCTTCATTTGAGCGGTTAGAGAGTCTTAATTCAGGTTACGTTATAACAATCTATTTTTCTTCTTCACAGGATAAATTTAGCAGTCATGTCCTTGTCATCACTGGGCAAGCTGGAGTAGGAAAATCTATATGTGGTCTAGTTGCTGTTTTTTTGTGTGCTAATGCTATTAGCCCGTTTGTTTGGATTCTTTGATGTTTACTGCATTGGGAGTTAAGCATTGCGTTATTTGTAGTTGTTTCAAGTGTTTACTATTTACATGAGTTTAGTTATCTATATGGTTTGCTACTGCATGTGATACTTCATTGCTTACTGCATTTCAGCATTGCCTAATTTAACTACATGCTACTTAAACAGCATTTTTGAAATATGATTACTGACTCAATTTGATGCTTGATTAAATCTATAACCTGAAAATTTTATTGAATCTTAGGTGAATCTCGTTTTTAGGTTCTAGTCACCTTGCGTCACTAAACCCAATCTTATTTTACACTATTGACACTCGATACTGTTTCTTCTCATCTTGTAGGCAGCTATTCAGGTGATAGCATCTCATCTCGGAGCTAGATTGTGTGAATGGAATACTCCAACACCAATAGTTTGGCAAGAACATCTACACAACTCTAGCACAGGTATTTAAAGCATGTTATTCAAGAGACAACTTTGGAAGCGATACAGGAGAAAAAAAATGATCATAATTGTGATCTTGATATTTATGGATGTTCTGGTCTATTTCCAGGGCTGCACTACACGTCCAAATTGGACGAGTCTAAAAATTTTGTGGAGAGGATAAGGAAGTACAGATTGATACCTTCAACTGAAAATAAGGAGTCCAAAGAATCAGTGATACCCTTAATTGATGATCTCCCCCTCACTAATGGTAAAGTTGCTTTTGGAAGACTCAAACACTGTTGGTATCTTCTCGTGCTCTCAATTCAGATACCTACTGCAATATTAGTCAACAGTTATGGTGAAGCCGATTCAGCAGATCACACAACAAAATGCTTGGAAGAACTCCAGTTGGCTTTTGAAAATGCTGGAGCTTGTAAGGTTACTTTCTTGAAAGGTTTCATTTTGGAATTTTTTTTTTCCGCAACGAATCAATAATTAAGTGAGTCAATAATTGAGTGTTGATGTGAACTATTTTGGAATTTTTCAGGTCGCTTTCAATCCTATCACTGTTAATTCTACCAAGAAAGTACTTTCTTGAATATGCAGACAAGAGCAGCATAGTGTGTCTGACGAGAAGATTGATCTCATAGCAAAAGCCAGTAGGGGTGATATCAGAAATGCAATAACATCATTACAGTTCTTTCTGAAACCAAATGTGATGAATCCACTTTCTCCACCCAAACATCATCCTAGACGCTTGAAAGAGAAACCCGATGAAGTTGATATAATGAATGCTGGATTTCCTCTAGAATTCGGCAGAGATGAGACGCTTTCTTTGTTTCACGCACTAGGAAAGTTTCTGCATAACAAAAGAGAGACTGAAAACGCAGTGGAATTGGGTATGTTAAGATAAAGTAATTTGCGGTTCCTTTTGAGTGGCCTAAGTTATTGCTGTTTGAAGTGCAACATAAGTTATTCAAATCTTGTCATCTTCTTATCTTGCAGTTGGCAATGAATTCTTTGTAAGGAAGCGATTTGCTAGATTACCACCGAAAATGGATGCTCCGGAAAGGGTCCTTTGTCAACCTCATGGGCAAGCTAGGCCCATCGCCGACTTTCTTAATGAGAATGGTGATTCCTTATCTACAGGTTGTTGCTTCAAATGCTCTTCTAGTTTTGAAACAAATAAACTGTAATGACCGAGAAAACGTCATCAATAAAACCTAATATTTAATTAGGTTTAATTAATGAATTTATTCTTAAAAATATAAAATTTTACAAAAATTGTAATTTATGTGAAAATTATAATAAAATATGAATGAGCGGCATTGATTGTAAATTTTATGGCATATGTAATGCAATGGTGGATATTATAAAATACAAATTTTATGAGTTTGATGACTCAGAGATTTGCGCATAATATCCATAAAATGAATTTCATGTCACAATTAATTGTGAAATTGTGATATAAACGAATGAATGATTAGAATGTAAATAGGACACAGAGGTTATCCTAACCCTAACCGGAGTAGAAAGGATGCCAGAGCAGTATAAGAATACTGCTAAATGAAAACGCAGATACGAAAAATGTTATGATTGGCCTCCAAAAGTAAACGAAAAGTAAGTTAAATATTTTTATACAGTCTAAGGATAGAA
Source organism: Artocarpus heterophyllus (assembly GCA_025403435.1). Taxonomy (NCBI): domain Eukaryota; kingdom Viridiplantae; phylum Streptophyta; class Magnoliopsida; order Rosales; family Moraceae; genus Artocarpus; species Artocarpus heterophyllus. The sequence continues at coordinate 22,054,940 of CM046327.1, read as the reverse complement.
AGTACACTGAATTGACCACGGCAGTATATGAAAAATACTGTGTGGTGAAAAATTACACAGTATAAATTTTTAACTCCACAAAGTGGACATTTGCTTGAATTCTATTGGGCCAACAAGCCATGCAATGTGGCCCAATAAGATGAGGACACCTAGTGGTATACTCATGGGTTACCATGAGTCACCAAATGTGATAAGGATGCATTTAAGGCAAAGTTATAACAAAAATTTACTTTCTTTATTTCCTTCCAAGTCCGGCAGCCATATCCAAGAGTTTTAAAAAAATTTCTCAGCCCCCAAACTTTGCAAAAATGGCCCCAAACAAGTTTTGCAAGCAAGTACAAGGATTTCCCACAAGTTTTAAGGTAAAATCCTAAACTTTTTCATGAGTTTTCAAGGGATTTTTCATGGGTAAAGGGCAAAGATTAATCCATGCTATTTTTGCATGAAAAGGAAGTCCAAGAAGAAGTTCAAGAAGCCTTTGAAGGCTCGAAATCCAAAAAAAGTGTTATTTGGGTAAGTTTTGAAGTTTAAAGTTTTGAATTTGTCTTGACTTTTATTCTTTCAAACCCATGAGGGGTTTTGAGCATGTATTTGATGGAATTTTATGTATATGTGATGATTGGCAAGTTTGAGTTGTGAAACTTTGGTTTATAGTGCAAAATAACAATTTTTGCAAAAAGCGTTATTTTTGTAATTTTGATGTTTAACTTTGTAAAAGTGATGTTTGAGCATGAGAATGTGTGGATTAAGGCATGGAATGGTTTTTGCAGGGGTAGAATTGCAAGTTTGAAACGGATTTTTGTAAAAATGCCAAAGGGACTAAATTGAAAGAAAAAGTTCCTTCTCGGCAGATTTAAAAAATAGTCAAAAACGCCCATGTAAAGTGAGATTTTGGGAAAAGTTAAAACATGAAAGTTGTAGATCTCGATGAAACTGTTAGGTCTCGCGAACGGTTTGTCTAAAAACTCAATCGTTTGTGAGTTTTTGATTTTTCAAGAATATATTAAAAGTGAAAAAAGTATTAAATGGCAAAAATGTTATTTTTGCAAATGATTTAAGGTATGGTACCTTAAGTAAAAATGATCCTTGAGAAAAATAGGAAATTTTGATGCAAAGAAGTAAATTTTAGTCCCGGGGGTAAAATTGTCAAAATTTTCAGTTTAGGTACTAAACCGCAAAGTTTTGTGAAAATGGGGCATAATTGAGAAATAAAGAGAATTGACCCACTAGGGTGTTATTTTGAAATTAGTACATGGTTATTTTCGTAAGAATAACAAAATCGAGCTCGGGTAGGTTAGTGGACCCACGAATGACAAAATCGTCATTTTTTGTCCAAATAACCCGAACCGTTTTGAAATGTTTTCAATGGAATAAGAAAATGACTAGAAAGGGTTCCCGCTATTCGTTAGAAACGATAGGGTAAAGTTAGATAGAAATAAGAAAAACCAGTGGTTTTTAGAGTTGTACATAGTAATACAACTTAATTTATTAACTAACAGATATTTCGTATCGAAACATAATGAAATTTGGCTAATGGCTTTGTAATTGGCCAACAGGATCCTAGGAGTCTAGGAGAAAGGAAATCGAGGTTAAGTTGCCCGACATTCGCATCAAGTAAGTACCCTTCCCACCTACAGTATGAAATGTAGGTTTAGAAAGAAATGTATGTATAAGTATACCTGTGCGTATAATTAAGTGTAAACTTGTATGTTTGCCACGATATGAATACCTAAGGGTATAGTCATGTATGAATAATTGTGAGCATATTAATGTGTACCTGTGTGTGCAATAATGAAAATGAGCATGTGTACCATGATTTTGTACCTGTGTGTATAATATGTTATGTACCTGTGTGTACAATAATGAAAATGAGCATGTGTATCATGATTTCGTACCTGTGTGTACAATGATAAATACTTGAGTATGTATAAAGTAGGTATTTGTGTGTACATTTTATGTTAGTACCTGTGAGTACATTATGCTATATACCTGTGCGTATATTAATGTGTACCAGTGTGTATAAAAAGGTAAGTACTTGTGTGTATTATGCTATGCAAGAGAATTTATGTTTCATGAATAATATGAGATTATTACTTCATGCATGGTATGTTAACCATAATAAAGGGACTGGTAAATGTATCACCAGAAATTAAGAAAAGTGTCGTACCGACTCCTAACTCAAGGGGAGTTTAAAGGATATGTTACGGTCACGGTGTTACGTAGACCTAAATGAAATTGCGCAATGGTACGAACACTTGGGCCCTAATAAAGATAAGAAATGATGAGGATAAAGAAAGTTTATAAGAAAGCATAATTGATTCATGCATTCATATGAATATCCATGTGAGATTTATGGGACTTACTGGGCGTTAGCTCATTAAGTATTTCATGCTGTAGGTATTTCGACGAGAAGGTCAGAATAAGTTCAAATGGTGAGCTGGCGGAGGGGTGGATGATGTGCATATTGGGTATAAAGTTCGCTGTTGTAATGTTTTCCGCTATGTATGTTTAAAGTTATTTTGATATGAAATGTTTAAAAGAAAGATGTTATGAAAGTAAAAGTATTAATTATGTAAATACAAGTATGTGAAAGTATTTTGAGAATTATCAAAGTTAATGTAAGTAAATTATTTATTTATGTAAAAAAAAAAATTCTTAAATTTTTGCCCTAAAGTAAGTAAGAAAGAGTTTTATCACAGCCCGAAAAGACGGGTTGTGACATAAACAATCATGAGCATTGCTTTTGCCTCTTACATGCATGATCACATGAATATATTTACACCTGTGAACCACAAACGTGTCTGCCTCTGAAAGTGTTGGACTCTGTCATATCAGATGATGCTGATCTCCTATTCTTGTGTGTAAACTTTTTATGCAGTTCTAGATTTACCAAGTGAGGAGGCAATCGATGATGCGTGGGTGGTGGCTTCGTATTTAGGTGATGTGAACTTGCTTCTCGCCACTTTTCATGGAATGCTAGTTAGACATAATGAGGCAGACAATGTGCTGCAATCAGCTGCTGCTTCAGTTGCTGTTCGCGGAGTCCTATTTGGAAATTCTCATCCAGTGCCTTCCAGGTATTCTTTTGTGCCCTTGATCAATCCTTTCCTTACAAAGAATTATTTCAAACTTATCAAGTTCAATGACCAACTCTTCGGAGGCTGCAGGTGGCATGCTATTCGCCGGCCAAAGCTCTGGCAAGTTGAGCAATCATCATTGTCCAGTAAGGTACAGGCAGTTTAAAATAGATCATGCACGTTATGGGCTACGCTCGCCTTGTTAATGCTTTTAACTAGTGTTGTAAGTTGTAACTCCTTCGCTTTGCTTATGTTCTTCGTTTATCCTTGCAGAAAGAGATGATAAAGAGGAGATATGATTCTTTTAATAGAATGGGTTGGTCTGATTTTTCGGTTATAGCTACCGAGCACACGCCTGTGTTCAAATGGCTTGGGTTCGGGACACCGGCAAGTCTCGGGACTCACGATCCCGATGAATTGTTGTCAGTGAACGAGAGGATTGACGTGATGAGTTTGGATGACCGAGAAAATATGGATTCCGATGATGACATTGAAGATTGCTAAAATTAGTTGCTACAACACTAGTATGTTGTAGATGGGGTTGCCTCTGCAACTGATTGCTCCAAAACAGCAACTCTTCCAGCTCGGAAATCTGATATACAAAAACGTATATCGCATATAACCCATGTGTATACTTGTCTTGCGTGTGTGTGTGTGTATATACATATATATTTATATATTCATCTTTTATGTTGGCCTCACGTCAGATCAGAAGAAGTGTGTGGTTTGCATGTCGTTTCTCCCTTTTATGTCGTATTTCTTTTAATCAAATGAATTAAATGTCGCTTGTGGTTAAACAAGGACATTTCACTTGTTTATAAATAGGTGGTTGAACCTTGCGGTTATTCAGACGGACCACGTAGTCAGCTTGAGGTGTAGGGTTTAAAATAGTTGTCTCTAAAGTTTAAGGAAAAATATTGATAAATATAATTCCATTAATTTGCTCAAAAACCTAATAAATTATATAGAAACCATCCAACCTAAATTAAACCGTCCTAAAAATGAAGAGGGTGTTTGAAAGGGTGGTGGGAATCGTTGTTTAAAATCATTTTTACTATAGCATGTGAGAGTTTTACATTATAGCATTTTTTTTATTGTTACTGTAACATGTGAGAGTTTTACACTGTTTATAATTGAGTTTGTGGTGAAACAGTGGTTCTCACTATTTAGCTAAACAGCCACAAATTGATTTTATTTCTTTTTTGAAAAGTAAATTGATTTTATTTTAATTACTTTGGTTTGGTCGGTTTGAAAGTTTTATTTTTTTTAATTAATTTGGTTAGTGGTTAAAGAAATTTAAAACTACAGAATCTAACCAAAATTTTTGCAAACTTTTTATAAATTATTTCTTACGCTCGTCATCTTTCTGTTTCCATATATGTTATATAGCTCAATCTCTGTTACATTTCTATGATTTAAGTGAATTTATAACAAGTGAAAAGTTGCGTTGAAACAAAAAACTTCAAGGCAATATGATCTGTTGTGACTGGAGTGCATAAACAATAACCAAAACCACATGTCGTTTATTCATATCAAGGTAATAATCAAAGCGCCACGTCTTTCTTGACACGTTATTTATCTACTATTATACGGCATGTCGTTTTTACAAGGAAACAACCAAACCCCCCGGCCTGAAGCCATAAAGGAAAGAGTGGAGAAGAGAAGGGGGAGACGCAGGAGCACTCACAAACCTTAAAAACAGAGAAATAAGCGTTTCCCAATAATATTAGTTTTCTCCAAAATTCAGTCTTTAACGAAGAGATTGTGGGCTTTCTCTGTGGTGAATTTCTCTCTGCTTTCAGTTTCTCCAACATGCGCTATTTTGTTCTACCATATTTTGTTCTTCGGAGATTTCAATGTAGTTTCCCACTTTTGCACGTCACAAATCTCACCCTCTCATCACAAGAATAAATATGCATGCACGCAATTTCAATTCCTAATTTCAAATTTGGTTTTGTGGGTATTTCTCCGCTAATTTTCCTATGTTTTCCTTTTTTTTGAGTGCATCTTATCTACTGTTAATCGATGAATTTTTGTGTGCAAAATACTTGCCTCGCGTGAATGGATTTTATAGATTTTTTTAATGGCGAACTAGTAGCTCTACATGCCTTTGTGAAAAGACCATTGAATTTTATATACCTGAAATGGGCTCTTCACAATAATAAGTTTTGTTTCAAATATTTTTGAATTTGTGCAAATTTTACAGAAGCAAAATGTAAAGAAAGTCAACTCTAGAGTGTGTGTGTGTGTATGTATGTAAGTATGTATATGTGTGTGTGTGGAATGGAGAGATTTGAACTCTGACATTAAGATGAGTCAAGGTAGAGGTACCACTAAACTATGTGTGCAACCACAAAAAAGATAATTTAGTTTTTAGAAATCACAGTCCAACATTTTATTTTATTTCATTTTCTTATTGCTTTCACCCTTTCCTCTAACGATTTTGAGGTATCTGCAATTGCAACCTGTTCTAGTTATCCACTCTTCAAATGGGCATTGAATTTTATGTTCTATGTAGTTTACAACATACAAAATTTGGTGCTCTTTGTACTCATTTGTATGTAAAGTTTAGTATTCTTTTTTTTTTAGTAGGAGATGGCGAGCCGAGCTACTCGGTCTAGGGGACAACAACCCCAGCAGCAAGACCAACAGAGTCGAGCTAGATGGACAGCATACCTTACTAAAATACTTGCGAGCTTGATGGTCGAACAAGTTTACAGAGGGAATAGGCGAAACAACTCTTTTGGTAGGAAAGCATGGAAGAGCATGTGTGATGAATTCTATAGGAGAACAGGTCTGCAATGGGGTAAGGAGCAACTGAAGAACCGCTATGCTGTTTTGAGGAGGCAGTATGTCACGGTAAAGTCGCTTCTCGATGGAGGTGACTTCAGTTTGGATGAAACCACGGGGACGATCAGAGCCAAAGATGAAGCTTGGGCTGCTTACATCAGGGTATGTTTCTTCAATGTTCCGTTGTCTTGTAAACTGAAATTTGTATGGCTGCCTGATGTGGAGGAATCTTCTTCTGTAAGCAGGAACATCCTGATGCTGAGACTTTGAAAACAGGTGGCTGCCCAATTTACAAAGAGCTGTGCACTATATTTTCCGAATCGGCAACGAATGGCAGACATGAGCAATCAGCTGAACCTGTGGAAGGGAATCCTTCCTATTGCTTGCCCCAAGAGTCGTCGTCCGAATCAGAAGATGCGGATGGTGTAGACCAGCAAGAAACCACTCAGCCTGCTACACCTAGTACATCTGGTGTGCGCAAAAAAGGGCGGCGAAAGGGAATTGATGATGCTATTGCTGATGCAATATTGGAGATGGCGGCTGCATCAAGGATGAGGACATCGACCATACAACGATGGGATGCAAGATACAGCATTAGCAAATGCATCCAAGAATTGGATGATACACAAGGTGTTGACGAGCAATTGTACTTCGCCGCTCTCGATCTGTTCAACAAACCGATTGCGAGGGAGACCTTTTTGTCCCTGAAAGGCGACAAGCGCTTGACTTGGTTGCGTGGCAAGTGTATGGCATATCCTGTACCTTTAACTCAAGAAAGAACAGTCTGACGTACTAGTTCAAAGTCCTCCCTGCTGTGTTTCGTTTTTCTTTTTCTTTTTTTTTTTAAAGGTTGAGGGGTAAATACTGGCATTGCATGCATCCCATGGGACGGTTTCACTATTTTGTCCAACTTCATGATAGTTGAATGGTCTGGTCCAAAGTTGGGGGCGTCCTAAATTGTTAGAACTGTGTGTGCTGAAGTACTATAGCTTCCCAAGGAAAAATTGTCTCATTGATCTTACTGGAGTAACTATTGTACAAATGCTTGCTTGCAAGTAGAGATTGGCAATGTACATTTTCTTGCCGTTCAATTTTGTACGAGAAAGAAGTACTATAAACAGCTTACTTGAGGGAGATGAAAATCTTAAGGATTAATTATAAAAATTTCCTCTGAATTATAATCTTTGTAACATTTTGTCTTTGAACTTTAAAACATAACATCCGTTTTTCTTAAACATGAGTCATTAACAAAAATGGTATTTCTCTTAGAATTTTAATAGAAAATTAAGAAATGATTATAAAATTAAAGGCATTTTAGTGATTCTAATTATAAAATAATAATAATAATTAAAAAATATAATAAAAATAGCCGTTATTGATGATTAAAAACAAAAAATCAATTAAAAGCATTATATTATTAAAATCCTTCTTTTTTGTTCAAAATTTATTAATTTTTTTCACATTTAAAAAGTATTTTTAAATTTTAAAAGTTACATATATTAGTAAAATAAAAAAGAATATAACATAAATATATTCAATATACCAAAAAATATAACACAAAATTTCAAAGCAAAAAACTACGATAGTATTAATGAAATTTGTTTTATATTTTTGAAATTTTCATTGATATTCATACCTTTTAAAATTTCAAAATACTTTGAGTATGAAAAAAGTTAATAAAATTTTAAAGAAAATTTTGATTATCAAAAAAAGAATGATTCGAATAGTAGTATGCTTATAATTGATTTTTTTTTTAATCATCAATAAAGACTTTTTATTGTAGGTTTAATTTTTTGGTTATTTTTAAACTCAATTACTAAAATATCCTTAATTTTAAAACTGTTTGTTAATTCACCATTAAAATTCTAATAAAAGGGCCATTTTTGTCAACCATACTTCAAAAGTAACAGATGTTACAAAAGATTTTACACTACTTTAAAGTTTAGGGAGAAAATGTTACAAAAACTATACTTCAAGAGGGTTTTTTTGGGTAATTAATCCAAATCTTAATTTGCAAACAGGGTAAACCATCAATTATACAAGTTAGTGGTTGATATCTATAATGAAGCTCTTTTTCCTTTGATGAAACAAGTTGTACCACAAGAAAGGAAAGAAAAAGATAAACAAATAGGAGCAAAATTAAGGACACCAAATGCTCTTGTATCACAAAATAAAACAATGTATAACAGTAACTCAAAAGTCCTAAAACTATTGCATTTCAAATTTTGTTAACCACTTTGTATCAAAACCAACCGCACCACCAGCCCACAAGCTTCCAATGCTGCAAAGTCAAACTTCCATCGGCAAGAGAAGAGACCATCCCAATATGCATCTGAAGAAAATTGCGTCAAAATGATTGTGAAAGAGGTATTTCTTGCAACTCTTAAGTTTGATATGATCTCCATGGGCTCACTTAGGCTACCGAAAACGATGAACATTCTATGTACAAGAAACAGATGGATTGTTCATCCTAAAATCCGAGTACTTGCCTCCTAAGGCATTAACCTTTTCACATCAGCCTCCTGATCAGCACTCTTGGTATGGTTATAAACCGACTCGAATGCGTGCATACACACGCTTGAAAATCCCACCATCCCCTCGAACACATGTGGCAATCCCATCTGCAGGTTATTTAGTGTCATGGCCCTTGTCACGCTCACCGACTTTTCATGCTTCGTCTTCTCCTCCTCTGCCTTTGCCCTCAACATCTCCACTTTTGCTCGCTTCTCCGCAACCAGGCTCCTCCTTGCTGTGCTGGAGGATTCAAGCATGGAATACGGGCCATATTTGCTCTCCACTGATCTAAGCTCTAGTGTCTTCTTCTCGAGTTCTTTGAACACAGACTCTGATTTTTTCTTCTGTTTTTGTTCCTCGGCTTGTTGGACAACAATGGCGTGCATTACCGTTAAGAAGCTCTTGATTCCTTCAGATGCTACCTTGTCAGGAATTCGATCAACTGCAAGGTGCCATTCCTCGCAAAGTGAGAATATTTTTGATTCTTCACTAGTCCTTGACAGCGAGTTTCCGCTAAACTGGAAGAGGCTAAGTCGGAGCCAGCCCGCAAGAGACTGGATATAGTCTTGTTGAGCTTTGACCATGTTGCAAAAGGACAGATGCCATTGTTGGACTTCAAGCTCGAGCTGAAGAGTCGATTGCCTGTGAATCTCAGAAGTGGGTTCGATGGACGGGATGACATTGAGGTATTTGAGCTGCTGAACAATATGCTTTTGAACCTGGTGACACTCATACATGCTTCTCCACATGCACATCAATCTGCAGCCCCAAAAAAACATTCATGAAGTCTGTTCTTTATGTGCACAGTGACTAACAAAACAACTTTAATCAAACATATAAATTTTTGAAAAAAAAAAAAAAGATTTTCTAACGTGCGCCAAAATAACCTGCAGCTGCTATGCAAATTTGGAGCATCATATCACATTCAAAACATACTGGAATAAAAACAAACAGCGTATGTTAATTTAATGGAACTCAATAGAGATTTGGTGGTCTAGCATTGTGCAATACTAGTAGATTTTTTTTTTTTTTGGTACCCTAATACCCGATCAAAGAATTTTCCATAATTGCATATTTTCTTCAAAAAATGCAAAGCAAACAATGAAAGAAAACAAAAGGAATAAAATGAAAGGTGCGTTTGGTAACCCTATTCCAACTAAAAAGTTGGAACTACTACAGTGCAAAACTCTCATATGCTAGAATGTCAAACAAAAATAGGCTATAGTGTAAAGCTTTTATATGCTACAGTATAATCATTCCAACTTTTAGTTCTAAGTGTGTTGCCTAACATACTCGAAAAGGATTTAACCTCATGATTTAACCTAGATTACTCGCTTTCTTAGCCTTGCACTTTATTCTTCATTATGTTGGAAGGGTCTTGCTGACATATTTGGCATAACTTTTTTTTTTTTTTGGGTCAAAACATATAGGTATAACTTGATCTCAGAATCAAAGGTACAAATATAGGCAGCAGATTATAGTTTTGCTGGGAAAGCATAGGCAGAAGATTGTCCCTTGCAAGGACACTCAAAAAACAGAAGCAAACAGGAACAGATATGGTTCCCTTGTGTGAGAGATCCACTTTACTATGTTGAGACCGTACATCTTAGCAAGGAGAAGCAAAACAGACAGGAGACATCAAAACAAACCCAAGAAAAAAAAAAAAAAAGCAGTCAAAAGCAAAAATGCTGCACTGTACCAACATATATATATATATATATATGCACATCTTCTGACTCAGAATAAAAAAGTTGACTTTTTACTGCAAGAGGACAAATTTTTCATATTTTCTTTTGGCCATTTTATTTGGGAACAACCAACCCTTAAATGTACCATCAAATTTTCATCAATTTTACTTTTCTTGCTCTTATATAATTGTCATCTTATGATTTAGTAATGTGAGTTTTTTTCTTACCTTACCACATGATTTTTTAAAAAAAGGAAACAAAAAGAAAAAACAGAAAAAAGAAAAAAGCACAATAACGTTACCTAATAAAATATACAAGGACGGATTGAACCATAAAAGGTGTGTTGTCGCTTGTCAACTACACGTCAAAGTTAAAACAACTACCCCTTTGAAAAGCAAATAGAAAAATAGAAGTAAATAGGAAGAGAACTATGATTATCATGTATTAAAAGAAAAAAAGTTTTCCATCCTTAAACAAGATAACGTTCTCCCAAAAAGAAAAAGAAAATTACTTCCACATTTGTTACCCTAAAATGGTTAATCCTCAACAACGGGCTCCAATTGTTTCTTCCTCAAGTGGCTCCCAAAAAAAAAAGGACCACAATCAACACCAGCGTAGAGGGTCATAACATTATCAATTGGGGACTATGTTTTTTTGTTTATTATCAATTGGGGACTATGTTTTTTTGTTTTTTGTAGGCTTGTTTATAGTCTTTTTAGCAAAGCCCTACATTGATTGTGGATGAAGCCTCTTGTCTTATGTAGGGAGCCCAGTTTATTGTTCTAATCATCTCAAAAATCAATAATATTTGTTTCGTTGGTTGCTTTTGTGTGGTGGGAATTTTGTCAAAGTTATCATCATTCAAGTTTCACGTTCTTCATTGAGGGGTTATCTAGTGGGCCGATAAATAGGTGTATGAACAATTCACTTCATAAGCAAGCCATATGCCATGCAGAAAACAATGCACTTCATAAGCAATCCATATGCTATGCAGAAAAGACTAACCCTTTGACAAGCTCAATTAGTTGCGGATATAGCTCAGTCTCCCTCAATTTGATGATTTCAGCAGAAGTTGTCTCAATGGCTTGGGAAGCAACCATCATTTCTGACTCCAACTTTTCCACTTCTTTCTTTGTCTTCTCAGTCTTCATGTAATCCGCTCTCCTCATCTCTAGCTTCTTCAAATTTGCCACCTTCTTTTCATGCTCTATCTTTGTTGTCTCAGCAGTCTAATAAACGAAAAAAAAAGACTTGCAAAATGAATAATATTGCTCAATCTCCATGCACTTGAAAAATCTTATTCTTGGGTCCCAAAAGTAAGAAAAAGGAGAAAAGGTTGACAAGTCTCATTTTATAACTTTAGAAGATGAATTAGGCTTTATTTAATAACTTCGTTCCAATTATATAGTTTCAAGTGCTACAGTGTAACGCTTTTATATGCTAGGTGTAAAGTAAAAGTAGATTACGGTGTAAAGCTCTCATATGCTACATTAAATTTGTTCTAACGTAACTACGTTGCCAAACACACTTGAAATAAATGAAAACCAATGATAAAAGAAGTTGATGACAAGCTAAGGATCTTACCTTGACCTCCTCGAATAGTTTCTTTTCCCAAGCATAAAGTCTGTCCACGGTAGAACAATGGCTTCCATTGACAACTTTCTTTATACCACAAGCTAAATCACTTTTGACTAATTCATTACTCATCTTCCCAAATCCACTCATTTTGGGACTTGAACCAGAACCAACCCATGACCATGAAGATGGACTCAATCCCCATCCATAGCTATACACCTTACCTGACCTCACCAAAAAATAAATAAAAATTTAATAATATGGGAAAAAACCCACAATAGTAAAGAACCAAAAATCAACAACAACAACAATAATAATAATACGAAAATGTCTTCTTCACACTCTTTGTTCCTTGCCCACAACAGATATTTTTTCTTAAAAAAATCTAGTATTATATTGACAAACATAGGATTGTCAACCAAAAATAAACAATAAGAGAAATAATATTGTTATAGAAAATAATATTAGGAATAAAACCCCCATGCATTATCTAGACAGCAAAACCTTAGCAAATAATAATAATAATTAATAAAATAAGAAAAAAATGTCTTTTTTTTTTTACCTCCTTTGCTAGTGTGAGAAGAAGAAGAGGAAGAAAAACCAGAGGATGGAACTTCCAAGAGCAAAGAGAGGTGAGAGCCAGCCTCAGCAGCCTTAAGCAAGTACTCATCAAGCTCCTTTATAATCTCCACCAGATCCTTCGTACTATTTCTACACACCACCATCGCCAGCTCGCTCGACCCCGGCGGAGACGGCGGCGGGTGTCCTCCACGCGCCACATTCCCCTGCGGCGCATTGGCATTATTGTTGGCGCCATTGGCGGCGGAGGAGGAACCCTCCTCCTCCTCCCATCCGTCCTCGGTAGCCGACCCGGAGGCGGCGGCAGCGAATGGGTCCCAGAAGTCCCACGTGGACGACGCCGGTGGCGGAGGCGGAGGCGGGGGAGGGGGAGGGAGAGCGGAGGAGGCCGTGACGGAGGTCGTCCACGTGTCGGTCGTGGTGGCGGTGGGGCTCATAGGAGGCGGCGGCGGAGGCGGCGGAGGGGGAGAGCAGTGGACACGTGGTGGGGTGTGATTGGCTAAATGGTGATGGTGGCGGTGGGAGGATTCCGCATTGGCGAAGTGGAGGAGGGCGGCGCCGGTGGCGCGGAGGGAGCGGAGGTACATGGCGTGGGAGGCGGAGACGGCTTGTCTGGCCTTGACCAGCTGCTTCATGTATCTTCTTCTTGATTTGCATCTCGAAACAGTCTCTTCTCTCTCCACTCTTGAGTAACAACAACCCATTTTTTGCGTTTTCTTTTTTTTTGTTTTTGAAAATCAAATCAAAAGGAGGAAGAAGTTTTGATTTTTTTTTTTTCACATCATGTTGGTAAGGGAGTGTGTGTTGAGTGCTTTGCTTCTGGCTTAAAGTGGATCCACTGCTAGAACTAGGTACACATTTTCATGCAAACTCACTCTTTAGTTTTACCCCCAACAAAAAAAAAAAGAAAAAAAAAACATTTTTGACACAAAACCCAGTAACCAAAATATTGTTTCTGAGGAAATGGAACAAAGATCTGAACCTTACATTGTGAAGATGGAGTTGTAGAGGGGGTTTCTAAAGTTTCTGACTTTGAAGTTTCAAGTTAGGAGAGGATGTGGTGTGGAGATGGTGGAGGAAGAGAGGACCAAAAAACGGACAGGCTTTGAGAAGCTGCAGGGACAAGAGGGCTTTGTGCAGAGAGCCGGTATTTCGGTATCTGTTTGTTTATTATTTATTTCAAATTCATCTGGCACAAATACCCCTAATATCGTATGTTCTAGTGCGACCGGGTGAGAATTAAAACAAAATTATTGTACTTATTTCTTGAGAGAATTTTAACCTTGGTGACGTTGTCTAGCTATTAAAGAAGTGTAGTTAAAAGCATTGATTTTGAAAATTGTATTTTAACCTTAAAATTTCTTTTTAAAATTTAATTTTTTCTTTGTTTTGTAAAAAAATTATAATTTTGTTTTTATTAAATACTTAATAGACATTGTTGTACCTCTTATTTTTGTAAGAAAAAAGTATAACCATGCTCACATTTAATCATAAAAATATATAACTGTTTATCCATTTAATAGAATACTATTTTAGTTTTTTTTTATAGTGCTCCTATTGAAGAAAATGTCTAACTCCTAGTAACTAATTTGGTTAAAAATATTGTAGCATGTGAGAGTTTTATATTATAGTTTACTTTTTTCTTGACACTATAACATATGAGAGCTGGATACTATAACAACTAAAGGTTTTAGTTGAAATTGAGATTGTCAAACACGTTCTATATAGTTCCAACTGCTACAGTATAAAAAATTTAAATGCTATAATGTAAAAAAAAAGTATATTATAGTGTAAACTAATTTTTCGTTTTAATTGTTTTGTCAAACATACTCTTGTACTATAGCCTAATTTTATTTTATACTCTAATATATTAAAGCTTTACATGGTAACAGACTATATAGTCGGAACAACCCTATCAAAAAGAAGCATTACTTTTTATTATTTTGCATATTAGGACCAATATAATCTTGAGCAATTAATAAAATCTTAAATAACTCTAATTACATGCATTTTTTTTTATGGTCATAACGATTGAAAAATGAATTATCATTCCATTCAAATATAAGAAAAAATCCACCACGTGACTTGTAAAATAAGAGAACTTACTTGTAAAGAGGTGAGTTTTTTTTTATTTTTTTGAATTTATTCTTACGGGGATGAATTCACTACTGCATTGTGCCTTCAACCACTATTGCTTTAAAATTTTAGTGCCACATACTACTACATCATTTTATAGTTAAATATGAAAAAAAAAAAATCATGTCAAACAAAGATTTGGATTAAATATTTTAGGTTCCAATAAATTCTAGTACTTTTATAATCAATCTAACGCAATTTTAACATAATTTAAGGTAAAAGTTCGTTTCATCATGAAGGCGTTTGTTGGTGGTTGTTTAAAAAATTATCATATTAATTAATAATAAAAACTGTCTTTTTCAATAAAAAAATACAGACTCAAACTTAATACAAAAAGTTGATGTTAACATTACTTTGAGCCAATTTGGAAGGGCTTTTTAAAAGGTGTTTTTGGCTTCTTGAGTCTAAAAGCTACTTCTAAAAATGTTTGGATGATATGTTAAAGTACTTTTGCTATTCAAATGTTAAAGTCATAAAATGTGACGTATAAAAAAAATTCTAAAATAGACCTTGAAACTTGTACCAGAATGTTAATAATACATTATAAGCTTTAATATAACATTTTTATAACTTTTAAAGAAATTGAAACCATTTTGATCTAAAAAAAAAACTCTTTTAAAAATATAATTTTAAACACTTATAAAAACGCTACAGTTTTTTTTTTATTCTTCTACTAACTAAAAGCACAAACAAAAACTATACAACCGGGCCCTTTCTCCTCTTCTAATGGCCAAACTTTTGTGGAAGAGTTGCTAATCTATAAAGAGGGATTGACGGAAACGGACCAAATATCTGCACTTGGATTCCTAGGACAGTATTTACCCTGTTTAAAATATTAAAATTACACTCCAAGTATATTCCATTCCCATGTAATTTTAAGTCCAAAAAAAATCATATAACATATGACATGGATATTACTGTGACGGTGGAATCTGACTGTCACAGAGCAAATTTGGAGCACACTAGTATAAAATATGCAATCGGACGATATTGCCCTTCCCTTTATTTTTCTACGTTCCTTGTGTTTCTCAATTATAACCCTACTCTCTCGCAAGGAGTGGATCCTGTTGGTGAGACTCATCTTTGGTGCCCCACCTTTATAAGAGCATATTTTGCAGCTTTCGAGTGATACCATGCACTAATGGACCGTTAGTGCCTTCATTTGCATTAAAAAAGCATTATTATACATGCATCAAAATTTTGGTAAGCACAAGAGTTGTTATATCTTGACTACTGAGACTTTCAACTTTGTTATTGGAGTCTTTCATTTTAGCAACTAAAATAAAATTCGAAAATCCTCTTCACTTCACTTGAATAAAGAATGTGGCATTCATTCCACGTTACATTTTGTGGTCCTTAACTAAGCTCAACAGACATAAAGGTGAACATGTAGTTCATGGAACTGGTACAGGATTATGTACTCTACTTCATCATTACAAATTTTTTTTTTCTCTAGAAAAAAATCTTTTTTTTTGTTTTTTGTTTTTTAAAATTTAAGGTTAAACAGTAAAATACTGTATACAATTTCTTCTTTTACGGTGGCTGAAGATATTGTGGCACTGGCAGCCTGGCAGAGGCAGGATTGAGGACTAGGGGCTCTAACCCACATGTCTAGCATTTTAGAGTAACTTTTGATGAACAGCTTTTGCTATTTTTGTTTTTAAATGTTAACCTTACCCACTATTATTTGCACGCCACATGCTCGATTTAAAAAATATTAACCGCCTTCAACCACGCCATAAACTTTTGTGGAAAGATTTGGTTTTTAAATGCTCCTTATGCATAGCTTTTGATTGCCATGTAACATTAGCATTAAGAGTACAGTGAAAAGCTTTAAGAGTACAGGGAATAGTTTTGAAAGTTCAACGAATAAAATAATAATTTTTAAAATTTAAAGATAAAATAAAAAAAATTTTTAAATTTAAGAGCTATTAGTGTTAATAACCTTAAAATTTATGAACATTTGATAATCCAAAACTACATAATAACTTTACGCCCTATTGAAAGAGTTTCTGGTTAAAATTTTTTGACTCATGGTACAAAACTATCCCTATCATAGATTAGACCATTAAATAATTAATATAGCTTTTAAAATAACACACATATATAGTACTCACCGCTAGTAGAAAAGTACAATTCCAAATTTCATTTTTCTTTATGGAAGTTATATTTGTTTTTCCCTTATTGCTACGAGAAAATTACATGTCACGTCATGCTTTAAAAAATATGTGTATTCATATCACACTCAAAAAATTTATGCCTCACTACTATTGATATTACATGTTTAAGTTGTGCTACACTTAAATATGTATCACATTTATAAAAAGTAAATTTTAAAAGAAGACATTTATGAAAATTCTCCAATTCCTTAATTATTATTAGGAGAATTTTCATAAACGTTATCTTTTAAGATTTACTTTTTTATAAATGCTACTTATTTTTATTTATAGCATAACTTAATATATAATATGAATAATAATATAACATAATTTTTTTAAGTATGGTATTATAAATAAACAGTACTTTTAAAAATGTAGCGTGATATGTAATTTTCGATCTCTTTTTAACAATTCCATCTGGTTTATGTCCTGGGTCCACTGGCCCAGAATGCAATAATTGGGCTAAAAAAATCGACAATACAAATTGGGCTTAAGAAAAAGACAGCACCTTTTTGGATCTTCATAAGTCTTTTCAGAAATCTCCTCCATCATACAAAACAGTGGGCCCAATAAACCAGTACTGGCGCGATGACGAATTAGGAAGGAACTTTACACGTGTCCCACCAAAAGAACATTTGATTGAAAACTGCGACCTGGAAAAAAAGCGTTCGATAAATTGCCACGATGTTGTATTTAACGTGCTTACTAAATTGCCCTTCCCTAAGACGTTATTCCACGCCAGTTCAGAAGAATGCTATCGTGAGTCACCAGAATTCCTTCCCTAGGACGTTATTCAACGCCACACGATTGGGACGGAGAAGAAGAAGAGTTCGTGATCCACCAGAATTCAGGTTCGTTTGATTGTTTGCGTCTGTGTATTGTGTAGAACTTCTCTTGCGATATCAATTTATGTAGAAATTCAATTCCTGTTGATTTCTCTGTGTTTTTCAAGTTTTCTCGGCAGCAGCCAAGCACTCTTTTTTTTTTTTTTTTTTGGCTATATGCTGAAGTTGTTTGTGAAAACTGAAGACACTTACTTGACAAACTACGAATTTACCAGTTAAGTCAAACTTACTTGACAATTTATGAGTTAAGTCATGTAAACTTTAAGTTTACCAGCTAAATAAACAAGACACTTAAGTAAGATATGTCTATGTGTAACCATTAAAATCATAATTTATATGGTAAATTACAAATTTACTAGCTAAGTAAACAAGACGCGTAATTAAGATGGGTTTATGTGATGTACAACTGGTAAATTTGTAATTTATATGAAAACTACAATTCCCTAGATATTTACTTAGGCTACTATGTGCAACTAGTAAATTTGTAATTACATGATAAACTACGTATATACCAGCTAAGTAAACAAGGCGCTTAATTAAGACAGGTTTATGTATATACATGATAAACTACGAATTTAACTGATAAATTCGTAGGCTTAACTAAGGTCTATGTGCAACAGGTAAATTCCTAATTTATACATTAAATTACAAATTTGCTAGTTTAATAAACAAGTCCAAACTCTTTTATTAATAGAAAGCACCTGACTTGGTTTTACTTGTCATCTTGGTTTTAGTGACACATGAATCAATAATCCAGTTCCACTTAATGGTGACTCAAATTGTGGCTTGGACCAAAAAGATAAAATTTATGTTTCGTACCTTTTTTTGAGGATACCTTGTCCTCTATTCTTCTGATATTGTTTGACAAGCTGGTTAAAACCGTTGGTTAGAACCATTTTTATTGTAGCATGTGAGAACTTTACGCTGTAGCGATTTTTTTTTTTTTTGTTATTGTAACATATGAGGGTTTTATATTGTTCATAACTGAGAAAGTGATCTGGATCACAACTGGCAAACACATCAGTAATTTTCATTTATCCAATAAATTTTCAGTATCTTACATAAATAAATAAAAAAAAAGATTTTATACTCTCAACGGTCCGCCATAAAACAGCTAGCGGTCAAATTGCACAGATTACACAACATTTATGTTGCAGCAGAAGCCTCAAGTCAAAGAAGAATCCACCATAACACAAGTTAAACTATCTTCATTAGAGTTTCATAGCTTTGAACTTCCATCATTAAGGAAAAGCTAAAAGCTTTAAAATGATTCACAAAACAAGAAAGAGAAACATAAGCATATATATAATTCAGCAGAAATGTACTCAACTCTCTTGCGCACATTTGTATTTGATACTAAAAATACAATTCGGCATAAAGTATTGTACTAAGATTCTATAAAATCAGAAATCATACTAAAAATAGTCCAAATTTTTTCAAAATAAACGCAAACTACAAAAGTATTACCAAAGTATTTGATAAAGAACTACATAAAATTACACCTGGATGAAGAACTACAAAAGAGTTGACAAGAGCATCTCATAATGACCAAATTTTATGTCTCACTCATATAATCAAACTGGCCTGCACTTTAATATCATCACATCTAAATCAAAAGATTTGAATCAAAGATTTTATGTCTCTTCTGACTCGGCAGTGTCGAATGATGGAGATAGAACAAATGAGCGCACTGTTGGATCTAATGGAGCTTTCTTTGCTCTTTTCTTTCTTTGTTTTGCAATCGTAATCTCCTCTTTGCTCTCTGCTGCATAACTGAATTTTTCGGTGTATGGGCTTTGCAAGAGCCTTCCTTGTCTGGTCACTCTTTTTCCAAGTGCAATTGTTGGCATTTCTGCTTTTGTTTCTTTAGCCCATCTTGTGTATGCAGTTGTAAACAATTTTTTGGTCTGCAAAAAAAAGAGGGATTAGAGCAATATATAATTAGATTCAATCGACTTTTGACCACCAAAAGTTCATCACAAATTCTCACTAAGGGAATTCTATAAAAGTAATTCAGTATCGTTTTCAACATTCCATTTCTCTTGATGAGTTCTTGGTAGAAGATTCATATTTTCTAAAGGAGATTTGTATACATACAAGGGGTCCACCAAGCAAAAAACGCTTTCCAAACATGTATTTATTATAGCTCATTTAGAGAACATCATCATCTTTCAAGATCTCAAACAACAAACAATCTGTGCATCAGAATTTAAATTTCTCAATTTTCCTATACTTTCCCACCAAGCAAACGTAGGTATCTAATGTTGCATCCATGTGATTAGAGTATTCCAATCTTCTAGCCTAAACTTTCAATCCAATATTGAACCTCCTTTGTTACATAATCAGCTCCAATTGCTGCTTTGTACCAATTAATAAACTCAAAATTACGTACCTAAACCAAAATCAACAATAATTAATTGTCAAATCATTTAAAAAAAAAGAAAAAGAATTTTCATTGAATAATGAATGATCTAGATTTTTGAAAATACCGAAACAAGGGAAAAAGAGAGATACCACCATGAAAATGAATTGCAAGCTTCATATGTCTTTTGTTGTAAAATTAATGCGATAGAAACAAATAACAAAAACATGTAGAGAATTTACGTGAAAACCCAAACGGGAAAAACCACGGGCAGAGGAAAAGAAAATCACTAAACTCGTGAAGATTACAATGGAGGCACTAGGGAGGCTCAAAATTCGCTAATAATCAAGCCCTAACGCAATACATCATATATATAGGTATAGGCAAAACCCTATGGGCCAAAAACATAAACTAAACGGCCCAACAACAACGGTCCGTACCGCGGGGGCGGGGCCCCCACACCCCCGGCGAGATCAGTGGTGGGCTACGGGATCGGGCCTACCAGCTTTATTCCTCCGCTACCACCACAGATCTCATGAAAAATCTCACTTTTATTTTTCACCACAATTTGTCACACCGCGAGCTTTTCGGGTCGGGCCAAACTGAATTCGGGTCACTATACTTTAACAATCTCCACCTTGACAGGAATTCCACTTCAAGGAACAAATCTTCAACGAGCTATCTTCACCTCTTCCACAAAAACGCCCCTAAGGGCAAACTTCAACAGTGAACACCAACCAAGTCCAAGCAATGCTCAAACTTGGATGTAGATAATGTCTTAGTCATCATATCAGTAGGATTATCATGGGTACTAATCTTGCTCACAACAATATCACCACGAGCAATGACCTCACGAACAAAGTGATAACGAACATCGATGTGCTTAGTTCTCTCATGAAACATCTTTAAATAACACTCTGACTATCACAAAACACTGTAGTAATCTGCAAGTCTTCACTGAGCTCACCAACTAACCCCTTCAACCAAATAGCTTCCTTACAAGCTTCAGTGATTGCCATATATTCTGCCTCAGTAGTAGACAAAGCTACTGTAGTCTGCAAAGTAGCCTTCCAAACTAATAGCACAGCCACCAACAGTAAAAACATATCCTGTAAGCGATCTCCTCTTATCAAGATCTCCAGCAAAATCAAAGTCAACATATCCAATAACTCCATCTCTAGTCCTCCCAAACTGCAAACAAGTATTAGTAATACCACGCAAGTACTTGAATATCCACTTAACTGCTTTCCAATGTTCCTTACCAGGATTAGCCAAGTATCTACTAACTGTACTCACTGCATATGATAAGTCTAGACGAGAACATACCATAGCATGCATGAGTGATCTCACTGCACTAGAATATGAAACTCGAGACATATACTTAATCTCATTGTCTGATTGTGGAGACAAATCAGAAGAAAGTCTGAAATGTGTAGCTAGTGGAGTACTCACAGGTTTAGCACTATGCATATTGAATCTTTGCAAAACTTTCTTAATGTACCCTTTCTGACTCAAATACAACTTGCCTGCCTTTCTATCTCTTAGAATCTCCATGCCAAGAATCTTCTTTGCAGCCCCCAAATCTTTCATCTCAAACTCCTTACTGAATTGAGCCTTCACCTTCCTGATTTCTTACTTATCTCTAGCAGCTATCAACATATCATCAACATATAAGACCAAATAGATATAAGACCCATTACGGTTCTTCTTTATGTAGACACAATTGTCATAGACACTTCTCTTAAACTCATGAGAGGTCATAAATGAATCGAATCTCTTCTACCATTGTCTGGGAGACTGTTTCAGGCCATAAAGAGACTTTTTCAATAAGCACACATGGTCTTCCTTACCTAAAACTACAAAGCCCTCTGGCTGTTGCATGTAGATATCCTCCTCAAGCTCCCCATGTAAGAATGTGGTCTTCACATCTAACTGCTCAAGCTCAAGATCTTGCATGGCCACAATACCAAGCAAAGTTCGAATCGCACTATGCTTCACAACTGTAGAGAACACGTCTGTGAAGTCTACACCTGGAACCTAGCTATAACCTTTTGCAACTAGTCTAGCCTTATATCTAGCTTCTTCAACTCCTGGCATACCATCCTTTCTCTTAAACAACCACTTGCAGCGAACAACTTTCTTATCTTTAAGCAACTTCACCAAATTCCAAGTGCCATTCTTATGAAGAGATTCCATTTCCTCCTACATAGCAATCATCCATCTCCCTGAGTCATTACAACTAACCGCCTCTGAATAAGTGGAAGGTTCTTCACTGCAATCAATACCTTCTACCACTGACAAAGCATAAGCCACCAAGTCGGCCTCAGCAAATCTCTTTGGAGGCCTAACTTCTCTTCTAGGTCTATCCTTGGCAATGGAACACTGCGGTGGTCTCGGTGGTGGTGATGGGGAAGCAACATCTTCATGACTCTCTAAACTTGACTGGAACGCGGAATCGGATGATTTACTTGTCTCAATCTGAAATTCCACCTGTCTGCTAGATCTCTCTTGATCAATGTCACTAGATCCCGTAGTGGATGTCCTACGTAACATGGTAGTCTCATCAAACACAACATCTTTACTAATAATCACCTTCTTGGTTTTTGGGCACCACAACTTGTAGCCTTTAACTCCAGGCTTGTAAGCAAGAAACACACACTTCATAGATCTAGGCTCTAATTTACCATTATCAACATGAGCATAAGCAGGACAGCCAAAAATTCTTAAATTATAGTAATCTGCAGGTTTACCCGACCATACCTTCTGTGGAGTCTTCTTGTTAATAGCAATAGAAGGAGAGCGATTTACCAAGTAGCAAGCTATAGAAGCGGTTTCAGCCCAAAACGACTTAGGTAGCCCAGCATTGGAGCGAATGCAACGTGCCTTCTCCATCAATGTTCTATTCATTTGCTCTGCCACACCATTTTGTTGTGGAGTACGTCGGACTGTTAAATCCCTTATAATTCCTTCTGACTTACAGAAGCCATTAAATTCATCTGAACAAAACTCCAAGCCATTATCAATGCGGAGGCATTTAACTGGCTTACCGATCTGCTTTTCTACCATGGTCTTCTAATCTCTAAACATAGCAAAAACATCATTCTTCTGCTTCAAAAAAAATGTCCATACCTTTCTGGAAAAGTCATCAATAATCGTAAGCATGTAACTGGCTCCACCTCGAGAAGGAACAGTAGATGGTCCCCAAAGGTCAGAATGAACATACTCCAAAATATCTTTTGTGTTGTGAATGCCTTTGCTAAATCTGACTCTCCTTTGTTTTCCAAACACGCAGTGCTCACAAAACTCCATCTTACCTACGCACTGTCCATCAAGCAATCCTCTTTTACTTAACTCTACCATCCCAAGCTCACTCATATGCCCCAGTCGCATATGCCATAACTTAGTGAGATCACTATCAGACATATAGTAGATGTAGTAACAGCTGCATCTCCTGTAACTGTAGTCCCCTTCAGAACATACAAACCAGTTGTCTTCTTCAGCTCTTTCATCATAACAAGAGCACCTTTGTTGACCTTCAAAACTCTACGTTCACCGGAGTACCTGTAACCTGTAACCTTTTGAATCTAGAGCACTCAAGGAAATTAAATTCCTCTTCAGATCAGGGACATGCCTCACTTCACCTAGTGTCCTTACTACTCCATCATACATCTTGATCCTAATAGTTTCAATACCAGCAATTTTGCATGGAGTGTTATTACCCATCAGAACAGAGCCTTTAGATACTGTTTCATATGTTGAAAACCAGATCCTATTGGGGCACACATGAAACATACATGCAGAGTCAAGAACCCAATCCTCACAGGGTTTGGATTCACCATCAGAAATCACCAAAGCTCCCCTTCAAAAATTTCTTCCAAAATACTGGCATCACCTTTCTTATCCGTTTGCTTTCCCTTTTGATCAGCCGCTCTCTTATTCTTGTTTTGCAGTTTATAGCAGTCGGTCTTAATGTGCCAATTTTTCTTACAATAGTTGCAAATTTTGTCCCTGTGTCTGGACTTTGATCTGCCTCTCACATCAGCAGCAGAACTAGAACTCCTCTCCTAAGTCCTACCACAAACAACAAGGCCTTCTCCCTGAGCCGCTGGTTCAGTCACAAGCTGCTTCATCTTTTCTTTAGATAGCAAGGCATCATAAACTTTGTCCAAAGTAAGTGTATTCTGACCATACAAAATTGTATCTCTAAACGTTGCATATGATGAGGGCAGCGAACACAACAGGATTAACCCTAAGTCTTCTTCTTCATACCAACGTCCATGGCCTCTAAATCAGAGACAATCTCTTTAAAAACGGTTAAGTGTTCTTCAAGAGACGCACCTTCAGCCATCTTGTGTAGGTGCAATCGCTGCTTCAGATGCAGCTTACTGGTGAGACTTTTTGTTATACACAATTACTCCAACTTCAACCACAACGCAGCGGCAATCTTCTCCTTCAAAACATATTGCAAAATTCTATTCGACAGATGAAGTTGAATCTGGGTTAAAGCCATCCGATCCTTACGTTGTTTCTCCTCCATCGTCTACGATGAGGGCACCTTCTCAAACCCTAACAGTGCTTCTTCCAAATCCATCTGCACCAACACAGCCCGCATCTTAACCTATCAAAGACTAAATCTGGTGTCGTAATCCAGAAGTAGAATGTCATACTTCATTGTTGCCATCGTCGAAATCAAAGCCTCGCTCTGATACCACTTGTTGTAAAATTAATATAATAGAAACAAAGAACAAAAACACGGAAAGAATTTACGTGAAAACTCTAAAACGGAAAAAACCACGGGCAACCTACCGGCTCGATTCCTCCGCTATCATCATAGATCTCATGAAAATTCTCACATTTATTTTTCACCACAATCTGTTGCACCGTGAATTTTTTGGATCGGGCCAAACTGAATTCAGATTACTATACTTTAACATCTTTTTTTTTTCTTTTCTTTTCTTCTCTCTCTGGCGAAGCTAGGCACCAACTTGTCGACGACGGTGGTGAATATTGACGATTGGCGGTAGTGAGCGAGGAGCAGAGAGAGAGAAAGAGAGAGAAAGACAGGAGAGGGATTGAAGAGAGCTCGGCGATGGTGATAAATATTGACGGTCGTGAGCGAGAAGGATAGAAAGAGAGGAGAGGCACCGAACGGAGCTCATCAACTGTGGTGAGTATCGATGATCTGCGTTGGCGAAAGAGACAGAAAGGAAAAACGTGAAGAATCCAAACATAAGGATAAAATTGCCTTAAAGAAAAAAAAGATGGCAGTAATGGCATTAATTAAAAGATTTTTTTAGCTTGGTGGCAATCCTACTCTTATAAAGGTGGCAAATTTTTAATGATTAATTTCGGTTGGCACGAAACCCGAGAAAGATAAGGAGAAAACCACAAACCCACGCGCTATGATAACGTCTCAAAACACGCTTCGCGCACGGACCCCGAACACAATCACTTTATCCGGTCTCTCAAAAAGCGTGCTCTCCACGCCCCACATACACGTAGCTTAAACATTCGTTATCCCAAAAATCCATAAAAATAATATTAAAATATTCCCCATTTTCGGACAATGGAAAATCTTATATATATATATATATATCCATCTTATCATCGTCTATCCGTAAAAACTGAAAAGACAGATTAGATAGAAAATATATTTTTCCCTTTGAACGTACAACGACTGGTTTCGCTGCAACTTTCATTTGGTGTTCGTTTCTCTCGAAGGTGCTTTAATGGCGGAACCAGTGGTGGTAGATGCTGCGTACCTCAAGGAGGTAGAGAAAGCTCGTCGAGACCTCCGCGCTTTGATCGCCAGCAAGAACTGTGCTCCGATCATGCTTCGCTTGGCGTAAGCTCTCGTTTTCTCCTCCTCCTTCTTTCTTGACAAAATTTTCTCGGTGTCCAAACAGAAGAGTAAAGTCTCGGTGCTGTTCAGTTTAGATTTCTTGTTACTGTTGGATTGAGTTTCTTCCCATTTGCACTGTCTTGTTATGTTTGTTTAAGAATTAGTGTTTCTGGACTTAGATTTTCTTTTTTGCGAGAGAGAATTGGATTTGTAGGAGTTCTTGTGAGGTGATTATTACTAGTTAGTGAAATTTAGCGCTGGAGATTGTGGGATTTTCTAGCGGAAGTAATAATTTAGTGCAATCTTGCCAAGTATTAAGTTCTTGTTCATCATTCTTGATCATTCTTATTCCAGTTTGATTGATAAAAGAGCTCGCAAAGAAGCTGACGTGTTCTCTTGCTGTTAATATTCTCTTTTTTTTTCTTTTGAAATTTTCTTGGTGGCCAAACAGAGTCTCAGCTGTGTAATTTGGATTTCCTGTTGCTGTTCCATTAAGTTTTGGCCAATTTACACTTTGGCTTGTATCTGAAAATCGAATTTTAGGAATAAATTCTTCAGCAAAAGAAAAAAGAAAAAGAACTAGCCAAGGCGTACACACACACAAAGGTATAGAGTAGAGAAAATTAAAAATTAGTGAAATTTTGGCTAGCGAGATTGAAATTATAAGCCAAATTGATAATTAGTAAAATTCAAATTTTCAGTGGTTAAGTTCTTGTATTTCCTTTTTTTCAATTTGGTTGCGTGAAAATAATCAATTTTTTCAATGATGAATTCTTGTATTTTGTTTTTCTTTTTAATTATAGGTTTCTTTTTGGTTGCTAAAAGAACTTTTAAGAATAATCTTTTTTTTTTCAATGATTAAGTTCTTGTATTTCCTTTTTTTTTTGGCCCTTAATTATTGGTTTCATTTTGGTTGCTAAAAAAACTCGTGGAGATAATCTAATGTACGGTTTTCTATTCCCTTTTTCTTTTAATGTTTTCTAGGCGACCAAATTGAGTCTTGGCTGTTCTGTTTAGTTCTTTTTGGAGGTGACAATTACTAATTAATGAAATTTAATCGTAGAAATTGTAATCCAATTTTGGCAGGTGGCATGATGCTGGAACCTATGATGTTCATACGAAGACAGGAGGCCCTAATGGCTCGATTAGGAATGAGCATGAGTTGAATCATAGTGCAAATAGTGGCTTGAAGATTGCAATTAATTTGTGTGGTGAGATTTCTTATTTCATAGTATGTTTAATTAAGCAAATTCAACCTTATAATAACAAGTGAATATTTTTTTATTGGATAGATAATGTTACATCCTTTGAGGCTTAGAAAAGTTTCTTGTTTTGCTGTATAACTCTGAGTATTTGAATAAAGAACGTGGCAAAATTGATTTCCTGAGAAAATTGGTAGTCATCTTCTAACTAGGATCTCATGGGTGAACAGAATTTTGACTAGTCTGACTTCGTCAAGGGTAAAGTTTATGATTGAAATGTTTACCCCATTTGTTTGAAGCTTTTGCCAAAGGGTTGTCACTTGTCCACCATTTCTCTTCCAACTTTTTTCTGAATGTTATTTTTTATTTTTGTAAATATTTTCAGAAGAAGTGAAGGCCAAACATCCGAAGATTACTTATGCTGATCTCTACCAGGTAATTATTGCTTGTTTTAATAGCTATCTTTCTGTTTTGGCTTTGAAATTTGTATTTTTTTAAGTATCATGTTGATTTTGTAAAAAGTGATGTTGTGCGATTCTCTTGTGTTCTGTTTATATTTGGTTTAGCTTGCTGGAGTTGTTGCAGTTGAGGTCACTGGAGGCCCAACTATTGACTTTTTTCCCGGAAGACAGGTATGTTAATAAAGTTTCTTAGTTCCATAATTGCCTTTCAACATTGAATTAAAGTGAAATACCTTTTAATGAGATTTTACTTCTTGGATCAGGATTCTCTGGAATCTCCTGAAGAAGGACGCCTTCCGGATGCTAAACTAGGTATGTAATTAACCATGTGAATTTGACTTTTTGTTTGCTCCAACAAGGCTGGTCTCTGAACCAACATATTTTGAGTCTTCTTTTGAATTTTTTGAGTTACTAAACAAAACCAAAAGTTTACATATTTCCTTTTGGAATTATCACAAGCAAGTGAATGCAAACTTGTGAGTCGTCTTTTCCATGCTACTGTTCAATAAACTCGAGTCTTAACGAAATATGTTTTTCTCCTTTTCCAATTTTCCTGTCAGGTGTTTCCCACCTAAAGGACATCTTTTATCGCATGGGTCTCACTGCCAAGGACATTGTGGCCCTTTCTGGAGGCCACACATTGGTAAACTCTCATACCAATCTTTCTATTCTAGAATGTAATTTCATGAAGCTAAACATATGCATAACCTATCACTTAAAAATCATTCTTTAGGGAAAGGCGCATGCGGACCGATCAGGCTTTGATGGCCCTTGGACACGAGATCCCTTGAAGTTCGACAATTCGTACTTTGTGTAGGAAACTCAACAGACCTTACCTACCAACTTCTGATCTTAGTTTGTCTTTTCCTTAATTACAAGAAACATTGCAGACAAGTTGACAAGCATATATGTTAATATTGGGCAATCTGTAGGGAGCTACTTAAAGGAGAATCAGAGGGACTGTTGAAACTTCCCACGGACAATGCATTGTTAGAAGATCCAGCATTCCGAAGCTTTGTTGAGCTATACGCCAAGGTAATTTACGTTTGCAGATTTCACTTGGAAGGAATTTAAATTGCACTCATATTGTTATTCTCTCTTTGTGATCAAACTATATTAGAGTTCTGACGGGCTTTTAACTTTGCATGTCCTTGATGATATATGCTAGGATGAGGATGCATTCTTTAAAGCTTACGCAGAATCGCACAAGAAACTATCAGAGCTAGGCTTCACTCCACCTCCAACCAGTCTCAAGGAAGTTGCTGCAAAGAGCAGCACAATATTAGCGCAAAGTGCGGTGGGAGTTGCTGTGGCTGCAGCTGTTGTGATCCTGAGTTACTTCTATGAAGTTCATAGGAAAGCCAAGTGATCATCAACAGGACTCATCAAGTCTTACCAGAAGCATTCAGTAAAAAGGAAAAAAAAAAAAAAAAACATATTTCATTTACCAATCAAATAAGTTCCTTTTATTGGTTCATGGACTTGTACGACAATGAGTTACTTAAGATGACACGTAAAAACGATACATATCTGTGGCTTTCTTAGTTCTGATTTTGGAATAAAGATGAGGTCATTAGACTACAAAATTCAAATTCTCAATAAAACTCTTGTTAGCTATTTTGAGATTCGTTTAGTATGCAACATCAATAAGGTACCCTGTTCTTTGCTTTTGAAACAATAAGCTAATATTGAAAGGTTGAGTAGGTTTGAAATGGTAGTTTTGATGTAAAGGTTTAAAAAAAGAATAATGATTTAAAATGAGAACTGGTGTTTGAAAAGTTAGGGTTTATGAAGAAAAACGGGAATGAGAATGGTTTTAGTGTAGAATATGGTTCAAAATAGACTGAAATTGAGGAGGACAAAGTTTGAATTTTTGGTGTTTAAACCGATTTAAAACCATCTTTATGGTTTAAAACCTTCTCGGTTATATCAAACGTAAGTTTGAACTGTCTTTACAGTCTAAAACTGCCTCCATAGCTTAAAACCTATACACCAGCCATTATATTATTTAGTGTTTTAAGGAGGGAAGAAGGGGGAAAAATAATAATAAACAAAGAAGTCCTTTCTTTCTTCCTTTCCTCCTCCAAGAGCAAATAACAAATCCATTTCTTCTTAAGGCTCCCAAACCCATCCCTTATATCCTTAATTAATCTTTCGCTTGTTCCAAAATACATTCTTCTTGTGCATGTGTGTGTATATATATAGACTCAACCCAAAGAAAAACTTATATTTCCATTGTTCTCATAGTATTATTGGGGTGAGAAAACAAAAGTTACCATAATAATCTCAAGGAAAAGGGTAAAGTCTTGAAGGTGATCTCATGGCCACACCAGTAGTGGATGCAGAATATTTGAAGGAAATTGAGACTGCTCGTAGAGATCTGAGGGCTCTTATTTGCAGCAAGAATTGTGCTCCAATCATGCTTCGTTTGGCGTAATTACCCTTAATCTTTTCTTTCTTTCTTTCTTTCTTTCTTTTTTCCTTTTCTTTTCCTTCCATTTCTTTCTATGATATGATTTTGCAATAATTCTTCTTGTTTCAAACATTTTTTTGTTTTGTTTCAAACATGAAAAATAATCATGTCGCTTATCGTTTGAATTTATAACGTCTTTCTTTTGAAAGTAAACTTCGCGAGAAAAAACCAGAATTTGGTGGTTTTAACGTTTTGTCATTTATCATTACAAAAACGACTTGTTCGTTATAGTGCACCATAACGACATGTAGTTTTACGAGAAGTAAACGACGTGTCTTTTCCCACTATGGACTGCGATTTTCTTCTTTTTTGCATTCTTTTCAGTTTTCTCTTTCAGTAGGGTATGGTATAATCGTTTGACAAAAAGTAAACTACATCCTTGAGAAGGGACATCTTTATCTATCAAATGACACGTCGTTTGACGGTCAACAGCATGTATTACCGTATCCAATACAAACTATTTTTCTTTATTAAGGAGAAAAACTACATCCAATATAAACAACACATTCAAAGTTCAATTAATAAAGCGACATGTAGTTAGTTCCATACCAAAACAAAGCGGCTGAAACGACGTTACGTTTAATGCACAAGTATAATATAAACATGTCGTTTTATTGAAACGACATCCATGTGAAAGATGATAATTTTTGTTGTTCTTTTTACATATAATGATAAGAAAAACTAATTAATCTGGTTTAACTGTACTTATTCATTTAAAGGTGTATTTTTGTATCTATCTAATCATACATTATACATATAATATATATATGTGTGTGTGTTATGTGTGGCAGGTGGCATGATGCTGGAACATACGACGTTAAAACGAAAACAGGAGGCCCAAATGGCTCCATCAGGAACCAAAAAGAGTTGAGCCACAGTGCAAACAACGGTTTGAAAATCGCTATTGATTTTTGTGGTGGGCTTTTTCATTTATATATGTTTATATATATATATATATATCTACATCTGTAAAATTCATAGTAAGTCATAAAAACATGGAGTATTTCTTGGTCTTAGATTCTCAATATGAAGTTATGTTTTTTTATTTTTTTATGTGTTTTGATTCCAGAGCAAGTGAAGGCCAAACATCCAACAATTACATACGCTGACCTTTATCAGGTAAATAAATTATAGCCTCAAAAAGACATATATCTCTCTCTATATATATATATATATATTATATACACTGTAAACAAACGTAACATGGAGCAGTTGAGATGTACGTAGCGTAAACATACGTGGGAAGGCCTCCACTTTTTTTTTCCTACAAATGCAAAGGGCAAAGGCCAAGGGCCATTCGTGAAAACTGATTTCATACTATAACTCATAGAAATTAAGATGTAATGCAGGTTGTTGTTCTATAAAATAAATAAATTTCGTCTTACATGCTAACTTTTAACTTGGATTTTTTAAAATTTGGAAGTTAAAGGACTGGATAATGATTAAGTTTTAGAGGTTGGAATTTTCAGCTAGCTGGAGTTGTTGCAGTAGAAGTAACTGGAGGTCCATTTATAGATTTTGTTCCTGGTAGAAAGGTAATTTTACATATATAAGTACTTGTTTAATTACGTGCTTATTTTTTTTTTTGGCTAATAGTTAACTTTATTTTTTTGCAAAATTTTCATTGTCACCACCTAATTAGGATTCAAATGAATCTCCAGAAGAAGGACGCCTTCCAGATGCCAAACAAGGTCTATCACATATTAATTTTTGATTTTTTTTTTCGGAGTTTTATACGATGGATTACAAGATTGTTAGGAAATGTAGTTCAAACTAAACTTGTTTTTAAATTTTGTAAGAAAAAACATTAATAGCAAACTTAATTTGAACTGAAATTTATAGTTCAAACCATATTTTCAAACCATCTATAAATTATGCAAAAAGAATGATTTATTCTAACTTCTATGGTTCTTAACAAAATGCATAATTTTCAGGTGCATCACATTTAAGAGAGATATTCTATCGCATGGGCCTATCTGACAAGGACATTGTGGTGCTCTCTGGAGGCCACACTTTGGTACTTCTTGAGATTGAGATCCAAAGTTTATTTATTTATTTTTCTGGTCATCAATCAAAGTCTAAAATAAGAGTAATACAAATTATCATAAATTTATCATACAAATTATCATAAATGTATTCGAGTCATTTCATAAAATTGAAATTCTAATTATGTGCTATTTTTTTTAACCAATATCAAGTTATATTTTAGGGGGTGTTTGGCAGTGGTGGGAACCACTCAGTTCCCACCACAATCTCAGTTATAAACAGTGTAAAGCTCTCACATGCTACAATAACAATAAAAAAATGTACTATAGTATAAAACTCTCACATACTACAGTAAAAGTGGTTCCCACCACTGGTTCCCACCACCTTTCCAAACACCCAATTAGTTTCATGATAGACGCAAAAGGCATTATTGTTATAACTCTACCAAATAATTCTTTTAATTCTTGTCTCTTAAAGTTTTTTTGTTTTTTGTTTTGTTTTGTTTTTTTTTCCTGAATATTTATCTGCTTTTGTTGGTTATCCAGGGAAGAGCTCATCCGGAAAGATCAGGCTTTGATGGTCCATGGACAAAAGACCCTTTGAAGTTCGACAATTCATACTTTGTGTAAGACACATATCGGGCTAATATGCTTTGTTTACTATAAATCTCAAGGTTTAATAATATAATACGTCATTTCTCATATTATTATTATTATTATTATTTTTAAAAGACGTATTATAATATTAGACCTTGAGATCTATAGGACTATGCATAGAAATCAAACAATAATCATATGTAGTTTATATTATTAAGTTGTGATTAAATATACTATTAAAAGAAGGAACAAGAAGAAGAAATAGTAAATAGAGCAAGATCAATATAAGAATAGAATAAGGAGGGATTAATTGGAGAGTAGATAATTTATCATTCATTCACTATAGTTTTAATAAGAACAACAATCACTAAGCTCTTTCATAGAGAAAGTAAAATAACTTAAAATGATTGAAAAATGTTAGAATATAACATTGATCTTATATTTTAAATTCCTAATATTTCTAATATATATATATATTTTTTTTTTTGTGATCAGGGAACTTTTGAGAGGAGAAACAAAAGGACTATTGAAACTTCCCTCCGACAAGGCTTTAGTTGAGGATCCTAAATTCCGTTGCTATGTTCAACGTTATGCAGAGGTAAATTATTTATCAAAATTTTTTATGCACTAAATAAATGAACCTTGTGCGTAGGTAAGCATTAAATGAGTTATGATATGGTTTGGAAAAAACATTGAAATTCTTATTTATAAAACAAAAGTCTATGGACTAATTTGACTAGAATAAGGATGTTAATTTACTTGTCACATCTCTTCAAATAAAAAACTAAAAACTATAATTTATAAATCAAGATTTGATCCTTTTTTTATAATTAGATTTTATTGGCAATTTGACCAAAAGAAAGTATTCACCTTTTATGGCAGGACGAGAATGCATTCTTTGAAGATTATGCAGTTTCACACAAGAAGCTCTCGGAGCTAGGCTTCACACCACCTAGATCCGCTGCCGCGAGGAGCTGCAGCAGACTGACGGCCACACAAGGCATTGTCGGAGCACTCGCCGCCGTTAGTGTTGCCATTGCTCTGGCTGTTCTCCTTGAAGGACCATTCAGTGGGGACTCATCTTTTCAATTGGACATGTAGAAAAAACGAAGTATTACTTTAGCATATTATGATGTTACAACAATAAAAAGAACATTAATTAAAAGTGTACCACTTACTAAAGATTTCTATAGTAATAATAGAAACTTTAATCATGACATGAATAAAAATAGGATTAATTTTACGAATAGTCCTTAAGGTTTACCTTTTGTCTTATTTAATCTTTCACTTTTAAAAAGTCTCACTTTGATTCCTAACCTATTACGTTATCATAATTTTTCTCTTTTCGTTAGTTGATTGTTAAGTTTTGGATGGAAAAAAAAATCATGTGCTGTCCATCTGATAAAGAGTTAAATTAATAAAATTTAAGGTAGATGCTCTTGAGACTAAAACTGAAAAGAATGTAAAGTTCATGAACCAAATCTAAAAAATATCTAAAGTTTAAGTGTCGAAACTAAAAAAAGGTATAAAGTTAGAAGACCATTTGTGTGCACTTAATTATCCTTATTATATTTGTGCCTTGAGCATTGGGATTGTTATCCTTGACATGCCCCCTCAAACTGGCGTGTGATTGAGAATAAACACCACTGGCTGTTTGGCAATACGGTGAGAACCACGGTTCCCACCACAAACTCAGTTATAAACAATATAAAGTTTTCACATACTACTAGTAACAATAAAAATTGCTACAGTATAAAGCTCTCACATGCTACAGTAAAAGTAGTTCTAACCAACGGTTTCTACCACCATTCCAAACACCCAAATTTAAAGTAGTCTTGGAAAGCATCCTTAGCCAATGGTTTTGTAAAAATGTTAGCAGAGACGAGGGGGGAATATATTGTGTAAGAAGATTTCCCAAGGCCACTTTTTCCCTTAAGAAATGATAGTCGAGCTTAATGTGCTTTGACCTTGCATGAAGCATCGGATTATCCGACATATGGACTGTACTGACATTTTCACAAAAGAGCTGTGGTGGTTGAAGAAGGAAGGTTAGCCTAGCTTGGTATTCGCTTCAAAATTGGACCGCGACACACCAAGAAACGTGCAGAAAACTGTACTACTTCTTCGTGTGGTAGGGCAACCTGCCCAATCTGAATCAATAGAGGCATAGTAGTGGGACTTTGAGTAATATAACGGATACCCAAGTTTTGCGTTCTCAATTACTCTTTGCAGCCTTTGAATGAATCAGCGTGGGATTGCTGAGAAATTGAGAAACCTTGTTGACTATCTTTAATATACGCTTTGGATCGATTCTGCTTTTGCTTTTACTTTAAACAAAAACAGCTGTTTCTTTAGAAGCACATCAATCTCAAACTAAGCCAATATTTTATTGTTTTGAAATGAAAATAAATGTCGTTTATCGTCGTTGAAAACCCAACATGTCTTTATTTTCAGGTTTAAATATCTTCTCGTTTATCCTCATAGAAAAACGACTTGTCCATTTTACCATGGACTAAACGGCGTACCTTAACGACACGTCGTTTACAAGAAATAAACGCGTGTTTTTTAACTATGTACTAAACGAAATGCTTCGTTTTTTTTAGGGAAATTTTGTGTAAGTTTTTGATAAGATGTTGGATTACATTCATGAGAAAGGACGTCTTTGCCTATCAAATGACATGTCGTTTACCGTTCAACGACATGTATTGCGGCAAATTAATGCTCTAAACGACGTCCTATTTTGTACAATGCTAACACGAAGAATAAGTTAAATTGTTTTATTTATTTATTTTTTACAAAGGCGAAAGACTACATTCTATAGAATCAATAGATCGTAGGTTCAAATAATAAAGCAACATGTCATTACTCCTTAGTTGCGTGCCAAAAAAAACTGATTAAAACGATGTGTCGTTTAATGTTTAAGTAGAATATAAACATGTGGTTTTCTGAAACGACTCTGTGACAATTTTCGTTGTTATGTTGATTAAAAAAACTAGTTTATCTGGTCAGCTATGAATATTTACTTGTTTATTAGATTTGTATTTATCCAAGCATATATTATACATGTAATTCCAGGTGGCATGATGCTGGAACATACGACGTTAAAAAACAAAGACAGGAGGTCCAAATGGCTCTATCAGGAACCGAAAAGAGTTGATCCACAGTGCAAACACCGGTCTGAAAATCGCTGTCGATCTTTGTGGTGGGCTTTTACATTTGTGTATGTTTTACATACATACATACCTACATACATACATACATATATATGTATATAATTCCTAAGCAAGTCGTAAACCATACAATATTTCTTGGTTGTAGTTTCTTAATACGAAGTTGAGATTTGTTTGTGTTTGATTCCAGAGCAAGTAAAGGCCAAACATCCAACAATTACATACGCTGATCTTTACCAGGTAAATAAATTTTAGTCTCAAAGATATGCTATAACATATAAGAGCTTTATACTGTTTATGATTTAAACTCAACTATAGATGTTATGGAATTGTTTAGAAAGTAAATTTGAGTAAAAACATATCAATAGTATAAAAAACAAACGTGGAACTTTTTTTTTTCAAATAAGCAAAGGCTAAGGCCATTCGTGAAGAATTAGTTCGATACCGTAACTGTTGTAGGTGTGGAGCCAAATTAACCTAGCAAAGGAAAAGAGAAAAAAAAAGGGAGAGAGGGCAGTGGCCGGACGCCGTAGCACCAAAATTGGGCGCCACGACATCCACTGGAATTCAAACCAGCACTGCGGCGCCCAAAACCTGCCTTTGCGATTTTTTATGGTATTCTAGCCAAAAAAGAATAAGAAACTACTAAGGTTTCTAATTGTAGTGATTTTTTCTCTTTTTTAGGGTATTTAAATAGACATAAGAGGCTAGGGTTGTGAGTGACTCATATTTTATGAGAGGCATTATTTTTGTGACGTTAAGGGCTCCAT
This sequence comes from Artocarpus heterophyllus, assembly GCA_025403435.1. NCBI lineage: Eukaryota > Viridiplantae > Streptophyta > Magnoliopsida > Rosales > Moraceae > Artocarpus > Artocarpus heterophyllus. Next base: position 22,018,715 of record CM046327.1, on the reverse strand, counting down.
TGTTGAGAGAGAGAAAAATTCTTATAAAGGGTGTTAGATAGAAAAGAAATTTGAGAAACACAAATTGTGTGTGTGATAAAATTTTTTCTTGTAATCCGTATTCATCTCCTTCATCATAGTGGAATCTATAGTGGCAAAAATAAGACGTAGTCTCAAATTTGGACGAACATGTATAAAAATTTGGTGTTCTTTTCTTATTTTCTTTTCTGCAATCAATCGTTCTTGATGTTCTTAGAATTAGGAGGCGCCTAATTCCCACAACAGTAGTAACATGTAGAAATTAAATGTGATAGATCATTATTATATAGAAAAAATACACCGTAACCTTCTAATTTTTAATTCGCATTTAAAATATGAAAGTTGCTAATTGAGTTCTAGAGATTGTATTTTTCAGCTAGCCGGAGTTGTTGCAGTAGAGGTAACTGGGGTCCATCTATAGCTTCTGTTCCTGGTAGAAAGGTAATTTCACATATAAAACTAGTTATTTAATTACGTATTTAACTTGTTAATCTCTACAAACTTTTCTTTGTGTACTCCTAATTAGGATTCAAGTCAATCTCCAGAAGAAGGACGCCTTCCAGATGCCAAACAAGGTATGTATATATATTCACCATTGATGTTAAAAGAAAGGATAAAATTAAATTGGTAATATTCTAACTTATATGGTTGTTTATAAATTGCATGATTTTCAGGTGCATCACATCTAAGAGAAATATTTTAACGTATGGGCCGATCCGAAAAGGACACTGTAGTGCTCTCTGGAGGCCACACTTTGGTAACCTTTTTTTTTTTTTTTTTTAATTTCCAAAGTTCATCAAGTTTTATTTTGTTTGTCATTGGTCAAGTAGTTTATAACTGTAATGATACAAATTATGATAAAAATTTACCCTTACTAATCATATTTTAGCTTCGTGATTTATCATAAAAGGGGTAGTTTTTTTCATGATGTATTTAATTTTCCCTTTTGGCATTCTGTAAATCATATAAACATTATACTATAATAAGAAAAATATCTAAATTTAATAGTTCCTCATAAACATGTATATGACCACGATGCTCTATTGGTCTGAATTTATCTAAGAAGTCTCCAAATATTTGTCTTTTTCTTTTCTTTTGCTAAATATTTATCTCTTTTTTGTTGGTTATGTAGGGAAGTGCTCATGAGGAAAGATCTGGCTTTAGTGGTCCATGGACAAAAGACCCTTTGAAATTTGACAACTTAAACTTTGTGTAAGACATTTATAGGATATACTATACTTTGTGTACCTATAATAACATAATTTAAGATCTCTATTTGAAAAAGAAAAAAAAAAAAAAAACAAACCTTGAGATCTATAACGCCATGCATAGAACTCAAACAATGATCAATCATATAAGATTTATATTTAGGGTTATTCTCACCTATGCCCCTGAATTTTAAGGTCATTCTCATTTTACACCTCAAATTTTAAAAAATCTCAATTTACTCCTTGAACTTTGAATTCTCACTTTAGCCCTATTACTCGAATTTCTGGTGAAAACAGACTGAAAAAATGGAATTAATTGCAGTCCAATAGTCTTTTTTCATATGTTTTTGGAAATCTGTCGAAAAGAGAGGGAAAAAGAGTGGGTTCAGTATAATCAAGCGGCCATTTTCTATTTATTTTTTTACCAAAAATTATGGCAAAAGGACTAAAATGGGACTTATTCAAAGTTAAAGAGATAAAGTATGGATTTCTAAAGTTTAAGGACAAAATAAAAATGACCCTAAAGTTCAAGGGGCGTTGTGAGGATAGCTCTTATATTTATTACCTCATGATTAACATACATACCTATTTTCATCAGTGAACTTTTGAAAGCAGAAACCACAGGGCTGTTGAAACTTCCCACTGACAAGGCCTTAGTTGAGGATCCCAAGTTCCGTCCCAAGTTCATTTATTGAGGTAATGTTAAAGATTTCAACTTATTTATCAATTTTTTTTCTGATCTATGCTTAACAATTTTTTATGTACTCAATAAATGAACCTTATTCTGAGTTAAATTAAATGAACTTTATGCAGACAAATTAAATGAATCATTACATTGGTTTTAATTTCATGCATCAAAAGTTATTTGGCGCTGATGAAGCAAATGCGTTGATTCATTTGCTCACATCACTTGACTTAAAAAATTTAAAATATTCTCACTTATAAATCAAAAGAAAGACACATCGCTTCATGTAAAAAATTTTTTAGACTTATACTGAGTGTGCATTCTTTGAAGCATTCTTTAGACTTATTTATCAACTGTGGCAGGAAGAGGAAGCATTCTTTGAAGATTATGCAGCCTTACACAAGAAGCTCTCAGAGCTAGGCTTCACGCCGCCTAGCTCCGTGGCTGCAAAGAGAAGTAGTAGACTGAGGACGACACAAAACGCAGTCGGAGTACTTGCTGCCATTAGTGTTGCCACAGTTGTGGCTATTCTCCTTAAAAGACCATGGACTAGGGAATAGGACTAGTCTTTTCAATTAAACATGTAGGAAGAAAAAAAAAGTTTGTGTGGATAATTAATTAAGAATAAAAAACCCAATAATAATAAAAAAGAACCTTGTGCAGAAGAATGAGATTTTTATTATTGATGTGCCCAATTATCAAAGAGGCATACATGAATAAAAATAGAGATAAGAAAAGGCTTCCTCTTAGTGGAATAATAACACTCCTACTTTATCATCCTCTCTAGGAAACATAATAATCAAAAGGAGAACAAGTTTATCTCCCAGCCTAGAAACTAATTTAACTAGCTTCTCAAATTAAATTAGTTATTGATTAATAAAGATTAAGAAAACAAATAAATTAAATGATATCTAAGTCAATTAATTCAGGCCCTTGGACTCAAAGAAAGAGTAATGTCTTGGAAGACCTTAAGCCTCTTTTCAATTTTCCCAGATTCTTTATTTGTAGGGCCCAAAACACCAGCAAGAATTGCCTCTTCAAAGTCCTTGTTATCAGGCAACAAGAACAAATCCGACGATGATGATGATAATGGGGACACCTCCTTCTCTGCAGACAATCTTCTTGTCTTGTTATTATTCTCCGACAGGATTCCCGGCTCCATGGTGGCGGTTGCGGTGGCAGCGGGCTTGGCTGCGACCTCGTTGTTGCTGCTCAGTCTCAGCGAGGTTGCGGCATTTCCTGACCTTGTCCTCTTGAGGGTCTCCGGAAATTGGTTTGGAATCGGAGCTTGTAGGGCAATTGGTTCTCTTATGTATGTTGCCGAGTAAAACGGCTGCGCGGCAACATTCAGCGGGTTCAAATTAGTAGTAGTACTACTAATTTGATTTGCCGTTTTCGGAAGATTATTATTGTTCATGTCATATGGTAATAAGACTATGTTGGAATTAGTATTCTCATCATGAAAATCATCTTCTGGGCATGATGAAAGTTTGATTGATGATTCTGTTGTTGTTGTTAATTGTGGTGGTGGTGGGAAAGTGGCATGGTCCTTGCAAGGCTGAGGCTGCCAAATCGAGGAGGAACCAAGGAAGGCATCGAAGAGCCGGCTCTGCTCTACTCGGTCCCCACTGCCCTTGCTCATCATCTCAGACTCGAGGTCCTTGAGCATTTGCTGCGCCCTATCATAGGCTTTGAGATGGGAGTCCGTGCCTCTCGGACCATCAGCCACCGCGGGCTTGACCTGGTGCAGATTCTCCTTGGCCTCGGAGATTCTCCCTTGTTTCATCAAGCAGATTCCGAGGTTGCACATCTTGTTGTTGTCCGGCGCAATCGCCAGCGCCCTTCGGTAGGCATCCTCGGCCTCAATGTAGTTGTTCTGCTGCATCAATGCCCATCCCAAGTTCCCCTGAAAATTTCAATTCAATTCAGTTTTCACATCTTGTTGTAAATCTATAAGCATGGTTTCGAGTTCGAATCCTGCAACTCCAAAATCTACAAAATAAAAAAATAAATAAATCTCGGGGTTAATATGAATTGTTCTTACAAGTAATCTAGTGGCTTCCTGCTCCACAGAGACCTGAAATTTCTTCCCCTGAGATCTTGCCGTCTTGGTCCGCTTTCCGTTGAAAGCGAGGCCTTGCTGAATCAAGAACAGCTTATGCCTCAAAAGTGCTATTTGGTCATCTAATCTCCCACATCTCTACAAATTTTTTTTTTTTAAAAAGGCAAATCACTCGAATGAAAAAAAAGAAGATAAAACCCAAATTTAATTAAATTTACTGAGAGCTGAATTGTTATTAACAAACCTTGTAAAGGTCCAAAAGAATGTTGTCAAGAGACTCTTGAGCTTGATCTGAGCACCTATGTCTCAAGGACTTGATAGCTTCAATGGCTTCCTCAGCCCGGTTCTGTTGTTTCATCACGATTGCCATGTCTTTAAGAGCACTGTCCACTCTATCTCCAGCATTAATCGCCGCCCAGAATAGCGGAATCGCCTTCTCCGGATCCTTAGCCACCAACTGATTGTACACAAATATCAGAAATCAGTACACAAAATCAAACCAAAAAATAAAATAAAAAACTAAAAATACTCAAAAAAATTCCTAATGGTTTGTGACAAAAATTGGAACGAACCCATAAACCAGAACACAAAACCGAAGCCAAAAAAATGTAACAAGAAAAAAAAAAAAAAAGAGCTTAGCTTTATTAGCTACACCTGAACGTTTTTGGCTCGGACATAAGGAGTGTCACCCGGAGGGACCTTGTGGGTGACATGGAAGGACTCGGAACGGGTTCGGGAAACTCCAATCGACTTCGCAGGGGAAGAAGGAGCCGACTTGGTTGGCCTAAAACCAGGAGGCACGTTCCACATATCCTGCAACATTTTCAAATTCTCTGTTTTTTTTTTTCTTTTTTTCTTTTTTTTTTTGGTGTTGCAGTGATATGTGAAGCTTTTTTCTTTTTTATATGAAAAGATCAGAAACACAGTGAAGAAGAGAAGAGAAGAAAGAAGAGAGATAAGAGGGGTTTTGGATGAGGAAGACGAAGGAAAGAGTGGTAGTAATACGAGGATAAAAGAAAAAAGTTTGAAATTTCGACCGTTGGGGCTAACGTTTCACGAAGTAGCCGTTGTGAGTTTTTTTGGCCTTTTTTTTAGAAGTATAAAGATTTTGGGCTTTAGTGGAGAATCGATAGAAGTATGATTAGATTCTCAGCCATTAATTTATTTACTAGGATAAATTAGTAGAATATAAACAATCAATTTGAAAAATGAGTTTGAAAAGTTGATAAAATTTTAAGGGAAAAGACAAAAGGGACCAAAAATGAATAAAATAAAACTTTAAGGGTAAACAAGTTAAAAAAAAAATTTAAGGGAAAAGGAAAAAAAAAAGATCAAAATGAATTTGATAAAATTTTAAGGAGGAAAGTTATATTAAAAAAAGTAGAAGAAGAAAAGGCCAAAAAAGGACCACAATAAGTAGAATAAAATTTAAGAGTAAAAAAGTGAAAAGAAATATAAAAAGAGAACATAAAAAAAAAAAAGAGGAATATCAATAAAAACGAAGTGTTTTGGCCGAAATTTGAAAAGGTTGATTCGCTAGCTATAAATTAGATTAGATTTAGATTAATTCTAAACGGAACTTCGTAGAAGTCCGTTACAAAACCCGTGAATATTGTGCCAATTTATTGATGATGATAGATTTCTTTTAATGAATAAAATTATTGGATACTAATATTTATGTCTTGTATTCCAAACATTTCCAAAAAAAAAAAAAAAAGATTTTGGGCCTGAGGTAGACATATTTGAATTGTGTTAATAGAATATTTTGCTTTGAGTTGTATATTTTAAATTGTATGATTTAAATTGTTATCTGAATTGACGTTTAGATATGAAATTAAAGTGTTAATATAAGTAGAAAATAAAATTAGAATTTGTGTTTGAATAAATAGGACTCAAATCGTCTATCTAATTTTTGGTTTTTCAAATGCTGTTCAACCAATTATGTTATGACACGTCATTTAAAAAATGTATGAAATTGTGTTTAATTAATTTTTACATGTTTATAGTAAATGAGATGTCATAATATGATTGATTGGACACGTCATTTAAAAAATGTATGAAATTGTGTTTAATTAATTTTTACATGTTTATAATAAATGAGATGTCATAATATGATTGATTGGACACTATTAGACACACTAAAATCACGGTTGCGACTTTTTTTTTTTTTTTGGGAAAAAACACCATTGCAGGTCTTTGCAAAATGATGGCTGAGGCCTGAGAGTGAGGAGGAGAGAGAGGAAGGGAAAGAGGCATATGAGATTGTCATTTCTAATTTAGGGACATTTTTTAAATTTTTTATTTAGCTGATACAAATTTGACACCTAATGGTCTATTTATTAACATGTTTAAAACTTTGACCTATTAATTTTATTGCTCTCTTCGTTTGGACTATTTACGTTATTGCTGCAAATTCGGGTCCAGGAGTTATCAGCTCTCTTCTTCATTTTGTCTACAATGATGAAACCTGTTTGTGAGATTGTTGAGAGTTGAAGATATGAATTGTAGATTCAAATTTATCGCCGGAGGCTGGAAGCGACAAGAATGAGCTCGCCGGAAGCTGAGGGTGATGGCGGCTGGCTGTTTAGATCAGGAAATTTTGTTTAAGTTCTTTTAAAATAATTTTATTGTGCTTTCGCAATAATTTGGTGTGAGAGGGACTAAATAAAACCTCATTAAGATCTAATATTGGCTATTAGATCATTCTCTACCAGTGGAGAATTTTGATGCATTCTACCGTAGACCTCCCCTTTAAAGAATGAAAAAAAGAGAGGAAATGTTACCTTTTTTGCTTGAATGGAATGATATTTTGTTTGCTGGAAATAATTGATATGATTCAATTATTGGAGCCAAAAGGAAAAAAAATACAAAAAACAAACAAACAAATGCACGAACTAAAAGTAAACTTCTTTTTTTTTTTTCCTGAGGAATCATTCAAAATTATTAGCCCTTTTCAATAAAAATTAAAAAAATGGGGTCTAAAGGTTCTATTATATATTTGATACTTAAAACTTTAGTAGTAATTCCGCTTTGCATATATTTTTACTTTGTTTCCACTTTGCAAATATTTTTTCTTTTTTTTTTTTTAGAATCGCTTTAAAGAGTCTGTTGGTGTCCATAAAAAGATGATCAGATTTACTCAAAAAAATTCTGCAAAAGAAAAAATATATTATTGCAAAGCTTGAAAAATCAATATTAAAATTGTCACTTTAAATAAAAAAAGCAAAAGAAACTAAACTTGTTAAATATGTTAGGCCAGGCTATTAGTACGGTAACATTACAAACATAATACAATATAACACGACACGACACAACATACATCCAACACAACTTACATAGGTCATGGTCACCGTCTAATCACAGGCATCATGTTCGGTTCAAGTGTTGAATACATTGGGCCAAGCACGGCTTAACACGGGGAACAATATGGCCCAACCCAACCTCCAAGCAACAAACAAATACGTTTGCTAGTAACTCTACACATATTTTATTGATACGCTAGGCATGACATATTTGCTAGTAACTCTACATATATTTTATTTAACTTCTCAAGTATTTAGATATTGATCACAGATTTTTCATCCCACAAGAGAATTTAAGAGATTTAGATATATTACAAAAGTGGAAATCAAATACAATAGTATATTCAAACAATATAATAATAACTAATATTAAAATTTGGCAATTAATTTAATGGACAATATAGGCTTAAATGGGCTAACATTATTAAACACACGAGCTGCCACAACACGATATGATAAAGACGGGCTAATGGCTTGTGTCAAGCCAATAAATAAGAACTTATAAGTCGACATGACACTACATATATAAATTCAATCGAACGCTAAGCAAACAAGACAACCAAACTATCGGGGATAAAAATCAACAAAAGATTAAAGAAATAACAAAAAGCCAAAAATCACACCAAAAAAGTCCCACGGCATCAGCAAAGAAAATGGTAGGAAAGGCAAGCCATTGACAAACACACGTCAAAGTTGCTAGCGATAACCACCACACACCATACGACTCCCCTCCTTCTGCATACCAAAAACCTCAAAAAGATAGGCCAAGCCAAAGACCAACGTGCTCAAAAACACCTCGTGTTGTCACCTCATGACTGACAACAGCCCCATCCCTACCTCAACTTTGATCAAACAGCCGTTCTTTTCCACATGTGGCACAAACCCTAACCTTAAAACTCAGCATCCAACAAGAAGCGTGTAAAAGAAATTTGATGGCCACATGCCCAACTGTGTGCTGAACCTCCGCCCAAGAAACGCTCCTCTATCTCTCTCTCACTCTCTGTTTTTGGTCGGACTACTTTTACCAATTTGATATCTATTCTTGTAAAGTATAAAGATATTTTTTTCGAATAAAGATGTAGTTATAGTAAATATATTTTCAGCAATTTATTCAAACTGATTTAAATTTTTTTAAAAAATATATAATGAAATTTCATTGTGCGGTGTAATTACGTGTAATGAAAAAAAAAAAACAGCAAGATCAGATGCAATTTTTTTCTTGGACAAATATAAGCTAGATGCTGGTAATGAACTATCTATTGAAACAAATTCTTAGATGCAATCCCAAAAAAGAGGTCAAGAACTATTATGCAGTGGAGCTTAGAAATGAGTCTGGAATAAACTGTACAAATCTCGTGTTTTATGAAAATATGGTCACAAGACACTATTATAAGAAACTGTCACACCTAAACAATACCTTCTTGATCATATTACAAAATCCAAAGATTGAGCAGAACAAAATAAGGAAGACTGAAAAAAAAGAAGCATGTAACATCTTGAATAGCACATTGCAAGCCTTGCTCTGCATCAAAACTATAGCGCTCGAAAACTGTCCGCTTTATCAAGCCTCACCGTGCCCGAGCTTGATGACTCACCCATTGCATCGGGAGATGCCGCTGGCTGGGCCGGATCTTTCTTCAAAGATGTTGGCAATCCTGAAATCTCCTGTAAATATGAGAAGACAAAGGTTACTTTTTGTACCATGGAAATTCCTTGCTTTCACGGAACAATAGGATCTAGAAATTATGTCAAAATACTTGGCTCTGAAAATTCTGAATTTCAATTTCTAATTAGTACCTCTCCTTCCTTCTTCAAATTAATTGTCTTGTCATTTTTAGGATACCGTCTTTTTCTTGCTATTACGGTTGTTTTTCAGAAAAAGTCAATTTATATTATTTGAATGGTATCTTCACTACATTATATCATCTCAAAATAGATTATCCTTTCTCAAAATTTTGTGGCTTTTAGATCCTGTCGCTTTCCTATAATATTGTTGTTTTTCATGACTATTGTTTCATAATTATGATTATCCTTCAAGAAAAGTTGAAAGCAAAATGAAAGTTGGACAAGAATCTTCCTTTTTTTTTTTTAATTAATTTTCCCTCTGCCAAATTCAATACTCTTTGGAAGGCAAGAAACTCTGACTTTTGTTATATAGGTGCCCATAAAGAGGTTCGAACCCTAGACCTTGTGGGAACAACCACAGGCAAGACCATTCCAACCAACACCCTTAGGCAATTTGGACAAGAATCTTAACACCCCTTTTAAAGCAATTCACATATCAAATGGACTGGATACTGCTCTGAAAACTTACATGTTCAAGAAGATAACATAGATAATTGTTACACTTACATTTTGCTAGAAGAACAGATAGATCAAAAATGACAATCTTGAACTCACCTTCATTAAATGTAACCTCAAGTCACAAGGCTTGACTTGATTTCCGATGCATGCCATTGCAAACTTGGAATATTGAAACAGCACATCAGCTGCAGCTTGCTTTTTCTCTTCAATCTGCAAAAGGGGAAGAGAAAAAGAACATGAAATCCAACAACGAAGAATAAAGGGAAGTAAAGATTAGCAGACACAGCAACAGAAACAACTTGGAACTAAAAAATAAATGTGAAATTAGATGTGTGAAAGATTATCCAACCATAGCCATATTTACCTTATCCACATTTTGTTAGGCTGTGTTTGGCCAGAGGGAAAGAAAATAGGAAAGAAACGTATATAACTGAGGTAAGGAAAATGAAGAGGATGAGAAGGGCCTTTATCTTAGAGTTGTTTGGTAGGAGGGAAAAGTGGAAGAATGAGTAATGGAAGGATTTTATCAAGGAATGAATTGGGTAAAGTATTTCAAATCCTTCAAATGACTTCAATTTTGATCCTTTTAAAGGTGGAAGGATTAGAGAAGTGAACCGTACTAAATACAACAAGAGAAAGACCATCCTCTTCCTCTCCGTTCTCCACATCTAGGTTATATATGCATTTCGTTTCCCTATTGCCAAACGGCAAAGCCCTGTTTGATATGAATTCCTTCGTCTAATCCTTCCAACTCTAGAAGGATCAAAATTAGAGTACAGGATTTTTTATTCGTTGCTCAATCCGTTCCCTACTCTAATCTCTTCTACCAAACAACCACAAGTCTTAAAACATATCCATTAATCATCCTACCTCTATCCCCTCCTGGCTCCTACTTTTCCCTCCTACCAAACAAGTCTATAAAGATGGAATTTCCTTAAACACAGATCAACAAACAAACAACTATGAATAAAAACAACATTCCTCAAAATACATCCACTAACCATTGACTTACAATATGTATATGGATTGCAAATACAATCAGGTAGAAATAACAACAAGTAGACATTCTCTTGAAAAGATGGAATTAACTAACGACATTGTCATTCTTTCAGTACTTTCAGTACCCACCAGCATAAGACTATCACCAAAAAAAAAAAAACCTTATGGAAACACCAAGAAGCTGTAAAAGAAAAACATAATATTAGGGGGGAAAAAATTGAAACCGACAATACTTGTTAAATTGATTTCTTTTTTTTTTTTTTTTTTTTTTTTTTTTTTTTTTTTTTTTTGCTAAAGTTGAGATTTTTAAGCTAAATAATACAATCGGAGGATTTAACTTCCTGGAATTCTAGTGATTATATGGATTATGATTGGAAATTGGGGAATGCTTGAGAGTAAAATTTGACGAAATTCCCTTAAAAAAATTGAAGAAATTCATTTAAAAAAATGGGAATTTGGGGTTTGGGTTAGTTGGTGATACAAAGGAAGATATTTTCTGAAGAATCAGGAACCAAAAATTAAAATATATATATATGGAAAACAGACAAGAGAGAAGGTTAAGTTTAAGTGTTTGTACCTCGTAATCGTCTTTCATGGCTGGAACTCAATAGTTTTCAGATCAAACTGAAACCGACCAAAATCTGAAAACAAAAATTATAAACTAAGACGGAGAAATAGAAAGAGATAAAAAGGAAATATAGTCTGATAAAATATTTAAAAGCTTTAGTTCTAACCAACGGCCTATTAGCTCAGTTGGTTAGAGCGTCGTGCTAATAACGCGAAGGTCGCAGGTTCGAGACCTGCATGGGCCATCACTCTATCTTCTTTTTATATTTCAGCTCGCATTATAAATTCCTTCTGACACGTTGGTGAGAAAGGGCATGTAAATTCAGCGTTAGTTTTAAAATTGCTCCTTTTTTATTTCAACTCACGTCATAAATTCGTGTTGATAAGAGGCCAGGCAAATTCAGAGTAGTTTTAAAACTGCTTCCTTTTATATTTCAACTCGCATTATAAATTCGTGTTGATGCATTGTTGAGAAAAGGGCAAGTAAATTTAGGGTTAGTTTTAAAAGTGCCTGTTGCTTTAACCTGTTAACTTGGCAGGGGCAAGCAAATTTAGGGTTAGTTTTAAAAATGCTTGTTGTTTTAACCTGTTAATTTTACTTCAATTTTTTACTTTTAAAATGTCTCAAATTTAATCATCGATCTAGTAGTTTGTTTTAGTTTTAGTTCTTTTAATTAGTTGGGTGTTACAAACATAACATAATATTCAGCTTGCAGAGTGTTATTTTATATCAAGGCCACTTTCAAAAAAATACCAAACTTGTTAAAAATGCTCATAATTTCTTTTGACTTTTAATAAAATATATTATTTAAAAAAGACAAATATACCTTTAGAAATCAACGGTGAGGATCTTGGTCTTGTTAATTTTGCTTTAATTTTTTACTTTTAAAACGTTTCAAATTTAATTCTCGAACTAGCAATTTGTTTAGTTTTAGTTCTTTTAATCAGTTGGGTGTTAAAAACATAACATAATATTCAGTTAGCAGAGTGTTATTTTATATTAGGACAACTTACAAAAATGGTCCCAATGCCCAACTTATTAAAAATGCCTATCATTTCTTTTGACTTTCAATAAAATACATTATTTAAAAAGACAAATATACCTTTAAAAATAAAAAAATGAGGATCTTGATAAAACTACAACCAAACACCTAATATTTGTAGAGTGAAAAGGTAAATCTAACTTGTGATCAATTTTTAAATACCCAATTCTATACGTGTGAAATTGAAATTCTATTTGAAAATAATAATATATTTCGTATAACAAAATAAAACCAACTTGTTAAAAATGCTCAATATAACTAATATGACCAAATAATACTAATTTTTCATTTTAAAAAATTAATTTTCACTTCCCTCTTCAAATCAAAAAAAAAAAAAAAAACCTTAAATTCTTCAAAAAAATTCAAATGAGTGTTCAAAATTTCAATCATGTTGAGTTAAATCTAAGGGCAGTTTGAAAGTTAGCATAACCCAATACATATCTTGAATTGAGTTTGTATTTCAAAGGTTTGTCATTTTTAAAAGACTAACTAGAAAACTTAAAAAAGGAGGGATGGTTTTTAAATGGCTTGAAAAACACATAGGTACTTTTTGTATATTCTCGCTTTCTACCATCCACGACTCCGGTTCACCTTCTCCGACAAGCCAAACAGAGGGTTCTAGTTTTCCGAGATGCCCAACTTCACAAATTTATATATCTAGAAATTTCTAGTATAAAGATATGGATTTCTAGAAATTTTGCCCTTAATCTATAAGTACATTTATATTTCTTAACTATAATAGTTACCAATCCATATTTTAATCTACAAGTATATTTATACGTCTTGACTATAATTTAAAGCATTATAATGAATTTGGTAATCAGAATGACCAAATCAAAAAGGGCACTGAAAACTTCCAACAATCTTTCATAGTTCAAACCACCATACTCCAGAAAATCATTTTATGCCCATATCCAAATACAAGAATGAAGAAGTAACAACGGGCACTTTTGAATAACTCAATTGCACTTCAAGTATAAAATGCTGATCATGAAAGTCACTCTAAGGCCACTGAGAATGCAGATTTAAGACTCCAAAATATTAGAGCGGGAAGTACATAAACAAGTACGGGGAAGAAACTAGCAAAGTAAGGAAACCAAAGGCGGATCATGTTTCCTTTGGAGGGGCCTTCTTTGCAGCCTCAGCAGCGGCTTTCTCAGCTTCAATCTCGGCAACAATGGCATCAATTTCAGCTTCTTCAAGTTGTCGCAGACCTTGTTCCCTTGTCATCACAGCAACTTCTATGTTCTTTCCTCCACTTTCAACAACCTAAATGTAACGTATATACAGTATAAATGTCAAACTCTGCTTCCATAGAGTTTGCTATGCAAAAGACTGCCACGAACAGATAGATCTTCTTCTGGAAAATGATAACAAGATATGACATGTGAACTAAGACGCCTCATAATGAGCTTTTTCATTCAACAATGATCAAACTTTAAGATCTCCAATACTATTAACAGACATGTTGTTTTACAATTTAACAACAAGAGTTGATTACAACATTCATATTCTGTTTCTTATTTTATGTCATTTTATTTTATTTTTTTGGTTGAATGGACAACATTTATGTTCTTGACAACACAAGTACATCATTGATCATTATCATATTGACGAAAACAAAACAGACACTAATTGTCCCCTTCAACTTCTGCTATGTGCGACTTCCTGTACAACATTCCAAAGAAGAAATATGTTGTCTCTCCTTTCTCTTCATATAAAGCTTTAATATAGGTACAGAAAGATTGTAGCAATCATGTGATTTCTCAATGAAGTGCATTGAATTGTTAGGATGATGGGAGATTTTCCAAGGTTATAGAATGTTCAAGCTGTCAGTTGGACTAGTGTGTCAGGATGCGAAGAAATGAAAGAACACATGCAACAAAACAGGTATTTTTTCCTTAAAAACAAGGTGAAAATTTACTTGCCTCAAGCAAAGCACGAATCGCTAGCTTTACAGTTTCTTGACCAGAAGTCTCTTTGTAGTTTTTCTCAAGAAACTCGCGTATCGAGTTGGAGTTTCTCCCAGTTGCATTAGCTTTCCAGGCAGAAAATGTCCCTGAAGGATCTGTCTGATACAGTGCTGGTGCACCAGTATAAGGGTCAAAGCCGATAATCAAAGTTGAAAGGCCAAATGGTCTCACACCACCACTTTGTGTGTACTTCTGTTGAAGGCCAGCAATATAGCGCGTTATGTACTCGACTGTCACTGGATCCTCGACTGTAAGTCTGTGGCTTTGACATTCAATTCTTGCTCTATTTATCAATACACGAGCATCGGCTTTAAGCCCAGCACAGGCCAGTGCAATGTGATCATCCAGATTCACAATCTTCCTCACCGTTCTGCACAACAAAATCAACAAAAAAAATACCATTTTTAAAAAAATCATCACTCGCTACTCTTTGAACTAATATTAAACTTTTAGCAATCTCCAACTCCTAGTTCTTACATATGAACACATAATTTTAATAAAACTACAAAATTTCTTCATAAAAAAAGTTATGCCTATATTCTAGAACAACTCTTACATCTAATCTCAAACCTTAAATATTTTCAAAATTCACTCTCGTCCCTTTTTCCAGGAATCAGGAAAAATGAAAAACCTTGTCTGCATCAAGCTTAACTAAGAACTGAGCTTGAACACATTCATCAGATAATAATCAGCTTTACTTAAAATCAAATTAAACGCATGAACGACAGCTAAAACTACCACCAGAACAAGAACAAGGAAATTTTTTTAAGAAAAAACTGAAAATGTCAACATCTTTCTAATTTAATTCGAATTAAAATCCCTTACAAAAGCATCCCTCAAAAACCTAGATCAACAAGAAATAAATTTTCAGACCAATAAAAATGGATACGAACGCAAAACCCTAACTCAAAAATTTCCATCCTCCAAAAGCAATAAACAAAGGGGAAAAAAACCACCGCAAAACGACACATTTCCCTTGCTCAACTCCCTAATATCACAATTCCTCAAAAACCTAGATCAATAAACCAATCGAAAAGTCCAAAGTATCTTACTCATCTAAATCCAAAACCCTAACTAAAAGTTTAAACTTTTGCTCTCATCAAAAGTCAATAATTAATAAAACAAAGGAATTGCGAAAGCGAGAGGACCTGGAGTCCTGGAGCTTAGCGGTGGACTTCTTCTCGACTCCGAGGACGATGGTGTCGGTGCCGCGGACGCCGACGGCGGCGTTACCCTTGCGGACGGCCTCGAGGGCGTACTCGACCTGGAAGAGATGGCCGTCCGGTGAGAACACTGTTATAGCTCTGTCGTACCTCGCCATAGCTCGGGTTTCTCAGTCTTCTAGCTTCGATCTGATCGAAATATTAGGTCTCTTCTTCTTCCTTTTTCCTTGTGATCTCTCTCTCTCTCTCTCTCTCTCTCTCTCAAAGAAGTCTAAGACTCGCATTTCTTCGTTTCTTTTTCTTTTTTATGCAAACTTTAATTGATCCCCAAGCCAATCTTTTTTTTTTTTTTTTCCGCCTTTTGCTGTAGGGGTGAACGACATGTCGATGATGTAACTTTGAACGACATCCTTCGTTGAGTAGAACGATATGTCGTTGGTTTTGGACACCATACGACATTCACCTACCTACGGACATCCTTATTTTAGATATGTCGTTGGTGTTGCTGCAAACGACATTCATCTTTAAAAAGTAAAACGACATGTTATTGGTATTACTTCAACGGCAACGGAGTTCATCTCGTTGCTTTTCTTTTTTTAGCATTTGGAGGGGCGTAGATGAACATGACGTTGATGTAACTCGAACGACATCCTTCTTTAAAAATAGAACGATATGTCGTTGTTATGACTCCATTAAGACATTCATCTCCCTAACGACATCCATTTGTTGGAAAAGAAAACGATATGTCGTTGGTGTTACTACAAATAACATTCGTCTATAAAAATGTAAAACGACATGTTATTGATATTACTTCAACGGCAACGACATTCATCTCCTTTTTTTTTTTTTTATGCAACTCCTTCCAACAAATCCTGCTTCGTCATTGCTCTTATATCTTATGAAAATAACAAAACAATCCCTTATATTAAATGGGAAAAAACAAAGAACAACTAAAATAAAATTTAACAAAGTCAAAGTAATGATACAACTAAAAATTCAATATTAAAATTCCTTAAAAACATCTCCACCAAGAAAAACATGCTTATCATCTCATTAAAGGATGAGTTATGGGCCAGCCTCCTATTTTCTTTTGGGTGATCATAGAATAAACGACATGTCGTTGGTTATGACTCGATACGGCATTCATTTACGTAACGGCATCCATCTTTTCTAAAATAAAATGTTGTTGGTGTTGCTTATAACGACATTCAACTTGAGAAAATACAATGACATGTCATTGGTATGACTCCAATGCATTCATTTCGAAAAAGAATAATTTTTAGGCCTATTTAAAAATTAAAGTGACACGGTATTTTATTCACAAGAAATTGTAGCAAATAACAGATTTTACTCTTCAATTATAAGAAAAAGTCAAAAGTTTTAAAAATGTGAAATAAATAACATAGTCAAATAATTTAGTATTTTCAAATAAACAAAAACCCAAAAATCCCCCTAAAGAATCATATCTATATTTCTGTGTCTTTTTTCTCACTTCTCCACCTTTCTCTCACTCGCCCTTTCTCTCTCTTCTTTCTCTCTTTGTGCTAGTCAATAGAGTCGACATGGTGTTCCCCTTCATACTCAGTCGTTGTCATTGATATTCACATCACCGCCTCTATGTTCGGAGCATCAAGAAGAGAGACGATGACGAACATTGGATAGCAAAGAGCAAGCTCCGACAGAGATCACGAACGCGACCAAGAAAATTCATGACAATTTCATCGTTGACGACGACAAAGTTAGCTGATCTCCTTAGGTTTTGATTCTCACAAGTTTCTGAGTTGATTAAAGGCAATTGTGATCAATGACGCTCGACAGGCGAGGAAGGAAAACGACAGCTACAATGTGGCTATGTTGCCAGATTTGATAGCGACAAGCGACGGATGAGTGTGTTCCTATCGACATTGTAGAGATTGGCTCCATTTGGTGTAAGGAAGGTAGACAATATCGTCGAATGGCCAGTGGGCAACGCATGGGCATCCATTGTGAGAGTGTGGCAACAACAAATTTTTTTTTTTGGTCTTTTTGTTATGGTTGTTCTTTTATTTATGTTGTGGTTGTTTTTGATAAATCCTTGTATTTATCTAAAAATATAATATTTTTCTGATTGATGGTGATGTCATTGATGTCAGAGGTTTCCGGTGACATCATCGGTAAATTTTTTTTTTATCTACATGGAAATACAATATTTTCAAGTAAGCATAATATTTCTCAGCTGCTGGCGATGTTGTTTGTAATTTTTTGTATTTACATAAAAATATAGTATTTTTATGTTAATATTTTTTTCGACCGCCAATGGTTTGATGACATTATCGGTAAATTTTTTTATTTACATGCAAATACTATATTTCTAAGTTAATATAGTATTTTCTGGTTTGATAACATTGTCGATAAATTTTTATATTTATATAAAAACACTATATTTCCATGCTCCTATAGTATCTCCCGGTCTTTGATGTCGGTGATATTTGGCAACGATGTTGAAAAATTTTAATATTTGCATGAAAATATTGTATTTTCTGACCATCATAGGATGATGTCAGGAAAATATTTTATTTCTTGACCACCAGCAACATTGCCATTGTCAGGGATGTCTAGTAATGTTGTCAGAAAATGTTATATTTTGAAGAAATATGTTTTTTTCTGGGCTACCGTCGGTGTCAATAAGAGAGGAGAAAGAGAGATAAAGAAGAGAAAGATGTAAATATATTTTGGGTTTTTGTGCTCAATTTTTCATAAGATAATCCCAATTTCTCATGAAAACATGTGACATTATTTACTATTTCTTAACCTAAATTTGCTATTTCGCTCTTTATGCTTTTATCTACTTAAATCTTTTTTTTTTCATCTTTAAACGATACTTACTTTAGAGCTTTTATTCTAATTTTAATTTGTTGTGGTTGAATATTCACATGCAAGAATGTGCGTTCGCCTAAAAAAAAAAATTAATCAAACTTGATTTTCTACTCAATAACCTCAACCCTTCTTTTTTTTTTTTTTCTCCCTCTGGATTTTGTTTAAGTATTCTTGTTGTAGTAGACATTAAAAAAAGCAATTTTAGTGATACTATTATCAACTTTTAACTAAAGTCCTTTCCTATCACAAAAAAAAAAAAAGAAAAAAAAAATATATATATATATATATTTGCTTGTTATTGTGGTAGTTGTTTATTTCAAATTTTATGTTGTTTTATACCTTGGTTATCTTTTCTATACTACAAGTTTGTGTACAGAGTCCCCCATGGTAAATAAATAAATATTTATTTTTTTTCAAGACTTTATATAACATTTAAAAGTCTTCGTATACACTTAGTAGCATCATATTGGGCACCTAAAATGTGGATTACATGAGCTTTAGACAAATGCGGCATTTTAGAACATTGGACTAAAATTTGTCACTAGAGAAAAATTAATTTGAAAAGATGTCACCCTCCGACTTCCCAAATTGCCGAAGATAAATTAAGGCAGATTTTGTAATTGTGTCATTTTCTGTAAATTTAGAGTTTATGACTCAAGACAGATTTTGTCATCTTCCTTAAATTCAGAGTTTATGTGGTAAATTAATTATGCCATCTTTTGTACATTTAAAATTTACAAGGTATATTAGTAATTTATCACACTCATTTTAACTAAGGCAAGTCAACTTGTAAATTCAAAAGTAGATGGAAAATTTATAATCTAATAAATGACAGGTGAAAACACATACGATGATCAATGAACCATTTACCATACGCAATTTTCCATTAAAATGACTCAATATGAAATATATAAAAAAGAAGGACTAAAGAGATATAAAATCTGTTTTCCTCTGTAAATATACCATTTTGCCATGTAAATGTTAAATTTACTAAAAAAACATGTATTTAGTAAATGATAAATATATACAAGCATCCCAGAATCTGGACTTCACGAAGCCAACATCCTCAGCTTTAGCTACAAGAGCACCGAGCTCAAGTTCTGCCTCTCGTCGGGCTCTTTGTTCATGTTGCCTGTGATCACTGACGACGACAGCGTCTCAAATGGGAAGCAAGGCTCAATCGGCCTAGATCTCATCGGAGTTGGGGAAGGAAAGTAGAGCTAGAAATTTGCTAAGAAGAGAGAGAAATGCCGGTGTTGACGCTGGCAAAGAGCATGAACAGAGAGCACGAAAGAGATGGCTAGTGAGAAGAGAGAGAAATTGAAAACAAACCCGAAACTATGTCGGGGTTTTTTAATCCATAGAATTACTCTTTTTTTTTACCACCATGACAGAATTTGCAAGAGTTTTAATTTGTGGTATAATTCAATCCACACCAAAAATAATACATCCCTTACAATAGATATTAACATCAGGATGTCTACAAAGTATAGTATAAGCTTCATACCAAACATCATAAACTTCAATATCTCTTCAAAACTTATTCTTAAAAAGATTTGCTTCTTCCACGAGTAAAAAATAAAGCCATCAAGCTAATTTTTGGACGTAGTTTTACTTTGTAATGTGTTTCAAATAATAAATAGTGTAATATTTTGTTGCTCAATGCTGTATCAATTGATTTCAAAAGTATCACCTATGATATTAAATAATGCAAGGAAAGTATCAGGACTTTAGTAAGCCAAACTTGAGTGATGAATTAGTTTAACAAACTAATAGGGTGGTGGGAATGTCGTTTGGAAAGTTAGAACTAAAAATATTATAGATATGCAAGAAGAAAATATTATGAAAAAATTGGTTGAATTCTCAAATCTAAAACACCATATGTATGATGGCTCTATGAGAACCATTTTTGTCATAAAATTATCAGTCTTTGTTTTGGGCAACAATCCACTTTCTCAAAACCATTTGTCAAAATCAAAACAAACACACAAAAATTTCAGATCATGGTTCTATTACAGGGGCGTCCATTTATTAGGCTTTTTTTTTTTTGTGTGCGCGCAGATAATTAGAGGAAAATTGGGTTATGCATTGTACATTTAGTAATGTAGTAGTAGTGATATTTTCTACAAAATCTTACATCAAAAAGCACCTAATTTGCCACCAAACTCGTCTTGTTTTTGCTTAGCTGTTGGTTGACTTCAAAAGTTAGGCTGTTGTTGTTGTTCTTTTGGCGAGTGAAAGAATGGTGGACACCATAAGCTTGTAATCAATTGGCTTTGTTAGATAAGCATCCATGCCCACCTCTAGGCACTTGGTTTCATCAGATGACATTGCATGGGCTGTTAGAGCCACAATTGGAATGTGCAATTTAGTCCCTTCCTCTGACTTCCTTATTGCTTTTGTAGCTTCATAGCCATCCATCTTTGGCATCTGGTTTCACAAAGAAACAGAAAATTAATATTGGGAACATTGAGTCAAAAATCCTCTAGAAGAGCCCATGGTGAGGCGCCATTCTAGGATAAGAGGGAACGAAGCTCCATAAATTTCAGTGGGGGTATGCATCCTATTAAGCTTTTAAATTTTGACTTTTATATGCAAAAATTTTGTAAAATTTCAGTTGGTCTTCAACCCGAAAAAATTGCTTTGGAAGAACCAAGACACAAGGAAACTAGCAAACAATGAAATTGTTTTCAGTGTTATTACCTGACAATCCATCAGAATCAAGTCAAATGGAGAGGTCCAATTTTCTTCTTGTGAACAAGTGCAGGCATCTTTAGGGAGGGATTGCCTACTTCCCTCATCCGAACTAAACAAGCAATTCAGAGCATCCACCGCTTGCAGCCCATCGCCAACTGCTGTTACCGTGGCCCCCATTTTCTCCAGCATTATGGTTGCAACTCTCTGCAGGACTGGTGTATCTTCCGCAAGCAATATCCGCAGGCCCTCAAGTGATTTCTGCCCATTCAAAGCCTTTGTTGAGAACAAGTTCCCTTGCTCCTTAGGATGGTTGCTGACTGCATTTTGCTCTGGACTTTCAGAATTCTTTGGTTCGGATTCAGTTAAGGGCAACTTAGTTTTCTCTTGTTCTCCTCCTCCATGTGCCTTCTTCCTCAAGTTATTTTCATCCGGGCAGACATGAGTCAGCTCAACTAGGCAGTTCTTAACCGTGTGGTATTTTGAGGAGCTGAGATTTGTCATCCTTTCCTCCCTTTGTTTCTCTTCCATTTGGAAAGAGTTTGCTATGGATTTATCAGAGCTCCCCATTTCAGACATATCAGATTCATCTGAGCTTGCAGTCTCAAACTGAGTGGAATCAATCTCAAGACATTCATGTAAATCACCTTCTTTTGTAGTAATAGTACTATTATTAGCACTACTTCTCAAAGCATTTGAAGAGCTTTTCCTTTCCTTTATCACAGCTTCAAGAATTTGAACCATTTTTGCCTTGTACAAAGGCTTATTAACCATCAAAACGTGCCCTTTTCTCCTAAGCTCCATTTTTATAGCATTTGAGGTGTCATGGTTTAGAACCCAAGCAAATTTAGCCTTCCCAGAAAACTTGTTAAGGAAGTTAAGCTGCTCTTTCCATATATCAGTGCTCAAGTCAAGTAAGGCTACGTCCACAACCATGAGGAAATATGGGCTCGTCATTTCATATATCTTCAGTAATTCGGCTCTCAAATTCTCGTTCAGTGAATACTGCGCCTCAAAGCCTTTGTTGTTGTGATTGGAATTCTTGCCGTGAAAGAGCTCGCGGAGAAGTTGCGTCAGCTCATTCCACTCTGATGCTTCCATATTGAACACTCCGTTCTTGCACAGCCACTGGGACATGATCAATCTCCCCATGCTGCCATGCAATGCAAGCAATACCTGCATTATTGAACACTCAAAGAATTGACTCTTGTCTTTGAAAATATGTCGAAATATTGATGTCCTTATCTCTGTGTATATATAGTAAACTATTGTAGTTTTATTTAGGGTTGATCTCATTTTTTGGTCCCTGAATTATAGGCCAAATCCCATTTTGGTTCCCAACTTTTAGAACTTCTCAGGACAAATTCCCAATCTATCGAATTATCCCAAATTAGTCCTTCTGCCCATAAGGTTGTTAAATTTTTAATTTTGCATGTTAGTGCAGTTTACTAGGATTATATATATATATTTTTAATTTTACATGTTAGTGAATGGCTTTGAAGAAGGAAACTATTCCTTTTTTTTTTTGGTTTCATATTTGTAATTTGGTAGCTAGGGAGACTCATTCTAAGACCTTTTAAAAGTTGGGGACCAAAATGAGATTTGGCTTATAGTTTGGGGACTTAAAAATTGGGTTTAGCCCTTTTGTTTATGAATGAGATGGGATAAAGAAGGCCTGAAAAAACATTGCCACTCACCACCAAACCATGCTTTGCAAAGTCTAGCTGACAATGTTGTTCTATGCTATCTGCAGGAGTATTGAGAACCAAGTAAAGTTGCATTAGAGTCCCCGGACCATTTTTCTTTACAACCTTGATTTCTCCACCCATCTTATTGACCTGCCAAAACCACTAGTTCAAATATAAACCGGAAAAAGTAGTTTCAACACTAAGATTAATCTTGCCAAATATTCACTTTTATAAGGCACGATGATTCTCTGCAGTTGAGAGACTAAACTTACCAAAGTCCTTACTATGCAGAGTCCTAGACCAGTACCACCATGCCTGACCAAAAACAGAAAATAAATAAATAAGTAATCTCAGGTTTGGTTATGCTCAAAGGTAAAACATTTTAACAAGGATCAGTTTCAAGGAAAAACTTGTTGACTAATTGCGGAACGGGAGCGGTTCTAATAAAATACTCACGTCCTAGTTGTTGAGGGATCTGCTTGTTCAAAGCTTTCAAAGACAGACTCCCATTTACTTGGATCAATCCCTGCAATTTGTGAAGAAGCAAATATTTCTTAGATTTAAGGATTATATTGACAAGAAAAAATATTCAGGGATGAAAGTGATAAACTACAAGAAGTTCATGGAAACAAGTGCTAAGAATCTGTTTTAAAAAAAAAATAAAAGAAATTAGAGTTCTTCATGTAGCTTTCATACCACTGCCAGTGTCATCAACTTCAAACCAAAGAATCTTTTTGTTTTCCTTCTTGGGGACCTCCCTTGTGTGGGTCCCTTGATGCCTCAACTTCATCTTTTGTGCACATCTCAGTTTCTTCTGCTCCACAGGGAACTTCCCTTTATTACTAACTGTATTGAAGTTCTGACACCATCCTCTAAGTATGATATGACCAGCTGCAAAAGCGATTTTTTAATAATGAGTTATATAAGGACAAAATTACTTAATATTATATTTATTAAGTTTTCATTGATGGATATTAAGAGGAAGTAAATATTTGTAAGTCAAGTTAACGCTTTTCTTAAGCTAGCAGGGTTTCAGAGTTGCAAGCCTGGGAGAGGCGTTACATTTTCGGTGTTAGATATGTAATACTAAAGCTAGAAAAAGTTATGTTATAAGTTGCGCTTACATGTTGTGAACTTGATAGAATTGCTTATGAGATTTGCAAATACTTGAACAACTCTCGCGGAATCCCCTTGGACTAATTTTGGCATGTCATCTAAGAAATTACTTATTGATTAGAATTAATGTGCATGAATATTTGAAAAAAAAGACATACAAGTAAGAATCACAATATTGCTGAAATAAGTACAATAAGAACCACAACACTGCTGAAATAAGTACAATCCGTACCAGAGAGATCTAAAACAGTCTCCACATTGTGATTTATGCATTGAACTGAGAACATATCAACAAGCCCTTCTAGTTCTCTTCCCAAGTCAAACTCAGCTGCTTCCAACACCAGTTTTCCAGATTCAACCTAGACAATACATTGCAAAAAAAAGATGTATGATTTAAGAGATAGCATGACATTTTTTTGGCAAAAAAATGAGCAAATAAATATTGATGTAATTATTAACCTCTCTGACAAATGGAAATTGACACAAAGCATGTAATCATCTGCTCTCACATTTCAACCGTATTCTGTCACTTGGATCAATTTTTGGGTTTTAGGCCAATCGGAAATTTAAGTCAATAGTTTCCTTGTTTACGGAAAATCTGATGAATAAACTATCAATTTTCCTTTATATAGCTTACCTTGCTGAGATCCAAAATGTTGTTGAGAAGCCTAAGTAGAGCTGTTGAGCATTTCCTAATCTGGGTGACTGTGGCATATTGTTCGTTTGTGAGGCAGTCATCACATATGAGAATGTCCAACAACCCAATAACTGCAGCCATTGGTGTCCTCAGCTCATGACTGCAAAATGCAATAAACTTTCTTACATTACTCTAAAAAACCAACATTATTCTATGCAGCTATATGACTTTAAGAGCTTGTTTGGTAGGGGGGAGAAGTGGGAGGAGGGATATGGAATAGGGGCATTAGTGTAAAGTTTTTGGACTGAGGTTATTTGATAGTAGGGATCAGATATGAGAATAGATTGGTTTAGCGAGTCAAAATCCTTTTAAAAAACTCTACTAAGTTGGACAATGATGTCAATGTACTTTATTACCCCTCATTATCGAAGCCAACCGACCCCACTAAGGATATACTTGTAATTATACAGATAAAATCTTTTCATATTCGCCATACCAAATAATTCACTCCCTTTCACACCGAATGGCATAAGAGAAAGGACCTATCCCTCCCTCTCGATATTCCTCACCTAGGTTACCTAGATTTCCCTTCTTCCTATTTTCTCTCCCTCCTACCAAATGAGGCCTTAAAGAATAAGAAAAGATTTAGCTTTTGTGCACATTAGCAAAAAAAGTTTAGATATTTTCCACACCTCATATTTGCTAGGAATTGGCTTTTATAGTTGCTAGATGCCTCTGCCCTTCTTCTTGCGTCAAGATGACTGATGAGTTCTGCTCTTAACTTCATTTCCTTTGATACCCCATTTGTAAGTATGAAAATGCAAATGCATCCAATCACTAAGATGCACAATGATGCAGATATTAATATGACCAATGTCTTGAAGGCTCTCTCATCTACCTTCCCCATTATATACTTTCTTGGTATGATAATGACCCCCACCTGAAAACAGAAGAAATCATTATCAATAAATCACACCTTATATTTTGAATCATATCACATTTCAAATTCCTGTTAAATCCTTATATTTTTTTTCAGTCAAAGGTTGATTTTGACTATGAAAAAGACCTAAATGCCTTTCACATTTTGGAAAATTTTTTGATAGCATCGAAATACAAGGTATAAAAGTAATTAAAAAAACCCCATAAATTTAGAAAGATTTACCAGAGGAAGTCTCTTTAGTTTCAGAAAGAATGAGTCAATGTAGTATTGGTGGTGACCAAGCTTAGCATCCTCAACATGAACCTCATAACGAGGAGGAAAATCATTTCCATATGTCCTCTGTAACCACTGAGCCCCCATTCTTATAACATCATCATCAGAATCAACAGCCATCATAAGATTGAGCCCTTTTGTTGAATTTCTTAAGAGAGGAGTACTTGTTGACGTAGAGAGCAAGTAACCTTCTTGAGAGGTTAAGTACATATAACCACTATGGAACTCAACAAGCTCCTTCATTAGTTGCCCTACACTATACAATGCTGTGGTTACACCAACAACAGCCACTATGCTTTTATTGGCAGCATCCATAACTGGCAAAGCTGCCGAGAGCATAGGTGAATCGGTGAACTTGCTCACCGAAACATGCCATGTGGCCACACCGTCTGGCACCTGTGAAAGGCCCGCTATGTTGATTAGCTCCTCCGGTTGGACTGGCTTTGCTTTCCCTATCTTCTCGCCACTTATGGGGTCGAGAGGCTCACGGTACCAAGTAGCGGAGATGTTGCCGTGTATGGCCTGATCATTCCACCCTTGATGAGTTGATGACATGTTTGTGTTATGGAACCCCATCACCGCGTTGATTGAGTAGTTTGAGAGATCGGAGTAGATGTAGAATGTGTTGTTGCTCCTATGATCTCTGTGGAATGCTTGGACGAAACCATTCCTGTAATTTATAGTGATTGCATTGAGAGCTTTGCGGCTAGCAAACAAGGCCCATGTCACATCCCTCATCGATTGATACAGCTGCTAAGATCAGAAGTTTTAGTAAGCTAAGAGCGCAGTTTACTAATTGGGAATGCAATATAATGGAAAAGAAACGCATAAGAAAAAGTATTTACGACTCTCTTTCTAGTATTTACTGGCCTATTATGAAATGAATTTAGAAGTAATTTAGTCCTCTTTCTAGCGCTCATTACTTTTAGAAATACAAGTCATAAAAATTTGGGTGAAAAAATGTCCTTATACACGGCTAAATATTAGGTATACATTAGTAATTTTGCAATTCGTTCAAATTCAAGGAGAAGCAGTTTTTTTTTTTTATTCTCCTGTCACGGGGACCTACAAAATTAATATTCCTGATTGACATATTCAATTTAATCCCATGGTGTCGTCCGATTACTGAGATTCACCTTCTGTGAGAGGCTTAATTAACCCGATGGGTCGAATAATAATTCTCATCTTAATTTTGTAAGAGGACACAAGACTAGATGTAAAAGGCGAACCATTCATGAATATAGCTAACTTGGTGAGAAAAGAATGATGGTGGGCTTAATTAACCAACCTCAACTTCGTCTGCTTGAGAGGTGGGCTTGCTGTACTTCCTGAGTACATACTCTGACAACTTAACCTGGGCAGTTGTAATTTCAGATGTGGAATTCAAGATGTTCCACATCCTTAAAATGGGACGTTGTAGAAGCTCGTGACGAAGACCATAAGCCAAGCTGTTGAGGGATTTTGCAGTGTAAATCCTTGTAAAATGCCATGTCAGAATGGTCAACAGCCCAATCAAAATCGCTAGCATGACCTGCATATATAAGAACCTTCAATATACATAGCCTATATATATATATATATATACATATACATCTTTTTAGAGGTAGTGAACTTTGATTTGTTCTCTAGCAAGTCCAATAAATTCCAAAGGAGGAAGTATGGAAAAAGTTTTATATGAACATGGTGAATGTAGATTTACCAAAATTATAGGAGTCCCTTAACAGTAAAATTGTTTTTTTAATCTTTATTTACGTACTCCTAACAATTTAAATTTATTTTTATGATGTGTCACAAGACTCTAATATGACCATTTCAGAGAGTATAATTATAGAGTTTGAACCAAAGATCTCCTGCTCTAATACCATTTACCTTATAAATTGAGTACAATTGTAGAGTTTGAACCCAAGATCTCCTGTTTTAATACCATTTACCTTATAAATTCTTCTAAAAGCTTAAATTATTAGGAAGTGGATCAACAATCAATAGTTTTATATTTTAATACATTTCTCTCTAGCTAAACTTTAAGTACCTATTACACAATAAACAAAACTAGATCAAGCACTAACATGGGCATCTAAAATTTATCTTTTTTCTCATCCATTCCATATTCCAAGTTAATCATATCACATAATTAGCATGCTCTAGGCAATCATATTAACCAAAATCTAATCTAAAAGTTGTTATACTAAAGTTGATAAACCAATATGGAACCTAACACAGTTAACAGGAAAAAAAAAAAAAGAATTTTCACCAACTTAAGTAGTACTAATTGTAACATGGGCATCTAATTTTTTTTTTATTTTTTATTTTTATCTTTCCTCATTATATTCTATATGATCATCATATGAACCAATTCCTCAAAGCTGTAACTTAATACTCAAGAAAAGAAGAATCAAAGAAATTTAGAAAAAAAATCTATTACCATAATAGCTAGGCGAGCAACAAAGACACTGTAGTATGATGAGAGACAATAAGTATTAGCATACTGAAACTCTTCTCTTTCAACATCTCTGTGAAACATTCTCCTGCCACGTGGGGTTGTGTTCCTTCTCAAGGAGGAGGCAAAGCCAGTGATTCTATCAAAAACGTTTCTCAAACGAGTGGCCATTATTGTGCTCTTGGTTTGTGATGAAAATTCAGAAATATTACTTTCAGAGTGAGTTTCTAATTCAGACCTTTCTGCCATTTAAGTGGTGATGATCAAACTATAAAAGTAAGTGCCATGCAATTGTCATTTTAAGACTTGTATGTATGTGGTTTGTGTGTACATGTGAGTGAGTAGGTGAGAGAAAGAGAGGAGAGAGAGAGAGAGTTCTTTGGTGGAAAGTTAAGTGTTTAATATACTGGCGCTTGTGTCATTGCCCACTTTTTGAAGACAAGAGACCAATTTCTGTCAGTGGAATTGGCGTTTTATGCCCACCCACGGCAGCCCTTGACACATATCCCTCTTCTCTTTCTCTATTTCTTTTATTTTTTTTCTTCTATTTTTTTTTTCTGCGCTACACATGCTAAATTCGACCGTTGAAAATAATAGAATAAAAAAATTATCATATATACCTGATTGGTGTCAAAATTCGGAGAATTTTTTCCCAATTGAATGTTATTGTATTGTCTCAATTTTTTTGAGACTTTTACAAATACGCCATTTTGGAGACTATAGATTGAAATACGTCAATTTTTTTTTTTTTTTTATAATTTTGCTCTTTTGTGAGTGATATATAGTGCAAAAGTTTTTTTTTTACAAGTGGCAAAAGTTAATCTATTGTTCAATAGGTGGCATTATTCATAAATATCTTTTTTTTACCCCTAACAAATTATGTCTTATAGGTCGTTTAGGAGCCACATTTAAACCATGTTTTTAAGTTCAATCTCAGTTTCAACAACGTTTTCTCTTACATGTTATAGTATTTTTAATTCAAACTTATTTTCTGAACAACCTATTAATCTCATCACGTAAAAAAAACCATAAACTATTTTTTGCATGATATGTATCATTTGTTTCTTTTTTAAGAAGAATGTGTCTCAAGCTTCCATAGACATTATTGTCACTAAAACTTGGGCAATTCGCATTCTATTTGACATTTCATGAAGTGGGTCAATCTCACTGAGTCTCAGAGTTTTACAAGAATTATGCTTGCAAGTTACTATTTTGGAAGAATTCTTATCACACCCAAAAGTAATCTAGCCAACAATTGAGCTTTATTCTGATGGGTTTTAATGGCTTCTAATTAATTATTCTTTTTAGTACTCAAGAATTTTTGGCAATTTGGTCCATTGGCTTAAGACTTTGTGCTGCTCATTGTTGTGGGACCAAGTCAATGACATAAAACACGCAGAAACAGACTTTTGCACATGGAAATGTTCTGTCAGAGGGATGGAGTTATTCCATTTAGATTGCCGCAGAAAATTTGAGATTCATAGATTCAACATTAAGCCGTTACTAGAAGTCGCAAAGTCAGAAAACTCTTTCATAGGACGTGCAATATAAAAAGAAGAAGAAGAAGAAGAAGAAGAAAAAAAATCTACAAGATTGCTTTATATTAAACTGTAACAAAGTTATAAGTTTATATTTCCGAATGCAAACACTATTATATCTTTTCTTATAGTATCAAGATATGAGTGAAAATTTGCAGGAATTTTATGTTTATCGAAGTTATATCATAAAGAGAGAAAGGGGACGTGAAGCCATACAGAAAGAGAAAAAGGCCAATTATTTTTTTATTAATTCATCACAGGTACAAAAAAAAAAAAAAAAAGAGAGTAAATACGAAGATCAAGTTCTTTTTTTTTTTTTTTTTTTTCTCTAGAACCTAATTTTACATAATCATTCATGACAATGAAAGGTAATCTTCTAGGCAAGTGACACATTTTTAAATGTTGCCATATATTGTGTGGAAGAGATCATTTATATGATTTTATTAACTTATTTTGAAAAAAAACCAACTTTAATTGGACCTCAGGCTGGGAAGCATGTAGGCAATGTTGGTCAAATTAGCTTAGCCAAAACCCACAAACACCCAATTTGGTTTCAAAGGAAATCAATAGAAAAGAAAAATATGCAAAAAAGCAAAGATAAGTAGAAGATAAGCAAATGGGGAATTTAATACCATTTGGGTTGGTGAGTGGAGGTAGCTGATAACAATCCATAGTTGATAAAGACTAATGTGATGTCGGCTTAAAAATAAAGAGAGAAATAATTTTGCAAAAGGTGCATACTGTATTGATAAGACATAGTTTTAAACCTGATCATATTAGAATTATATCAAATAAGTAAAATATAAAAATTTAATAGAACTTGATGAAAAT
This sequence comes from Artocarpus heterophyllus, assembly GCA_025403435.1. Lineage (NCBI taxonomy): Eukaryota > Viridiplantae > Streptophyta > Magnoliopsida > Rosales > Moraceae > Artocarpus > Artocarpus heterophyllus. The sequence goes on along the minus strand of CM046327.1, from coordinate 21,988,381 downwards.
CTTACAGTTCAAATAAGGAATTTTTTCCGTACCCTATCATATGAAACTGTAAAGTATAAGCGTGCACCATGTGCATTGACTTGGCACATATTTTCATCCTCTAGAACACTGTATTTGTGATCCACCTCACTAGTCCATATATCTATCTCCCCCACAAAAAAGGCTTACGCAACAACCAATAAGTGCCCAAGATTTTAGTTTTTACCTTAAAATTTACAAAGAAACTTGGTTGCCAATAACACTAAAAACTGTTGGATTAGTATTTGCTCAAGCCAAGAGGATAACTTTTGCAAAGAATAATATCATTAATGTGTTTTCATTTGTTCTTGTCCTGAAACTATGCTAGTCTCTGCTTCAACTTGGTGTCTTTATTGGATATGGAGATGTTTTCCTTTCACACTTGGAGTTGGGGTTCTTTTCTTTTTTCTTTTTTTCCCCTATATAGACTTACTTTAGACAATATAGATATAGATAAGATTGTACATGCCAATGCCATGGATTTTCCTTAATATTTCTTTATTTATTCAAAGGAGCCAAAGAAAGATCTTAGGCATGATTGATCCTTGATGCCCACAACTGGAATTCACTTGATCTGATAAGAGACAGGGAGAATCACCTCATTCATTCAAATTGTTGAGGAGAAATACACATGACTAGAAATCTCTCTATCAGAATCAGACAAAGGAATCGACTGCCATATCATACACATGGGCCTTTGTTATGGGAATAGCCTTTTTGGGCACCAAGAATTTTTTGATCTTTTAGCAAGTTTTACACCGAAGAAGCATTTGATTCGCTACTCTAAGACTCACGAAAGTCCATGCCCATGAAGAGAGAGACTAGTGGCGTGAGATTAAAGGCACATACACATCAAAATTCGTACAGCCTCTTAAGTTGGTGCTCCAATAATTTACTGAAAGATAAAAATTTTGTGTATCTATTATATATTCTATTACTAATGTTTTTGCTAAGCCATGAAAAAGTTGGGGCATCTTATAAGACAAAGGTGGTACACGCATGGCATTCTTATAAAAAAACTATTTGGGTCCACAGTGCACAATGGTTTTGCCTTAGTGGATGATAGGATTCGGTGTTTTGATGAAATGGGACCCATGATCCAATGAGAAAGTGCCAATCACACGGTAAATGCAGCTTGCAAACAAAGTTGGGTACCAGTCATAGCCCATGAACAAGATCAAATTTATGAACTTTGGTTAAAAGGATTTCAAAATTAAAAATTAAAAAAAAAAAAAAAATCTTTGTGTCAGGTTTCAGGAATAAGGATATTTGTTTGATGTTGATATAAATTTTGAGAAAGGGTAAAAGCAAGCACTCATTTTGTGATTATGAACCAATTTGACTGGTGCCAATTATGCAATGACAAAAGGGATGGCGTTTATAGATCACCAAACACGTAATAATCTCCTACATAAAAGTAAAAGCTGTGATGAAAAGGTTAGTGAAAGAATAGACAACGATGTTAACTAATATCATTAAGGAATGAAATTCTTGTTTATGAGATGCAACAGTCACTTTCATGTGTTTAGAAAATCCATTTTGTAGGGGTAGGTAAATGAAAATATCAATTCAAGTTTAACGTACCAAAGGACTAGATAAACTGCCAAAATATATGTTCTTAGCCCTTTAAAGCAGCTAAACAAAGTGATAGAAACCCATTTCTATTTCAAAATTATTGTATTAGACTCGAGAAGTCTCTAGATTGAATTGGTTAATCATTGCTGTTTAGTACTCTTACCAAAACGACAAGTAGAAGGGGGCGTGAATTCTGGTCCACAAAAGCACAATCAATTCAATTAATCAAATACTTGTTCCTATTTTTGAAAAGTGAAGAAAATATATACACAAGTTGAGAAATCAAGTTTTCTTCCTAAAGCACAACAACAAAGAAGGTAGAGCATACAGTTTCTCAATCTTAAACAACATTAAAAGCTTTAAATACTGCAAGAAACATGTTGAGGAGACCAAGATGGATTATACTCCAAGATGGCTATTGTAATTGGGAATTCGGGCATTAGTTACTTGGAATTCTTTTTAGCCTTCATCTCAGAAGCTGCAGCTTTAGCGGCAGATTTGGCTAGAGTAGTAGGTTTAAGCACACTTTTCGGATTCAATGCCTTCCGAATCTTAAAGGCAGCCCAGGCAGTCCCAATAGCATGCCCAGCAGCACTAAGTCCTTCATTTGTTGCCTTCCCCGCTTGCTCCCCATACCTGTATGTTATCATCACCATCGAAATTAAGATTCTCGCAATCAAGGAATTGTTTAGAACATGGTATTATTCCATTTTTTTCTCTATGCTTAACTGTCACGTATCAGTGCATTTTTAATGTTATTATTTCGTGACTTCATTGTGTTCTTTCACTTATTGGTTTACTCTATTGTTTTACATATCTGGTGAAGTATACCTGTGGGACACCAGTTCTGTAGTCACAGTGGATGATGTTAACATGACATTTTTGCCAGCAACTTCCACAGCATCGCATACCTTGCCTGTTTGCAAAGGAAATGAAAATATGAATACTACGAAAGATTAAAACATTAAATAGTGCTCAAGGACATTCGAATATACGTGTGAATATAGCTTTAAAACCTCTATATCATTTACAACTCATGTTCTACCATCCACTGATCATCGAGTGAAATCATCATAGTGCCAAATTTGAACTTAATCAGCATTATTGCAGAAAATATTTGACTAGCCCTAAATGAAAAAAGGTAACAACAAAGGAAAGTTGATGGATGAGGTTTAATGGAGAGAAGGGAAAAGACTTATCAATATCATTGTACCAAATGAAAAGAGGGTCACAAGATGCAAAGCCAGATTCCATTAGAATATGGAAATCATAAGAAGAACTCAAACGTGAAGCAGAAAACTCAGTTATAACACGATCACAAAAATAGAGTTCTGTACACATACTAAATCCATCGAGAGATGCAAGTACAATTTCTCCAGGAAGTAGGCCAAAAAATTTCTTGCCCACTTTTGAATTCGCCACTGAACCCGTAAAAAATCCAGATACTTTAACAACCCCAGAAAGGACTCCATTTGCTACTTTCTGTGTCATTTTCGATACCCTCTTAACCCTGCACACACAATAAAGCCAAGGAATTTGGTGCAGCGGAAGTGTTTCAAAGTGAAACAAGGAAAGAAAACTCAAGAACAAACTCACAGAGTTTAATAATTAGGAATAAGTCTGATTATTGATCAATGATGCTCCAAAACAATTACAATGAGCCTTTATATAGTGTTTGTAGGAAAGTAGAATAATAGTCTAAATAGAAGTAGAATAATAGTCTAAATAGGAAACTAATAATAATCCTAATAATAGCCTGAGTTGTAATCCTAATAATAATCTAAGTAGGTAATCCTAATAATAATCTGAATAGGTAATTCTAATAATAATCTGAATAGGAAACTAATCTCTATATGCTGCATCAATCCCTTCCTCATGAAGAAAACTCGTCCTCGAGTTTTGTGGGTTCAAAGAAAACTCATCTGGCAAAAAATACTCAAAGATGTCAGCAACGTTGAAAGTGTTAGAGATATTCATATCAGTAGGAAGATCAACGTTGTAAGCATTATCGCCCAGTTTCTTCAAAATGCAAAAAGGAACAGTCTTCTTATTCTTGAGCTTACTACAATTACCAACCAGAAAGTGATTTTTACGCAAATGCACCATAACCAAATCTTGACAAATCACACTCCAAACCCACAATAGAACCAAAGCAATGGTCCACCCAAATGCCCTAAAGTCCCAAGCGATTTGCCATTGACGTTGACTCGCCCCTTTGGTCTTGAAATCCCCAAGATCAATTGCAAGTATGCCAATAATTTGATCAACAAAAATTAGTGGCTTCACCGTCAAATCTTCAAAAACAATGCACTCAATTTTTAGCTTTTCAAGTTGTGTTCCAGTTGGTCCAATCTCTTCAACAACCTGACTTGTTATCACACTTTGAATTTCATCCTTAGGTGTTGGCATTGGATTTTGATGAAAAATTGGATCAATTTGCTTAATGGAATTTAAAATCTGATAAGTGCCACTGTCGTTGCTAAACTTGGAGATAGTGTCAATTTTCATACTTTGCAACTGATTTTGACCGTTTGACTTGTTGGGCTCTAGATCTTGATTTGGGCCAAATTCCTCTTCAAAAGTCAAAGCTGGCTCCAATTTCTTTTGGGCTAGGGGAATGTTGCTAGGTCCATTTTGCGCTAGGGTCAGCTCAATAGAATTTTGAAATTCCAGTGTACTTCGTGAAGGAGGGGAGCGCATATCAACGCTGCCACTGGTGAGCAGCTTGCTACCATTAACTCCACGCTGGCGTTGATTAGATCCAACCCCGAATGATGATGGAAAAGCCTCTTGTAGCTTTGATGGAGAAGGAGGTGTGTTGCACGGGAGAAATGGCTGTGAACTGAGATGAATGACTTCATCACGAGCGCCGCCGTAATGTTGGGAAGGAGATGAATTGCAGACGTCAGGGATCAACTGACCACCATGTTGAAGTTCTCCATCGCGCTCTGGAGGTCGTAACGCGGACCGATTGATTTGAGTCTCCACCTTCATGGCCAAATTAACTGCATCCGTTATAGTCCAAACTTCTTGCAATGCCACTTGATCTTGAATAGCCAAATTTAATCCACCGATGTATCGAGCAATTAGTTGGTTTTCTATCTCGGGCAAATTAACACGGGCATTTAATCGATAGAATTCTTCTGTGTACTCGTTAAAACTACGATTGGCTTGCCGACAATTCTGATATTGTTGGTACAACACTTGTTCATAATTCGGAGGCAGAAATCGTCGTTGTAACAACCGTTTCATCTTGGGCCACGTACGTACTCGTGCTTTGCCTTGTCGTTGACGATTAAGTTGCAATTGTTCCCACCATGCTGATGCTCCGCCTTTCAATTTATACGCCACCAATTTCACTTGATTGTCTTCTGAAATATTGAGATAATCAAAGAAATTTTCAACATTGTGGATCCAATCGAGGAAATCTTCAATGTTCAACTTGCCATCAAAAGTTGGCAAATCCATCTTCATTTTGAATTCCTGTGTGTTTTGGCCTTTATTATTTGTTTGGTATTCAGTACGGTAGTCTTGAAAATCATATTCCTCACCGGATGAATAATCCAAATTTTGTTGTCGTCTGTGTTGGGGATTTTGTCGTTGTTGGTAGTGACGATCTTGCCTAAAAAATTCACGTGAGTCCGGATCGTGCTCTGGAAGCCCATTATAATCATTTAAACCATGTATACCTCTGAGTTGAACTCTATCACCAAGATCAACAGCACCGTTGGCGCCTCTGCCCGGCCGTCTACCGTGGCTTCTTCGTCGATCATCTACGTCGCCGACACGGTCAAACTCACGTTGGCGTCTCTGATAGAATCGCGCGTTCGAAGGAAGGAGATTCATGTCGTCGCCGGCATTTGCCCGCGGGTTTTGCAGTTGATCTCGCCGACCGAAGTGCATCTGGATGTTGGGTTGCGTCGGATCGGAAGGAGGAGGTCGTGCGCGTATCGTTAAGTCTGGGCCTAGCCGAATTTCTTCGCCGCTGTTGCAATCGTGTCGGGGCTTTGGTCTGTCTTGAGCCCGTCGTCGATCATTGCCAGTCGCCATAGCCCGTTGTAGATCGAGCTTGGGTTCGCCCAGGTCTAAAGGTTGTCAGACATCTTCCACCAGATCGTCGTCTGAATCGGAGGTGCCATACGCCGACTGATCGCCCGGCGGTTGTGGAACCTCGGTAGTGCGTCTGACTTCGAGTACGAGAGCAGCAAGAGTCTGCTGTACATCTCGAAGTGTTTTGTCCATTCCCTCGACTCATTGTTCGAGGTTTTCGAGCCGCTGTTCGTTGTCGACGGGTCGTTGCCCACTAGAACCATCCTCGGCCATCGGATCAAGGTCAAAATCCTTCTCTGATACCAATTTTGGTGCAGCGGAAGTGTTTCAAAGTGAAACAAGGAAAGAAAACTCAAGAACAAACTCACAGAGTTTAATAATTAGGAATAAGTCTGATTATTGATCAATGATGCTTCAAAACAATTACAATGAGCCTTTATATAGTGTTTGTAGGAAAGTAGAATAATAGTCTAAATAGAAGTAAAATAATAGTCTAAATAGGAAACTAATAATAATCCTAATAATAGCCTGAGTTGTAATCCTAATAATAATCTGAATATGTAATTCTAATAATAATCTGAATAGGAAACTAATCTCTATATGCTGCATTAGAATTGTAATGTCTTCATCCAATCATAAGAATTCTAGTATAACATACAAATTATATCTAGATAACCATTATGCAATGAAAACACAAATTGGCTGAAAAGTTTCCAATTCTTAGCAATAGCCTCCTAATCACCAATGGAAACTTCTACAATTTAATTCCACAAAAAAGAAACAAGAATCCTTTTTTCTTTTCCCTAAGAAGAATATTAAAACAAGATATTCCTTGGATAACAAATTGCCAGAAAAAGATATACATACATATTAAAAAAGTTACAGCCTATCAGAATCAAATCGCACAAACAAATAAACAAAGGAAGGAAAAAACACGAATGCTGATACCAACAGAATGAAACTGGATTCAGATATCTATATAGAACTAAGAAGAGCAAATTTTCAACCAAAATGAGACACACACACACAAAAAAAAAAAAGCAAAGTAGCATCTATACAAAATGAGGTCCATTGTCAGTTGACTAAACAAATTGACAAAAAGTTTGCCATTTTTAGCATAATCCCCAATCACGCCAGAAAGTTCTAAACTTTGTTCAACATAAAGGCAAAAAGAATCCATCTTTGTTTTCCTCCTATGAACACTTTTTTTTTTTAAATGTTTTTCCCGGTGGATATTGAAAAAGATATTCCTGAGATAACAAATAGCCAGAAAATTTGTCTATCAAAATCATTGAACACACGAACAAACAAAAGGAAAGGGGGAAAGAAAACATATAAAATGCAGATAACAACAATAGAATGAAACTGAAACTCAATAGAACTAACAAAAAGTAAAGTTTCAAAAAAAATCTCCTATTTTATATACCTTTTAATCCTCCTCAAGGTTTGGGGACTGATCTCCTTATCCTGCTGCGAACTCATCCTTCTCTTCATAACCTCATTTCCCCATTTCAGCCTCTCCACAGTAACATCCCCACACCACAAAATCCCTCTAATCAGCTGCCCGGACCCGGCAGCGATCATCTTCGCCGTGGTGCTCCCATACTCCTCCACGTTTGGAGCCAGCGTTGTCCAATACGCCGTGCTCCGCTCTTCAATTATCTCCTTCTTCTTCTTCTCCGTCTTCAAATCTGCCGGTGAAGTCTCCATCGCCACCGTACCATCCACTGCCACCCCCGCCCTTTTTGCCTCCTCCGAGACCCGCTGCACCGAGAAACTACTATAATGCTCCAAAATCTTGTCCAATTCCTTCACCAACATTTCTTGCCCCTTTGACGCGATCGTCAATCCGTAATTCAACAAATCGTCGTCGCCACCGTCGACGCTGGATTTTTTCCCCTTCTTCTTTGCCCCATTCTCCTCATCGCTCGAGTCCGAATCCGACCGATGATCCGTCGTCGGAGTCCGCAGCGAGAAGAAGTAATGCGAATCGTCGAGCTTCACGGCAGCCTCGTCCTTCGCCAGAGGCCACTGGATCTCGTCCCCGACCCGGGCAAGAACCGCGACGACATTCTCGCCCTGGCGTAGCCGAACGACGACGAAATCTCCGGAGGCGAGCTGGACGCTGTATTGCTTGTCGATCAGGTGGAGAATCGCGCCGGGAATCCTGACAATAACCTCCTCGATGGCCTCCGGCGGCGCCGAAGGAGTGCTCGACATCGTCGAGGACTCCTCCGGGAACAGATTCTCGACAAGGTCGTTCATGTCAATCGAAGGATAAAGATTGGAGGTCCCCGAAGAGGAAGAGTTAGGGTTAGGGTTTTGGTATTGCCGGAGAGAGGAAGCTTCGGGATTGGACTGGATAACCTCCGGATATAAGGAATTTCTGTGGCAGGGGTTTTGGGAAGCCATTGATGTATGATGATTTCTTCTTACTCTGTTATTCGGATTGTGAAATTGGGATTTAGGGCTTTTAATTTTGGTTTCTTAGAAGAGAAGGCAAAAGAGGAGATGGGAAATGGTGAAAATGTCCTCCGCGTACGATTAGCGGAAACCGATGAGATGACAGTTGAGTTGGGCGGTTTAACTGTCTTGGGACCTTCCCGCGCCAATACCGGTCAAAATAAATCAAGAAATATTAAATAAATCCCAGAAGGAGAAAAAACCGAGAGCAAAATTAGGTTAAAATACTCAACCAAAAAAAAAATTCATGTGTTTTTTTTGTCTAAATGTTACTCTTTTTTTGCTTTTATTAATTTTTTTAGGAAACAATTTTTATTTTAAAATGCTCAAACACCTAATATGTTTACAAAATCATACTCAAAACACTTACTTATAAAGTAATTAATTTTTTTAAAAGTTTCAAGATTATCCTTATAAATATATATTAAATGTTATTTCAAATATGACTTGATTAAAAATTAAAGAAAATATAATTTAAATTTTTTAAATAAATATTTCAATTAAGCAAATACTTCAATTATTTTGAAAGTTTTTTTAACTTTTAAGATTGATTTTATTTAGTAATTTGGCTTAATAATGTTTCAAATTGTATTTAATGAAGACTAGGAAGAATGATTTTGTTTTTTAAAAATTTTAATCTCTTTAGGAGATATTTAGGACATTTTTATGATAAGAGAAGCAAAAATGATATTGTAACAAAATACATGGGATGTTTTGGTTATTTTCCTTAAATATTAAAATATTGTTAGCACCAACAAGTAAAAATGCAGATGTAGACCGTCAACATTTGTTTATAATTTTCTTAATTTGTAAGATTTTATTTTGTAATTTGACGTTCTTTTCTCTTAACAAGCAAAAAACTACCAAGGAGAAAAGATAACCCACATTCAAAAGAAAAGTTATTAATAGAAAAATAAAAAAAATATTAAAATCCTAAGAAATGTGACTGGTCTGCGACTCTGCATTATAATGCAGATCTCTATAGTAAGTTTTGATACAGTCCAATTCTTGATCTTCTTTTTCTTTAAAAATAATCTCAAATTTTGCATTCCCAATAGAGTTTTTTTTTTTTTTTTTTACACTGATTTTACTAATGTATAGGTTCCAAAATTCCACGTTGACAATTCCACACAAAATTGGGGAAAATTTTGGGCCAATGTGTTGATTTATAAGTATATGTCCCAACAACTGGCTTTTATTTGCTTTTATTGTCCAATTACATAGTATTATTGTGACACCAACCCTTATTCATAAGTAATATGGTTGACATAACCCATCAAGTTAATATAATACAAAGGACTTTGTCAATTGTAAATATTGTTGATAAGAGCATTTGTGGAAGATGTGAGGTGAAAAATATGAGATATACTAGCATTTGATCATGGGATTTGAATTATAATTTGTAGTTATAATAACACTTGCATATTGATTATTGCACATTTTTCAAGAGTCTTTGAATTAGACAAAATAGAGGCCAAATGGGACAAGAGAATGCTATAACAAATTTATTTAGAAATAATGATTTATTCTATAAAAAGGGTAGAAGATTATATTAAATAATCACCCTTTTTCTAAAATTTCAACAAGAAGGTACGTATTTCCATTGGACCAAGCTCAACGACAAGCGTTGAGTTATTGAAAGGGCCTCCTTTGACTGGGGTTGGTTCTACTCTGCCTTCGTCTCCCTCCACTTTCCATGACATTCTCTTTATCTTAGACTTCTCTTGGTTTGCTGTTAAGCTCAATTCCTTCACCTCCTTTATCTGAGTACATGTCCAAATACAATAACATATCAAACAAATACCCCTTTCCTATATAACCATCATTATAGATACTTACATACATACATACATATATATATATATAATGATCAATCTATTTATCGGTATATTATTTATGGATCGGGGCAGAGCCAAAAAAAAATATTCAAGAGGACGAGGGCATGACTGAACTAATGAAGTAGGATAAATAAAAATATATAGATTTTTAAGAGGACGAAATATAATTTTAAAAAGGATAAAACAAAAGTTTTATGAATTTCACATACAAAATTAAAACAAAAAAGTTTAGGAAGCGACCGTCCACTCCATTCTTGGGTGGCTTCGCCCCTGTGTGTCGGTGTGTACTTACTGTTTTGCCGGAAAACATCTTCTTTAGTTCAACTTTAGCCAATGTTGAGTAGTCAGGATCTTCACCAGCCTAAAACATTCAAAGCGAGAACAGCATGCAAGGTTTTAGTTTGGCGTGTATTGTAATTCAGTAACTTGTAATTTCGGGTCATTTCAACAAGAAATAAAGAGAGCACAATTAGTGTGATAAATCTTTTCACCTCATATAAATGTGCCAAACGAAGTAACACATTTCCATCATCCAACTCCTGCAAAACTAGGATTAATTAGAGAGAGAGAGAAACATCAAGCAACACTAGATCATAATTACATGTAATAATATTGAAGAAAATACAATTTATCCTTAATGATGATACAATCACCACATACGTACGGTACATTAAAATTGCCATAATAGCCACTTAATAGGGCGAGATTCAGTTGTTTATTTTTTGTCATTTAACGATTCTCATTTTGTGACATCCATTTGTATCACTAATGATGATAAATAGTAATATTCTACAGCCCTTTGAGGTTAGCTCAAGTGGTTGGATGCGCAAGCGTATACGTGTCCACTAGACTTTTGAATCCTGGTAGTTTTATTTCTTCTTAAAAAAAGTTAAGTGCTATTTGCATAAAAAAATAAAAAAAATAAAAAGTTATACTCTATATACATTGAGTTGTAATAATGTCACCTGGAGAGTGATCAAAGCAACATTGAGAGGCAAGCTGTAATTTGGTTCAAAGCTCGATGATGTTGTCGTATAAGATGCTGTCCAATCCTCAAATTTCTGTGCATTCCATTATAGTATAAGATTAAGGGATGCAAAAAATTAAGACAAGAGTATTAATGACTAATTATTATTTAAGGTCATATACTTCATGTGTGAAAGCTAAAAGAAGTGGAGAGTAAATTTCTTGGCCTGTCGTTCGCCGCCATTTTGCCCCAGCCCCTGCTTGGTTGATGCTCACATAATAATTTCCTCGTACCTTAAACCAAGGAAATATTTACATGTTAAACAAGTTCATACAAAAGAAACATTAACATATAAATGAAGCATTTTACTTTGATGAGAACTTACGAAGAAATCACTTTTTCAATTAAGAGCACAAGTAGGAAAATAATAATGTCGTTTGTCCTTTAGAGCTTTGTGACAAAAACGACACCTCCAAAATTTATGGCATGTTTTAGGAACTAAACGCATGGAACAACATGTCGTAAAGCACTTAGGAAACGACAAGTAGTTTACTATACAAAAACGACGTGCTATACTAAGGGACTTCAAATGTGTTTCAATAACACCACCTGTAGTCCACATGAAAACGACATTTTTTTTGGCGCTCAGGTTAAAGCAGCTTCCCGTAAATACATATCATCTACTAACAAACGACAACGGCGACAACGACATGTATTTTAAAAACATGTCGTTACTTTTCAAAAAAGGCAATCAACATTAAAAAAAATGTAGTTTTCATGAAAAACAACGTGTGCTTTTTTGCGATCAGATTGAAACAGTTTCTTACAAATACGACATGTCATTTTATGTATAAATAGCGGTAAACATAAACGACATCTAGTTTTAAGCAAAAGATACAATTACAGGCATGTGGTTTATATTTCACAAAACGACAAGCAAATACAAATGCAAAGTAGTTAATATAACTACATGTGGTTTTTTGTGAAACGACATCAACTTAAAAGCATGTCTTTTGGAGTTCAAAGCTTTCATGTGAAAACGACATCCAGAAAGCAGGACATGAGTCTCAATAAAGATCAAAACCGAAATCCAAACTCAACCACATCTCCTTTTCATTTGCTAGGACATCTTATCATGGTTAAAGATCCGACATGTCATTTATCTTTCCTGGTTAAAAAAAAAGAGTAGGAAGCAAATTTGCATTGCACAAACTACAAAGGTGTTTAAAAAGTATGATTGGAATCAATTTTAGTTAAAAACGCTATAATATATTAAGACTTTATACCGTAGCAATTTTTTATTTTTTACTATAACTGTTGAGAGCTTTATACTATTTACAGCTAAACATGTGTTTTTCATGTGATAAATTCTTACCGTTAAGCCTTGACATGTGCTTTCAATACACACCATCTCATCAAGGGCTTCTCCCACTCCTCTACCATCATCAGCGATCATACGTCTTGCATGTACAAAAAACGAGAACAATACTGATGAGCAATGTTATGCACCATATTGGTGGGCTCCTGAGTCGCGGTGCCAGGAAAAAATTTTAGAGGGACGAAAATTTTTTAAAGTTAGAATTTAGACATAATAAAAGCTTTTCTGAAAAACATATGTAAAAACTTCAATTAAAAGATTTTCGGAGGGGTTAAATTTCAATTAAAAGATTTTCGGAGGGGTCGCATTTAAAGAAATTTTGTATGAAAATAATATTTCGGCCCTACAAGTCAAGGGAGCCCCTTGGGCCGGAGGACAGCTACCCCTAGGCCTAAAAGGGCTCAGCCAGTAGCTCGTGTCCTATGTTGGTCCCGTCCCTCATTAAATACGATGTCCGGCACCACTAATACGTGGAAATAAATAAATAAAAATTTTGGAATGCACTTTTGAGGATCACAAGGCATGGTAAAGCTGAACCTGTGCAACATCAGTTCTAGCTGTCCATCTGCTATGCTGGCTCCGCCAATGGCACGATCGACCAGTACGGATAATTCGGATTTCTTGTCAGAAGTGTAGATTCCAAGATTAAGCTGAAACAAAGAAGACGGCCTATTAAATTATATAAAAAGAAAATTAAAGGGTTGTTTATTTTGAGTATTTTTGATATTTAATGGACTTAATTTTAGATTCAAGTATCAAGAATTTTTTAGATATATGTTTTGTTTCTCTCAAAATTTAAATCCTTTGTGTATCAAGAATCTAAATTTTTGGGTGCATTTGTTTCGTGGTTCGAATCACGATTCAAATTATTTTGCTACAGTATTTTCTCTCACAAAAATTTAAATTTTTATTCAAATACTCGAACCAAACGGGCTCTTCATATACTTTGATATCTATGCTACAGTAAAAACTTAAATTCTCTATCTTATATTTGAGAGAAAAAAAACATAACTTATTCATTTGATATTCAATTGATATTCAATTCTCTCTCTTAACATTAAGATTTTATTAGATCTGTTAATAAATTTTCAATTTTATTCCAGATTCAGATTAAAACTTAAATATACATCCAAACGCCAATTCGTATAACAATTAAAATCACTAACTCAAATTAAATCATTAAGTCAAATCTATTTACCAAACGAACTTTAAACATTTTAAGAATAGAGCTATAGACATTGCAATTTTTTACCTACCAAAATTGATGTAACAAATGAATTGTCATTTTCAATTGAAAAAATGCTATGATTTAATCACCATATATGTGACATTATATTAAAACTATCACGGAACAAAGACAGACTCATTTATTTTATTTACGTTGTGTGACAAACTTTATTTATAGAAGATTGTGTTTTTTTTTTTTGTGTTCTACAATTTTTGAAATGTTGATATTCAATTTTAAGGATCACTATTCACTAAGCAAACATTTGTTCATATTATTGCAATTACTTTGACTGAGCAAATGCATTGTTAGACATTGAACATTTTGGTTTTTTTTTTTTTTTTTAAGAACTCTGTTTGTACTTTTGTCTCCTCAACTTTTCGTGAATTGTCAAGTTGCCTGAAGTTTTGAATTTTATCTCAAGCCCATGATAAATTTACATGAGCATCACTTGAATTAAAGATATCATTTTCTGTAGAGAGTTGAACTTCTAAACATAGTTAATATCAATCATCATGTGGATTAGTGGTAAGAAAATTACTGGATAATAGTTGCCTGCAACAGGTTGAGTAACCTCAAGAGGCCAGTCTTCTCTAAAATCTCGAACCTGCAAAACCATTTATCATAGCTTTCAACATTTCATCATAGCAAAGCTATAATTTATAATTTTTTTTCTTCTTTTTCATTCAATCATGAGACTTTATATGAAAGAATTACCCTTTTCAGAAAATCTCTTCCATTAGAATCGGTGTAAAACACTTTGTCCGTGGCCATGTTCGCCGTCATTCGCGTGATGACCTCCTTGCCAAGGCTATCATCCGTCGGGATTGGACCAATCTTCACCATAGAGATTTTTGTTAGAACTAAACATACAATTATTATTCTTTTTGTTTAGCATCATGTTTTCTTGATCAAAAAAATGATTAGGAAATAATTTGCTCACTGTGAATTCAATTTCAGCATGCTCTTTGTCCTTGTAAAGCCTTGTGACCTGGCAAACAAATAAAAAAAAAAAAGCATCTTAAAGAGTAAATTATGCATCTGTAATGGTATTTAGTCATTCAAATACCACCAAACCCTTTTATGATACTTTCAAAGAGCAATGACTAAATATAGATCAATTTCATTTTTGTCACAAATTACTAAAAGATTGAATCTATAAATATGTTAATTAACCTGGTAGATCCATGAACCAAACTCTTGGTGAATTTCGTCAACTAGGTCGCCTCGAAAGACCTTTAACGGAACCTGAAAAATGCATGAAATTACTCTCTAAAGTTTATCTTGTGATCATTAGACACATGACTGTCTCAAAAAGCTTTTACTATTATGAAAGAAAAAACACCATGAGAAAGTAGTTTATGGCCGATCATGAAACTAAAATATGAACTTTCAAGCGTAGAAAAAGCTGGGACAAAACAGTGGTTTCCGTTTTGTAGAACTTTCAGAATTTGACGTGTGTATTCATGATGTTCATGATAAAATTTTTTATGGTCTGAGACGGAACAACGAAGTATACTTTGTAATACAAAGTGCTTACCGATCGGGAAACAATGGTTGGAGGGGCCCCATTAGGCCGAAAAATGTAAGCCCCAGAAGCCTGCAAAAATAGATTGTTCCAAATACTAATCATTTTATCGCATTTCTCAATTCAGAGTTAAAGACACTAAAAAAAAAAAGCATTTATAGAAACTGAGAATGTACCTGAGGGTCTGCATCACCAGTGCTTGAACCATACCAAAGATATGTCTGTTGTATTGGTACATCAACCTTGTAATATATGACAATCAAGTATAAATTATTTTAGCCTCTAAATCTTCTCCAAAAGTTAAGAATAAAAGGCAGAAAAAGAAAAGGGCAGAATAGTTATCTGGTTTTTCTAAACAAATAATTAACGATTTATTAAATTGTTTATCCTTTCCTTCTAATCTCTTTGAAAAGTATTTTGACTAAAATATTAGTATGTGAACATCAATTGATGAAAAATGTATATGTATATAACAAAATGATAATAAGGTGATGTTCCTATTAATTACACTTTACATATTAATGTTGCAATAAGTTAAAGTTTTGATCAGATTGCCCAATTGATACTATGTTATGGATTTTGTGTTAGAGATTTTCTCATGGCTATTTTTTGGAAATAACTTACCCCAGTTTTAGAATTGTACATGCGTTTCAGTTGTCCTGAAGTAGAAGAAAAGGACATCTTCAGATCTCCAGGTCCAATTTCAATGGTGTCGTCTTCCGAACTCTTCAACTCGGAGGCAAGTCCATGTCTGCGTTTCGCTGCAACAGTTTGGAGAGAGAGAAAAAACCAAACCAACTGAGAAAATTAGCTTCCTCAATTTGTAAATAATCTAGGCAATTTTGTAATTTTAATTAGGAACACTTGTTAAGAATCTGGAGGGTTTGTCTTTGGTGCTTAAGAACGACTGGTCCTACACTGTAAAATGTAAAAGTAGGGGATTTAACATGACATTTATTGTATCAATGACTTTGACACGACATGACATTGGCCCCTGATAGATAAACAAATGTCATGTTACACTCCCAACTTTCATATGTTACATGTAGAACCGATCCTTTAGGAAGAACTCATCCCTTTGCCCAGGACCTAAGAATCTATATTAGGTACCGAAAAGACCATAAAAGTTACCATTGTTAGATCCTTTTGAGATGAAGTAAGTGTTCCAACCCAGTGGCGGCACAGAAACTTGAAAATGGAGCCAATACTTGGGAGCTTCTTCGGGCTGTTTTCCCAAGTAGGCTTGTATGTAGAACTTTCTCAAGTTCTCTGTGACGTTGTCTAAGCTTATGAATTGTGTCTCAATGGTATTGCCTGATGAATCTTTAACAACAAGATTGGCATCATTAACCTGGTGCGGAGATTGTTACTCTTAGGCCATATACGAAAGAATATTTATCTTCATTAAGGTGGTAACTAATTGTTGAAATAGTATAAACTAAGCGAAGATATACCAACCGGTATTTTAATAACGTCGGTACGACGCCAACCGAGAGAGTTATATGCCACAACAATCTGAAATAACCAGTTAAAGAGAACGAATTAATGTTGTGGAAAAAGGGAAGGAAAATTCAACAACATAGTGTTCAAAAAGAAAGGGCTAGAAAAGCTTGAAATGTTTTACCAAGCTCTTTCCTTCTGTAATGTCTTCTTCTGTTGGTGGGCAGTAACTGATATTCAGTAATTGACACTGTTTAAATTAAATGGTAGAAGAACAACTTGAGTATGACAAAACTTGATCAAAATGGCAGAAATTTCAGGAGATTAGTGGAATTAAAAAAAATTAAAATAAAAAAATAAAAGTTAAAGGAAGCAATGAATAAAGGTGAGAATCACCTGGGAAAATGTGGATTCTTGCACCTCACATTGACCTCCTGATTTCTTCTTAGCTAAGCATGCAAGAGCAGAATTCACCACAATCTCTGACTGTAAAAATAAAAAACAAATAAATAAATCATAAAAAAAAAATTATACTAACTACATGGGAAGAATTAAGCAATGAGGGGGAAAATTATAAAGGGCGTATATGCTAGCTGCCAACCTCAGAGGCACCAATAGCGAGGCGCTTCGCATAGTCATTCGTCGTATGTTGCTTGGCAGTGCCAGTGACTGCATCATGGTGCTGTACGATCCCTAAAGCGTCTCCAAGGGCAAAAGTATTTGGGCCTTTGGATCTCTTCCCGGCCAGGAATTCAAGTTGCCTTGCTGCCTATTTTGAGCACACAAAAAAAGATTCTCGTTAGATACTATATAGATACATTTTTGTATGTATATGTATTATGTGAAGTTAATTGAAAATCTGATGATGTAATATGGAAAATATTTACATGGTCTAGACATGACATAAAAAGGACAACGTAATATGCCTTCTTAACTGCAGAGTGATTATATTATAGTGCTATATACCAGATAGTATCCACTCAGAAACCGAACATATCGCTTCAAGGCTGCACGGCTAGTAAAGAATCCGGTCCAATAAGCATTTTTGTTATCTGCATACCTGTTAGCAATGAGCAAGATATGTATGTAAGAATAGTTAAGTCAATAACTCTTCTTTTTTTTTTCAGAAGGGGAGAACCAAAGAACAAGAATAATCTAATGCTCACGGGAAGTAATCGTCAGTTTTCAACGGCCAAGTCTCGTTGACTGCATATTTAGCATCGGTGTAGAGAGATGGTGTGGAATACAAAGCATTGACCCGGCCATCCTAAGAGATTTGTGCAGTTTGAATGCAATTATAAAACTAAGTAAAAACAGCCTAAAAGATTTAATCTTTTAGGGAGACAAAAGCCGAAAACCATTCCTGATCAACTCACCTTGTTGACATAATGTATCAATTTGTCCATTTGTTTGAACCAAGATTCAGCATACTGGTATTGGAAATCATCACCCATTGTCCACATGATGTGGTTTGTCCTTGTCACATTTGCCTGTATAGAAACGATGATTTGAGTAATTTATGTCAAATCTTTTCTTCAACATTGACACTGAGGGCCCAAAAGGGTCATTTGCAGATAACACAACGCAAATTGCAAAGTGTGTTTAGCAAAAGTGAATGAAAGACTTTCACACAGCTATTTGGAGAAGCTAGATCTTTAGTACAGAACTGTCAGTTGGTTTGTGTCCCAAAACCAAGTGTTTTAGAGTTGGTATTTCGAATCATTAGTTTGAAGATATTGGTCTGAAAACATTATTTTAAAATTTTCACACTTGTTTTTAAGATTAAAGTCCGTAGGATCATGAGAAAACAATGCTATAATGTTATCTATTTTTTATTGGTTTTGATTCCAAAAACTGCTCAAACAATATTTTTTATGGTAGTCTTTTTTTTTTCTCTCTCTCCCTCTGTTGTCCCGAAACAATATGCGCGGATCAGAAACGCGAATCAAACGGGGTTTTTGACTTCTGCTTCTACTTCCTCTCTTGCTATAAGCAAAGGTAGAACTTATTCCAAGAGTCCATCAATTTCAAACTAAGCGTAAACATAAGAACCTTCAGAACGTAGAAACAAGACCACATTGGTAAGAAAATATCGGGAAAGCTAAGAACTGACTTGGGCAATGGCAGCATTAACAAAATCTTGAACCCGGGTCTCAACATTGTAGTCATAAAGAAGAGGATTATCCTGCCATTTTTTAACAAAGATTTAGAAAGACAAATGTGACATTCACACGAAATCACATTCGAAAAAAAAATGTTTTGCAATAAGTTATTTCTGGTGAATAAGAACCTGGACAGGAGCAGAGTCATCGTTCACTTCGAAATGGAAGCCTTGGGGGGGACTATAGTGAACGGGAAATGCATTGGTGAAAATCTGCATAAGGTTCAAAAGTTACAATAATGGTGGACATAATAACAAGGGATTAGAAAGAGAACTAGCATATCATATCACAGCAATTGCACAATTCAAAACCTGAGAGGAAGAGCCAAAAGTTTTCGAGCCACGCCATATAACTTCGAGTGACTTGTCTCCTTTCCTTTTTGCTCTGTCCTGATAATCAATCCTTGCAAAATGTACAGATTCAAATCCAACCTGTAAGAATAAAGGGAAACCAAAAACATCCTCAGTCTTTAATGGGGAATTGCACAAATGAAACCAACATATTACTTCTTAGCTTGATCAAATGAATTAAAATTATTATGAGTTCTCTGGTTGATGTCTAAACTATTGCAGAAGTCTCATTTCAGTTTCTTAACTAAAATCATTCTAGATTGGTCATTTTCTAAAGTGAAAATAATCGTTGAACAAGATGACTTTTTTGCTTTCAAAATTTAACTGAAAATGTTCGTGGACTGCTCTTAATTCCATAGCTTAATGACTGAAACAAGACTTCTGTCATTAGTATATGTCCCAAAAATATCCTTGACCACAATCATATTCAACTAGAAATCAAGTCAATTTTGTAAAAGATTGACAAAGATATTGGGAATCAACAGCAAGTTAAATAGACAAGCATGAATCTGATCTAGTACTTAAAGCATAATCATATTGTTGCATGCTGATGCCCCTATATAACCTATATAGGTTTTATCCCCGCTACTTATAAAGCAATGGGCCCCACCTATTGGGTCCCATGTGAGTCTCACAATGGGGCCCACTATGTTTTTTAGTAATGGGGATAAAATCACATGAGGTATATTATAGGATTTCTCTTTCAGGCTTATCTAGTGGTAGATACACACTCTGGCCAGGGTGGAGCCTAGAAAAATTAGTGGAGGGGGCAAAAATGTAACTGAATTAATGAGGTCAGGGGTGAAATTGATTTCAAGAGCAGTGGAAAATAATTTTACGAGAGGCGAAGGGAAAAAAAAGTTCAAAGGGACCGGCCGCCCACCTTGTGCATACGTGGCTTCACCCCCTGCCTAGTCACTAATATTGACATCTAGAGTTTTAATCTCCCTAACCCAGTTTAAAAAAGGTCCAAAATCAAAATTATGAGCAAAGTGACAAGTACATAAAATTAGTGTGCCACCAAGGAATTCCAAAATTTTGTACCTCGGCGCTAAGGAGGTAAGCTTGGACAGCAGAGTGGCCAAAGGGATCAATTTGCCAACCCGCACGAGGGACCTTATTGAACTCCTTTTTGATGTAACCATGGCCCAACGTCGTTTGGTCGATCATGTCTATGTAATGGCATGTCGCTTCATCATGCATGCACCAACCACCATTTCTAAATTCCCACAACATTATGAAGTACTAATTTATAATCAAAGAATTAATATACAATTAGCTCAACTTAATTACTGATTAAGCTATATATAGTACTTACATGAACTCCAATCTACCATCATTCACAAGTTTCCTCACTAGTTCTTGAGTCTCCAAGCTTTGTCCTGTCCACCATCTTTGAAAAAACGCCTTCGAAAAAGGAAAAAAAAAAAAAAAGCCTTTCTAGTAAGATTCACAAGAAACACACAAACAGTAAAAAAAGTTTTCTTACTAAAATTACCATCTCAGCAAACACAAACTTCCTATTCGGATCTCGTCGCAACGATTCCACGACCGAGTCCAGCACATTCTCAACACAAGCTCCCTACATAAACACATCAATAACCAAAAACAAATCAAAACCCAGTTTTATAAACTAAAATTAAGACCCAAAAACATAAAAGTCAACCATAAAAATCCTTGCTTTGTAACACTTTCTTTCTGATGTGAATTGAAGGTGAAGAAGATCTTCAACAACATATTTGCCCAGAAAAAAAACAACTTCTTTCAGAATACATATACACACACACACACACACATTTACATATACATATATACATATGTATATATATATAAACAAACCTGAATACTGTTGTTAGCTCCAACATAGTACTGATCAACAGTCTTCAACCAACCAACATCATCATGAGAATGAGGCACCAAATGCACATTCAGCTTCCCTTCCACAACACCACTGCTCGTATTGTACTTCACATAACCGCCATTAACTACCAAACCACCACACAAAATTCCCACAACACCAAAAACCAGAACAAGCTGAAAAAACCAAACCGACCCCATTTTTGATTCAGAAATCCCCTCTCTTCTCCCAAGAGATTTCTTTTATTTTTCACACTTTCATGAACTGGGTCGAAGTAATCAAACCAATAGTTGTGAACAAAGAAACCACCAATGATGATTATTATGATGTATAGAAAAAGTTATATATGGACAAAAACCGGCCTTGGTTTTTCCTATGGAGATATAAACTAGCGGCCCTAAGGGTAACAATAATTATATATACACAAAGATATATACATATATAGATATAGACATATAGTGATGGTTGTATAATGGGACCCCATATGTAGACTTTCCAATTGGCTTACTTGCTGAAAATGTGACACTTTTTAAGTGGCGGAATCTTTGTACCAGAAGACGGTTAAAAGTTTTGAAAAAATAAATAAATAAAAATGAAATTCCAAAGCGGCAAGTAATTACTTGCCTGGGGTCATAACAAGTTGAGATTGGATTGGTAATCGTTGGATTTTTTGTTAGGCATTACGTAAGGTAATCTAACGGCTATGAATGTGTAGCTTTGGTAAGCACTAGTGCACTGGATCATTGTCTGCTTACCGCATGTGGACTCCACGTGACTTCTTGCTTAACCGAGGAATGAAACAAACCTTCTATGTTTTTTTTTTAAATCTTTCTTCGATGGTACTCTAAACGTCTAAGATCGTATTAATATAAAAAATATAAAACAAATATTTTTTATACAGATTTGACCATTGAAAAATAAAATCCTATTAACAATTGTATATTTTAAAATCCCACATTAAATTTTTTTTTTTTTTTTTTTAACTAATGGTTACGGTCAAAACATAAGGTTAAAAGAAGTTTAAGTGATAGTAACGGTCAAAACACGAGGTTAGAAGAAGTGAAACTGTCGTAATGAGAAGATTAGAGTGAGAGTTCACCGCATGGAAGCTTTGAACATCCAAACACAAACCGGAGATTTTAAATGGCCATTTTTTTCCCTCCTTTGTGCTATGATTACACTATCTTATAGTAAACGCAACTTTAAGAGGAATTTTGCAGAATCAACACAATGATTTTGCTGTTTTGACTTATCTTTCTAATAATCCAAAATAGTTGTGATGCCAAGTTCACCAATAACATGAAAGAGTGGCTCCGATTTGGCCTTTTTAGCTGCATTTTGATCAATCTCTCTCCTTTGGGATTCAATAAAAATGCTTTGGTCTCTTTACCTATTCATAGAGGCAAAAGTTATTACAATGTGTGACATTCCTTAGATATTGTTACTTTTTTTATTTGTATTTTTATTTTTTGTGAAAGGGGAAATTGTTCTTCTTATACAGAAGAAAATAGTTATACGTCATGGTCGATTACATTGGACAGACCCTCTTTAGGTTCTCTACATTACATAGGACCATATAGTTGTTATGGATTATTATGACAGGTGAAAAAATGATTTCTTTGTTTTTTTTTTTTTTTTGCCCCTAGAAAAGAGAAACAAGAAAGTTGCATGCACATGATGCATCTATAAACTTCATCGACCCAACCCAAAAAAAAAAAAAAAAACCACCGACAATTTTAAAATTGATGCATGAGTTGTGGGATCCATACTATCTTGTACGTTTTGATAATCTTGCTAGCACGCATGTATAATCGTATTATGAAATTGACATGTCATTCACAATTAGCCACTAAAGCTGTATGGGGTGTTTGATTTAAAAAGAGAAGTTATAGGACAAGATGTGTTACCACACAATATGACAACACCGAGAAGGGACCATATTTTAAAAGTGAAAGCAACAAGAAAGCTAAAATCATTGATTTAAGAATTGAAACTCTTCTCTAAAAATGACAGAAGATGTGGTCCAATCATATGTCTTAGACATGAAAATCATCATAAACAAAGAAACCGCAGAGGGAATGCATAATTCTCAAAATAATGCCATATAAGATGTTGAAACAAAGCAGAGATACATTCAAATTTTTAATGTTATACCATACTTCCTCCCCAAGAATAATAGTCTCTGCTTGTCGATAGCAGCCCTATCAAGACAAATGATAGTTAACAACAGGCCCCGAAATAAAATCAATTTAAATGGTAGAACACCAGAGAGCCTTTTTGACCTGCATGGCAAGCAATAATCTGAAAGTCAAGTAAAAGCTAAGGCAATAGCATCAGAGTGAGAGACATGAAGCAGTGAGGCTTGGATGCGAAACCTGGCATGGAAAACAACTTCGAACGCTTATTTATTTTTATCCTCCTCTTTCGTTTCTTTGTCTTCATTTTTCTTCTGGTCGGTCTAAAGAATTGAAAACAAGATGATAGAAGTTAATGGCCTGGATCATGGGCGCTTAGTATCTTGACAGGAACATTGATTACAAATTCATAAATTAGATTTATAAACAAGTATACAATCACCACATATCTCAAAAACTCACCTCTGACTCGCTTTGCATGGAAGCAAGCAGATCTTTAACTGAAGGATCATTTGGATCAACACCTGGAAGCTGCAGAAACATTCGAATTACACAAGTCATTAGATTCTAGAAGCAAAGTTTCGCTTTACTCAGCTAGGGAAAAAAATTGTAGGTTATGGCAAGTATACCGAGGCAAGGATGGAAGACACAAAAGACTGGTCAGCCAGCAGCTTACTCATATCTGCAGGATTAGAGGAATCTTTGGCGCTGTCCTGAACCGATAATTGAAGAGCTGCAAACATTGCAGAATTAGCAATTAAATCATATACTTGAAGCAGTAATAACCATTTAAATATTGTTGGGCATTCAAACATGTGCTAAGAATTTGTATATTATTAAAGCAGTCAACGACTCACAATCAAATAAGAAATGCAGAACTTGTCACATTTCTGCCTCTTATTTTAACGCAGCGACAAAAGTGGACCTTCAGAGCTTGCCAGTAACACACTCATCAATGTTTTGCAATTTATATCAGCACCTCATCATCAATTCTAGAACTAGTTCAATCACCAATATAATTTCCCCGACTAAATTTATTGGTCTAAATGAAACACAACAGCCATAGAGGACAAGGACAGATTAAACATTCACCCATGCGCGCACACACACACATATATATAAGAGAGAGAAACAGAGAAAGCCCAATGCAAAAAGCCTTACCTAGAGCCAATTCTGGATCATCTGCAGCTGTGTCAGACATATCTGTGTCTTGCATATCATGACTTGAGGCAGGGTCATCCATTGACATTGCAAGGGCCTGCTGCAGCAGAGCATTCTCATCATCCTGTTGGATATATAACCATTGATGTAAAAACAATCATGAAGAAGGAATTAAGCAACCCAACAAAGAGAACCAATTTTCAAATGCCTCAAGCATTTAATGAACTTGCATGTCACTGCCTAGGTGTCTACACCATCCGACTCCACAATGGGAAAAATATATATTGGAACCCAAAAAAACAAATTCACAAACTTAGAAATTGCTAAGTACGTCGATCTTATAGCTCTGAACATAAAAATAGTATCGGCACTGCTTGGGCAAAGATAAAAGGCAGGAAAAGTGATTTGTTCAAAGCAAGGGATAACACCAACCATTAAATCAGTTGCCTTACTGTCAGCTCCAGAAGCTGGAGCTGTGGCACGCTCAGTCATAGTTGCATCCTGTGAGCTGGAGGGCTGCTCTCCTCCTTTCTCTTGCTTAGATGCCTCCTCTGCAGCCTTTTTGGCAGCTGCTTCCTGTCTGGCCCTCTCCTCTTCCATAGAAACTCTAAGAGCAAGGGCCAGCTCTGGATCTAGATTGGGATCTACGCCAAAATCAAAACCAGATGCACCTCCAGCTGCAGCAGCTGCCGATGCTGCTGCAAAACCACTTGCACCTTCCCCATCCCCAGTGAAGATAGGTGTACTGCAATATACGAACAAAATCAGAAAATTTTCATAATTTCTCTAAGAAATAAACGAAGAAAGAAATCAACAAAACCAACCTTATCAGTACATCAGAAAGCACATTTGGACCAGGTGGAGCATGAACAATATGACTAGTACCATTATTGTTGACAGCAGCAAGAAGGGCTTCTAGTTTCTCTGTCTTTCCATCATCTTCTTCGCCAAAATTAACAATATCAAGTGCTACACTATTCTTTTTTAGCTTCCTTCCAATCATCTCCAACAACTTTTTCTCATGCTTTATGGGACTGTACGAAATAATATGAAATGTAAGAATGGGAGTATAAGATAGTGAAGAGATATCCAACTCATATGTAGAAAATACCTTCCAACAAAGACAATGATTCTTTGTTGCTGCTTCTTGTTCTGTCGATGTTTGAGAGCCAGCTGAGCCACCTGAATACCAGCAGCCAGATTCATCTCACCACCTATTTCTAAACCTATATTTAAGAAGGAAAGATTAAATAGCAAACTGAATATGAATGACAAAGGACAACAACCATTTCCAATACAATTGCAAAGCATCAAGCAACAATATATCTATTTACCATAATGTTCCAAATATACTTGTGACAGCGTATATTTAGCTTCTAAAATGGTTTCTCGAAGACTTAAGGAACAACATGTGATCACCTAGTTCAAGCTAACAAAAACTCAACAGATCAGAAGGCATGACATACAGTTATCCACAAGTATATATGCTCAATTGATAAAGACATACACGCAACCACAGACTTCCTCCAGATTGCTGAGAAAGGGAGTTAGTGACTTAAAAGCCTATATGTCAAAACACTGCACTAGCTCCAATATTAGTAACTTAATTCCAGAAGTAGCACCAACTAAAAGCTCAAATAAGTCCACCAGTTGAAAAAAAAAAAATGTAACCAATAACAAGGCGATAAAACTATCACGACTATTTCCTCTATGCATGTTCTTTGGCAAGGACGTCACAATCAATTGATTAGCATATGTATAAGCCCGACAAACCTTATTAGCTAGTGACAACATAGGAAAGAACTTCTATCTACTCAATTGGTCTTTAGTTAAATCTTTCATAATGGTTCATCTAAGCAAGCATAATTTATCACCCTATCTCCTTTCCTTAAGTTCTAGAACGCAAGTCTTTACTATTAATTTGGCCACTTAAGGCATTTGAACTCTGAGACAAAGTAACTGTATTATGGAACGAAATAAATAATCATTACAAGTGCTTAAAAAAAAGTTTACATGTTACAGTGACCCAGATCCAACAAGAATCCAAAAAAGCATCAAATCAAATTAATAAAGAAAAACTAACCATGCATGCATGCCAAGATCTTGCCAAGATCACTGGTAGGAGTGACTAAAACACGAACCCCTTTTCCTGCCATTGTCAGAACACCGGCTGTATTCTCCGGATTAGACTGCACCAAACCCACATGCATTTCTTTAGATATCTAAGCAAATACTAAAATAAACCACATATTTTCTTTTGTCCCCCTTTTTCAGAGACTGCACAAAACCCAAATACATTTCTTGAAATATCTAAACAAGGACTAAGATGAACTACATATTTTCTTTTGTCCCCATTTTTCAGGAATCCCATAACACAATCCAATTAACCGAAAGTAGATACTTTTTGCAACAACAAATTAAGTCCTAAAACCCAACTCCAGTCCAACACCATAATCGAAACGAATCAAACAATCTTCAGCACGATAAAATATAGCAAAACAACAAAATACAACACAAGTACCACCACAACCTCACCAAGCTACACCAAGATTCCAACTTTTCCTTTATTTTCTCAGATTTTCCCAATAACCAAACAAATGATAATCAATCAAGAATTAATAAAACACAGAAAGGAAATATTTCCGACCTGGGTTTTAGCTCCACAAATAAGGTTCACAGCGTCGGACTGAGCTTGAAACCTGGAAGGCGAATAGTCACCGTTTCGCATCCATTCCGAGTTATCGATGCAGATCATCGTTGCCTATGAATTGAAGTCACACGCAAAAAAAACATTAGTATAAAAACCAAAATTTGAAGCAAAAAAAACCCTAATTTCTCGATACAAAGAGATAAATAGGGGTTTTGAAACGGAAAATGACGAAATAGAGTTGAAATTGGAGAGTGGAGAAAGAGGATTTTCACCTCGAGCACCATGGTTGAAGATTGGAAGAAACAGAGAAGAGAAGGATCCGGAGAGAGAGAGAGAAGGAGCTCAGTTTTCTTGACAAGGGAGACTTCTCTTATTGTTGCGGTAATAAGCATAAGAATCTATCAGGTACGGGCTAGAGTGCCAATGCTACCCAATTATGTGTTGCCACGTCATTTTTGAGGGCAAAATAACATTTCCAAATTTCTGGTTAAAAAAAACAAAAAACCAATAAATGTTTTCCAAATTTTGCTTCCTTCAATTTGAGGGCGGAATAAAATGAGTAAATAAATAAGCCTTTACTATTTTTTGAAAACTTCAAACGACGTGTCGTTTTTTATAAAAAATGATTTCTTGAATAGGATTTTGAAGACACCGATAGGCACGCTTACACGACTGAAGGAAGTCAAATTCTTAGGAACGACATATCTTTCACCCAGTTTTAACTATAAAAATGATCAATATTCTTTTGAAGGAAAAATAATATTATTATTTTTTTGAAAACCGAACAAAGTCCTAATCAACAAAATCTTTTAACATTGTTTTTTTTTTTCATTTTGGATTTTTATTTTTCTTTTTTGTTTATTTTTTTATAGTCAAAATAAGGATATACCCATTGTTTGTTTTGTAGTATGGTAAATTATGAAGGCACCGACACGACATCATGATGTCGAGGAAACAAAGTCAATTTTAGTTGGTAGAAAACAGTTAATTTAAAACAACGAGGTGTAGTTTGGGACATTGAACTTGCGAACATTTCACAATTAAATATGTCGTTTGTCTGATATAAGACGACGTGCCGTTTATACATAGACAACATTACAATGACGTCTCCATTGCAAAGCATAACAAGTCTTTTGGAATAGAAATGAAATTCTAATAAAATCAGAAGGCTTTTCACTCAAATAAAATAAAATCAGAAAGCTTTAAAATAGAAGCGACATCTCTTGTTTTTAGGTAGACAATATGTCTTTTTTCTCAACGAACACGGCAACAAATTCTACACTATGCAGCAAAACGACACGTCACTTCTATTGAGCAACAACATAAATATTTTTACAAGAAACACGCCGGTCATTTACAAGGAGGGAAAAAATACCCCAAATTGCTAAGAACTTACAACTTCTTGTTCCCAAACGACAGCGAACTTTTGAACCGAAAACGCACGTCGTAGATGACATAAAGGAGAGAAAACATTTGACGTTAAGTCGTTTTTCAGATCTTTTATAAGCAATGTCGTTTTCAGCAGCATAATGTCACATGGTAAAGCACTTAATGGTTTGCTTTGAGACATCAGGGCAGTTTGGTTTCTTAACGTCATTTCAACTATATAATTTTAATTATTACAATATAAAACTCTAATATATTATAATGTAGAATAAAAATATATTACAGTAAATTAATTTTAACTATATAATTACAACTGATTTTCAAAATACACTTATTATTTTATGAATTTTATCGATCTTTTAAATTGAAATGACATGTCGTTTATTAAAGTTTTGTTTGTCATTTTTTGCCTGATAAATAATTGCAATCTTCCAAGGGCAAAATGACATGTCGTTTAGGGATAAGCAACATAATTTTTCACCCAAATATTGTTATATTAGCCTTCTAATTCCTACACAAAATAAAAGTAATCTTTAGCATGTATCGATTAATGCTCTTAGGAAAATAAAAAAGAGCCTAAGCTGACGTTATATTATCATTGTTGTTAACGGTGCGATGTCGTATTTCACTGTCGTTGCTGCTGCCGAAACCATCATAGAGAGGACTTGCCAAGATTGGAAACTGAGGGAAAATAGTACTTGTGTTATGTACTCCGCAGGAACTTCCTTCTGTGCTAGTTGAGGCAAAGTCGTCACTCCTGTGGGTCCCACTCAGCACAGAATCCGAGGATGTTGTAGTTGTTGTCGTTGTTGGTGTTGAACTCAAGAGTGGAGTTGTATGTGATGTGGCATGTCTGGCCCTCACTCTTCTCTTCCACCCAGATAGTGATCTTCTCACACTTTCTGATATCACAGTTTTCTTGACCCTTGATCCCATCTGCAAACAATATGATAATGTACTGTTTTTTATCTATAATGGAATGAATTTAATAGACTATTTGGCGATATGGATGCAGCTTAAAGTGAAAGTTTAAATTAAAAGTACTATAATATATGAAAAAATATCGTTAGAAACTCAATTAAAACTGCAAATTACGGTTTAAACTGAGCTCTCAAATGCACAGTAGAATTGATTTGGTGGACCCTAAGTGATTAGGGGATAAGGAGATAGAAACCAATCCTGACACACTTCATAATTTGAGTCTACTTGAAATATTGGAACAAATAGTAATGTAGATGTCATGGTTTGTGGGTAAAAACAATCATTCTAAAAGTAATGCTATTTGTTTCTTATCAGTAGACGGTCTTTTTTTTTTCACTTAATAATTACAATAAATTCATTTTTTAATCATGAAAATTAAAGGATTATTTTTATAGATTTCAAAGCTTAAAATTTGTGATAAAAAATGTACATAACACTGAAAAATAACATTATACAATAGAGCACAAAACTAAATAACATATCAAGTATGATATTTTTAAACTTTTTTCATGCTAAATATATCATTAACATTAGCATTTGTATTAAAGATGGAACATTTATTGCCTGTTATTGTTACACTACCAAAAAAACAAAAGAGAGAAAAAATCAGGTAGTTGCTAAGTCCAACTCCTAATAAGTAAATAAACAATGAAAAGAAAATCGATTAAAATTATTCTCTTGTGTATTTCATTTCTTTACATTCCTAAATCTTCTCTTTTCTTATTGCATTCCATTACAGGAATATGAGGGAAGGTGCAAACCTGGGTGATGATGACATAGAGTGGGAATGTAATGAAGCTGCACCAGAACTGAGAGATCACCCTGCAAAAGATGAACACTCAAGACTTATAAGCATCAACCTGTATGGTTTATTAGCAAATTATGGAAGGCATTTTATCTGCGGGATTTTATCTGTACCCGAACGACAAGCGGATAACGAGGAATCGACGGTTCTCCATGAAACAAGAAGGCCCCTTAATTTCCCACTGAAACAAAAACAATAAAATGAGCATCATAATAAAAAATAGTAATGATAATGTTTCAAAAATAATGCCATAAAAATAAAAAACAAAAACACATATATTTACATGGAAACTCGATACGGGAATAAATACATAGGAGAACAAATCCATTAAACTCGAAAATAAGATTACAAGACAACAGCAATTAGGAAGGCTAAAAGTCAATAATACTAAACCCTGACGCAATACATATATATATAGACATAAACAAGACCTTAATGTATGATATAACCTAATGGGCCCAAAACATAAACTAAATAGCCCAAATTGCTACTACCACAGATCTCATAAAAAATCTCATATTTGTTCTTTCACCACAATTATCGCACCTCAAACTCTTCAGGTTGGGTCAAACTAAATTTAAGTCACCATATTTTAACAAATAATAATAAAAATCAAGTAAATGCGGAGTCTATTTTGGAAGGAAAAGATTCTCACCAAGGACCAAAGGAAAGTTGCCATCTCAAATGCATTCTGTAAAAGAAAGGTTTTTGTTAGTGATTTAGTATTCCAGAAGCCTAAGATAGGATCTTATTTGATTCATCACTCACTTGAAAGGATATTAGTTGGATCAAGCGCAAAAGAAGCCTTGGTTTTCCAAACCAAAAGAGCTCATCCCTAAGCTTAAACCGGCAATTTTCCATGTATGGGCAGTGATCCATGATTTCAACGGCGAGTTTTACCACCACGCGATGAAGTTTGGTACCAATAAGCAAGATCAACTATTATGCATTTTCAAAGAAAAATAAACAAAGAAATATTAGCGAAGCAAGATAATAGAGAATTAGAGAACTACTATTTACCACTAGCGTGTGTCAGTATATCAAAACTGTCACGTAGTAGTATGAGACTCAATCTTTATATTTATTTTGTACCGTCACCTGCATGGTATTGCATCACCATCGGTGATAAATAGTAGCGCACCACATATTAATATTAAAGTACAAGAGAGATGTAAAGAGGAAAATGGATTGCAGGAGATGACTTACAATAGCAGGGAGGAAGGAAAGCCAAAAGTAAACGTTGCTTCCTGAATTCAAGTCACACAGTTCATGCTCTAAGGATAATTAACTCCATAACTAAAAGGTAGAAATCACAAATTTTCAAAGATGGAAATAACATGAACGTAAATTCAGTACCAAATGCTCCAAGAATCAAAGAGAATTACCATGAAAATCTAGAAACATACAACATATGGCATAGATCCAGAGAGGTATACTGTAAAAAAGATTTGCAAAAGTTAGGTGAAAAACAATTAAAAAAATATTCATGATGTGGAAAAATTGTCAGGTTCAGAAATAAGATTAAAAAAAAAAAGATACCTAATGCCAACTATGTCACGAAATTCTTCCTCCATGCTCCGAAGCATATAGTTATGGAAATCATATGACAAGGGAAGTTGATGAGTCTGCAATAAGGGTGAAAAGATCAGCAAAAGTTCCAACCGAAAGGAGGATTCTATGATAGGATATCAAATTAGATTAAGAAAAAAATATGATAGCTTACCGGAACATGATGAGGATCTAAAATTTGGTAAATCATTTAAACTTCAGAACTCAAGTGAGAAGATCACTAACTTTTTCTAGAGATTTCTCTAGTTAATCATGCACATTGCAGATAAGAATTCTTTTTTACAATCTAGATAGTTAATTGAGCTAGGAAAGGCTACATACTGTGATGAAGCCTAATCGCAAAGCCATGTAATCCGACCGGTTTATCGAACTCCAGAACTGGCGGCTAAAACAAAGCTGAAAATTTGACATAACACAAACTCTTGAGATCATAAACGAGTAACTTGATTTTTTTTCCTCACCAAATAAAAAAAAAAGATGTGAAAATACCATCCAAACAAGATACTTATCCTGGCTCCATGGATGGGATGTATGGTGGTCAATAAAAGTAGACATTCTCCTCATTCTGTTGGAGTTTGGCAGAGCTTCTAGACTATCTGAATTCAGAAAAATTAATAATATTGGTAAATCAAGAGATTTATAATGACAATAAAGCTTCAAGAAAAAAAAAATTCCCACAATCATCTAAAGAATGTTGTTACCTTCTAAGCTCTGATTAGCTATAGTTTTGGCTTCATTTTCCCATACTCTCCAACTATAGATCTGCATCAAGCTTTGTGCTCAAAGTTAAAGGCCCAATTGAGCACTTCAAAACACACACTAGAAAATGAAGATTATATACACACACACATACATATATGTAAATATATTAACCTTAAGCATGGCCAAGGCAATGGCAGCAAAGCTGTACAAAACATGTGTGATGCCAAGAACAAATATGAAACGGTGAAGCTGTTCAAGACTTTCATATGAGGCAAAAGATTCTTGACCCTGGCCAACAAACAACAAGCTAAATTTGTAAGATTCCCCTATAAAATTATAAGTCTTGTTCATAAAACAATCAAATCAAAAGAATCATCTGCTAGTAGTCTTTTTTTTTTCCACATGTTAAGGATTTTTTTTAAAATTATTTTCATACTTACGACTTGATAACTTGTGTGATTTTTTCAAGTGTTGAGTCTGTAAGAAATTGCCTGATTATGAACATCTTTACCCTGTGTTTGGTGAATGGAGTAAACTGATAATCCTAATCCTGTCTTTGGTGCATTCCCATTTGATCAAGGGGGTATACTAATTGCAAACCTCGATATTGCGGGTCCCACTTTTGTATATATAAAAATAATATAAACCAATCCGATTCAATCCTATATCATGCTAACATATTAGTATTAAGCGTAATTCAAAACTTTCTATTACCCTACAAGATCAATATATAATAATCTTACCAATCATGTGTACCAAACACGGCCTCAAATGATTATTATTCTCCGATTAGTATTCGATTATGAATTATAATTATCACTAGATTAAATCTTTTAAATAAAAATCATAGCCCAAAATTACGTGAACTAGTGAGAAGGAAGCAGTATATATACCTCAGGACAATATTCATGAACTCCAAAATGCTTTCTGGTAGCTGACTTGTTAACAGACTCTGTTGAAACTACAAAATCATTAACTGAGGAGACATATTCACTTTCCAATGCACATGGGAAAAATCTGCTGCTAAAAGCAGAAGTTTTCACACAAATCTTGGCCACAACAACACTCCAATGACCCATCAAAAGTGACAGAACTCCAAATAGCATTAACTCTGCTTCAAAACCAAAATGATTTAAAATAAATTATTAAAAAAAAACCTTCAACAATTTTTTTTTATTATTTTATTTTACCTTCTTTGATCTTCCCTAAAGCAGCAAGAAGAGATTTCCTCCGAGTCTTGTCCAACCACTGATTTAAAGTAAGACGACAGAACACATGAAAACAAATTAAAAATCAGTAAAACAAAACAAAACAAAAGAATAATAATATTATTATTATTGTTATTATTATCATATTTTACCTTTCCAAATTGTTTCAAAGAGAAATGAAAGAAGAAGCCAAGAGAAACCAAAAGAGTGATCACTGTGGCAAAGGCCCATGTTGGGGTTTCCTTTAAGGATCTTCCTTCTCTGACCTGTTCCTCCATTTCCCACTTAGAATTTGTTGTTTCAGATCAAAATGTGTTGTGTTTGATTGATTCAATATGCAGAGACATTTAATGGGAGAAATGGGCTTCTTTTTTTTTTTTTTTTTGGGTATGCCTAGAATTGAGACTGTATAGAATGAAAATTTAAGGAAAATGCATGGGGTTGTGTCAACTAACCAGTTGGGGGCATGATAGGCCAAGAAATGTAGGCCCCACTAACTGATTACTGATTTTCCAACGTCTATAACATAAATGGTAAAACTTGCTAAAGGCACTGCAATTTGCATGTTTTGGGACTTGGAAACTGCAACGTGATTGTGTCAATTGTGTGAATCACTTCTGGATCTTCTTCTTCTTCTTATTCTTCAGGAACTGGTCAAAATTCATGAAAAAAATAATAATAATAAATTGTTGTCATGTTTAGTGAAATACCCATTTTGTCCTCCTGTTGTTCACGGGTATTGGCTTCTTCTAAGGGCCCTTTTGGAACTTTGTCGTCAATTTCATTCCAACCCCATGTTAAACAGCATGATGGAACCTCCAACAAGAAGAAAAAAGGACGACATGACTAGGACAAGTACTGAACAAACAATAAAAAAAAAAAAATTGGTCGTCTGTTTTATCTTATTGTGATGTTATAATTGTACTTTTGAGGGGAAAAAGATTCATATGAAGTGCATGACTTGAACAATGTCATTACAGGTTAATCACTTAGTTACAAGTCCTTTTCTTCTTTAGTAACTCTGCCATAGCCTAAAACAAAAAGATGTATACTTTTTGTATAGATCTTGTCATCCTATTGTGTGATAGGGTTAAAAGGGTAGTTTACTGGTAAGTTATAATTCTGAACGTCGTTTTTGCATCTAGTTCATTAAATGGACATACTGCGCTTTACATAATACGATTATAACGCGGTTTAACTGTTTAAAACTTTTTCTTATGATAAAATATTTAAAACTTTTTCTTATGATAAAATATTTTTCTGGTCAAATTTTTCATAAGACATACATTTTGACCCTTTTAGTGTATCTTTTTATTTTAATCGGTCTAATTTAGGATTAAAAGTAGTTATCAATGTCATTACAGGTTAATCACTTAGTTACAAGTCCTTTTCTTCTTTAGTAACTCTGCCATAGCCTAAAACAAAAAGATGTATACTTTTTGTATAGATCTTGTCATCCTATTGTGTGATAGGGTTAAAAGGGTAGTTTACTGGTAAGTTATAAGTCTGAACGTCGTTTTTGCATCTAGTTCATTAAATGGACATACTGCGCCTTACATAATACGATTATAACGCGGTTTAACTGTTTAAAACTTTTTCTTATGATAAAATATTTAAAACTTTTTCTTATGATAAAATATTTTTCTGGTCAAATTTTTCACAAGACATACATTTTGACCCTTTTAGCGTATCTTTTTATTTTAATCGGTCTAATTTAGGATTAAAAGTAGTTATGCGTTGTATGTTACAAATTTCTAATCTAAATAATCATATATCAAACATTTAAAAAAATAACTTAATAGTTAAAATAACAAGATTTACTGATATAATAAAATATTTGTTCCATTACAAGAGTTCCATTTTTTCCCTAATCTAATCTACTACATGATTTTCATAAATTGCATTAGGCTTAGCTGGGACTAGTCCATCAATACATATCATGTCAAAGTTGTTTTGGTATTGTCATGTCATGAGTAATGAATTTCTATACATTTTGAGGCCAAGGAGGCAGGGTTGGTAGGGAAACAATGACCAACATTAGTGGACAAACCTTCCAAGTTGATATCTACCCATCAAAACCAATTAATGAGTAAACCAAAACAAATTCTTCCCTTTCCTTTTATTTAAAAAACTATTTTTATAGTTTTGTTAGTAGTATGGTTATAACCCTGTGGGTTAAATAGAGTGACTCATTTTATTATCATATAAATTTAACTTCCTTAAAATATGTTACAATTGTTGATAAGGATAACTAAATGCTTATTCACATTTATCTAAAAAAAGCTTATTCACTTGGTATGTTTGGCCGGCAAGAGTGTCTTGGTCCAATTTTTTAAGTCTTTCTTTGTATTCATTTTGTTTGTTTTTTGTCCTTTTTTGGGAATTGGTTATGAGCTTATGGCAACGACTCGTTCACGTGCTACAACATTTATTTCGTGACGATCCTCCATATAAGGGATGAATCTGCATATAACACGTTGGACAAAAAATTAAAAAATGAAAACATGAGACCAAAAAAAAAAATGATAATAATAATAATAATAATAATTGCACAAGGCATGTTACTGTGGTCAGTCATAAATTGCATGTGAACCTTAAACGAAGAAACAAATTTTGTAAATCATAAGTTACTACAGCTGCTGCTACTGATTTCTTTCCGCTGCTAAAAGAATAATTCACTGAAAAAAAATTATTCCCAAGTTTTACCGATACCAAAAATTGTTGTGTTAACAATGTTATATAACTCTCTTTATCTCTCTCTCTCTCTCTCTCTATATATATATATATATGTATGCATGTACACACACTCCAAACAAAACCAACTGGATTTTATTTTTTAAGGAATTTTATCAAGATATTTTCCCCCAATAAAACTTAACTTGTTTAATATAGTCTAATTTATATTTCTTAATTTCTTATTTCTTAATTTTATTAGTTATACATCTATATATTCCCTTTTTTTTGGTGAGAAAAAAGGAGTCAACCAGGACCAAAAAGGAGAAAAAAAAACAACAAAAGCTTAGGAGCCATCTGGACACAAAGTCAAAGAGAAGAAGCACCCAAAGCATCGCTTCTAATCAACCTCATTAAGCCTATTAGAGGGTTTTGAGTAAAGATATAAAACTAGTTCCTCTCAATCACTTTGTTGGCTAGCCAGTTGGCAACCTTGTTGCCTTCCCTGGACACGTGCTCCATGGAAATGGTCCACTCTCAAGTCAAAAGCCTTTTAATGTCCCTAATTAATCTGGCAAGATAACCATGGGAATAGTCCAAAGAATTGATCATGCTCAGGGCCAAAGTAGAATCCATTTTTGCGAGAATCTTACGATGGCCTAGGCTCCAAGCCAACTAAAGCCCGTGCTTTAACGCCCAAAGCTCTACCTCGATAGCCGTTCCAGTTCTGATTGTTTTGAAAAAACCATCTAAACAAACTCCTGATTCCTCCCGAATAATTCCGCCTGCTCCCATCGGTCCTAGACACCCCCCTTACACGCTCCATCCACGTTGAGTTTCACATAGTCATCGGTAGGTGGACACCATCTGATGAAACAAAGGTTCTTTGTAACAAAGACCTTGCTGATGTTCAATAAATCCCAGGCCTTGTTCACTTGAGAGGCAAAATGGCAAGAAGCAACAAAGCAATTAACAGGTCTAACAAACTCAACTTTGTGATCCTCTCTATTTCTCCAAAACCATAGTAAAAAAAGCAAAACCAGAGTAAAAAAAGAGTGCAGGCACACAACACGTTCCAAGGGCCAAAACCAAACCTGCTACTGGAAATTTTTAAATTAAAATCAATCCACTCAACTCTTTGGATATTAAAAAACCATGACTAGCTGCTCGAAATCAAGGAACTCCACGTCTATACATTTCCTTACTAAAGAAACGGTATACACCTTAGCAAAAAAGGAAAAAGAAAATGTATACACATCAATTTCTTGAAAAGAATGTCAAAATTATGCGTTCTTTGATTGAATTTAGGTTTTAGCAAAGTAATGACGCTTACTTCTTTTTGTTTTCTTTTCACATCCTTCCCAATCTAAAACGTAACTTTCTCAAAGTTGTGTATGATCCAACAGTCAACACAGTTTTATATTGGAGAATATGGTCCAGTGGTTTGAGCCAAATTTAGTTAAGAACTCTGTCGCATGTAAGTGCTTTATACTATAATAACTTTTTGCTTCTTACTATAGCTTCTAAGAGCGTTACACTATTTATTGGTCGAAAAGCCAAACACCCTATAATTCTCTAACTGGTTCAAAAATTGTGATATATATAATATTATCCTTCTTGCAAATGTCATCTCTTTTTACTATTCACCTAAAACTTGGTAAACAAAAGGCCTAAGAACAGATATGCAGAAAAAAAAAAAAATTTCCTTGCACATTTTTTAACTAAGTTAAAATTACATTAAGAGTGGAGATTACTTCTTTTATAAAGAATAACAACCTTCTTGTGTAAAGAAATGTATTTCATCAAATACAGCTTCAAGTCATAAAACCCTTTTTTCACACAACTGAAACAAATTGCGATTTTTCTTGCTGTTTGGAACTAGAGATCTTCTTTTGGTTTCTCAATAGAAAATCCATTCTCCACCCAAGCTAGATAACCTCCACCCATGTTGCTCACATGCTTGAAACCCTGCCATGTTTTCATGCCTTAAATGTCATATGTTTCACTTTTTTTTCATAAATAAAATAAGCAGAACCAAATGTGGATATGATATGCTTTTATATATATATATTAGTGCTTTTTACAATCAATTGGCATAAATTTTATGAGAATTTCACGTTAAGGTTTGAACCATCAAATCTACCACTGATATAATTTAGCGTTCAGAAATATGTACTACCAACATAAAAATGCTATGGGCCAAGACATTGAAACTTTTTTTTTTCTTGGTAGCATGAATTGAATTTACTTACAGCATTATGCAAAATAGAAGTTGCAGACAAGGACCTGACCCCAGTTTGACAACCCTATATGTAAGATAATATGTTAGTAATCAAGAAGTTTATCCAACACAAATGCCAAGGAACTAATCATTTTCACACCAAAAAGTTCAATAACCCATGAAAACAAACGTATATTACCACAACAAATCGGTCCTCTTTGTTGCAAGAAGATAAAACCTGTGTCAAAAATTGAGGATTTTTCACCCTACCTGCAAGCAAAAAGTCAAAAAATAAATACATAAACATCACATTCTTCGGCAAATAAAATTTTGAAGAGATGAAAAAAAAAAAAATTAGTGAGAAAAGTACCTTCTGAGGTATTCAACATGTAAGGAATGTTGAAAATCTTGGCTGCTTCAACATGACCCTTCTTGTACTCCTCTAATGTCCTGTCACATTTACCAAACTTTTTATACTATGCTTAAAATTTAGGGAGATTAATTATAGTGGGGCAACTAAGGTCATTAACACAGGTTATGACACGACGACGCGACATGCACTCGACATATTTTTTTACGAGTTAGGGTAAAAAAATGACCACAGATTATTTTAATGTTAACTTGAAACTGATCCATCCGAAAAATGGTTGTCTTTATGTCAGCCCGCACAATACTAAAATGATTCGTCTCACTCGCGATTAATTATTTAATATTTTTAAAAATATTTTCTCTTATTATAGAATATACCCATAAAACAAAATTCTAACTCACTTAATCTCAAACCAGGTTTCAAATTAAATTGATTTTAACTCTTAAATAATAAGAAGATAATTTTAGCTTGATCATTTGAGACTTTTTTATTTTGTTGGACTTGTTACTTTGTTGGATTTTTTAAAAATTTTAATACAATTTTTTGTTGTTATAGTTTGAACTCATTTGATTTTAAGGAAATTTGTTTATTCGTATTGATTTTAAG
This sequence comes from Artocarpus heterophyllus, assembly GCA_025403435.1. Classification (NCBI taxonomy): domain Eukaryota; kingdom Viridiplantae; phylum Streptophyta; class Magnoliopsida; order Rosales; family Moraceae; genus Artocarpus; species Artocarpus heterophyllus. The sequence continues at coordinate 21,949,062 of CM046327.1, read as the reverse complement.
GAAACTTATCATTTGAATAAATTCAAAGCTAAAAATATGTCATGGGTAATGCAGGTTACTACGGGTCATTAACAGATTGCTGGGCATTGGTGGGTTGTAGGTTATTGGCATTTCATAGGTTGCATGAGAAATAAGTTAGTACGGATTATATTCGTGTCAATCTATGTCAGAACATGTCCTATTAATATTAAAATTTCAAACCGTTCGTGTCATAAGTCAAGTTAATATCGAACTAGTTTATGTAAAAATCGACCATCAACCCACAGACATGAATTGCGCCACTAGAAGCAACCATAATTCAACTCATAAATATATATAATAGAATATGTGGAAAGCCTCCAACTGTAGAGCCTCAAGCCTCTTGTGTAAAATTAAAATCAAACGGTGCACATTGTATGAAGTTAAATATTATAAAAAAAGTTAGCAATTACAAATACAGTATAATTTAAATAGTACACTTAAGTTCAATAACCTGTCTACAGCACCTAAGGCACCTAAGGTGTCACTATTATAGGATCTCCATGAAGTTTAAGGGAAATCCGAAACAAACAAACAAAAAAGCTTGAAACCCAGTATTTTTTTTTTTTTTTGAGACCCATATAAATCCATTAAGTTGACGATTAAAAAAAGAAAATATATTTAATATATATGTGTTTGTAACAAAGGAGGCAGGTCTCTTACCTAACATCAATATAACTATGGCCAGACTTGATTAAATCCTTGGCTGCACGAACATCAATAGTGACAATGTCTTCTCTTGAGCTACATAGGAGAATTACAACAACAATAACAATTCCACTAAATTAAAATTTCAATTATCAAAACCCAAAAAAAAAAAAAAAAATGCCCACGAGGGAAACCAAACCAATCATCAAAATTAACCAAAGAAAACTATAAATTCACATCTATTGAACGGTATAATTGATAAAAAGTTAAACCTTTTGGTGCAGAAAAATTTCTTGCCGCGTGTAAATGTGGAGGCTTTAGCTTCTTGAAATATATGACATCTGTTTCCTTGATTTTCCAGGAAAAATTTGGGTTTTTGTGATAATATTACTAGGTGCTTTAGCAGCTGTCTCATTGCGCTGGGTTTTGTACTCCGTAAATCTGTGGCTAGGGTTTTTGAAAATATTGGAAACTTAAGAGGGCCGTGATCCTTTTACAGTTCCAAATAAGCAGAGACCGATTACCAATGGCATCATGTCACATGTCATGGAATAACCCTAAAAAGCAATCAAACGCAAAGTACATGGGAAAAAATTTTCTAGATAATTAAATTAACAAAAATACCCAAAATGCCTTTATGTTTTGCCTAAATACTATTTTTTTCCTCTTATTATGAAAATTCCCGAAACATCCTATGTATTTTCAAAATCACTCTTAGAAGATCCTACGAAGCAATTAAACTTTTTCTAAAAAACCAAAATTACCTTGCCTAACTTTTATTGAATACAATTTAAAACATTAGTAACTAAAATATTAAATAAAATTAATGTTAAAAAGTTAAAAACTCTCAAAATAATTAAAATATTTGCTTAATTAAAATTTTTGTTTGAACATTTTAAATTACGTTTCATTTAATTTTCTAGTTGAGTCATATTTACAATAATATTTAATATATATTGGGAAAATAATTAAAGTATTTGCTTAATTAAAATATTTATTTGAATGTTTTAAATTACCTTTTGTTAATTTTTTTAATTGAGTCATATTTAAAATAACATTTAATATAGATTGGAAAGGATATATAATTATGAAATTTATAAAATATTAATTGCTTCAAGGGTTATTTTGAGTATGATTTTGTAAACACAAGAGGTGTTTTGAGTATTTTCATAACAAGAGAGGCAAAAGTAATATTTATACAAAACACAGAGGATGTTTTGAGTATTTTTTCATATGATTGAGAATAAATATATTGCATTGGCACCTTATAAATTTTGTAAATCTTTCCAAAAATTTGTGAAAAAAGGTGCTCACTTAAATTGTATCGAATTTGTTGAGGGATAAATTATAAAATGTTGAGCGCATGAGCATATTTTCCCGTTCTGAGCAAGAAAGGGATTGTTGGTGATTTAGATGAAAATGCATACATTCTAGATGATATTCTGATGCCAAAGAGAATGTTTATATATCACTCACTTGAAATGGTACTAGTAGTGTTAATTAGTGGAAAAGGAACCTTGGTTTTGATTTGTGACAGTTATATTCTACCACCGCACATGGGATGATACATCACCAGCGATTATCGGTGATGAATAGTAATGCTTGATATATCAACTTTAAAAAAAAATTAAGGGACATAATAGATTAAAGGAGATGACTTACAAAATATAACGAGAAAAGAAAGCACAAGAGTAAATGTTGGTTCCTGAATTTGAGTCACACAATTCATTATCAAAAGATTAGCTCCATTTGTAAAAGGTAGAAACAACTTTTCAAGGATGGAAAGGAAAGACATGAATGTAGTTTGGTACTAAGTTAAATTTCAAACCAATTTTGATTCAAATTCTTGCCTTTTGTTTAGCACATTGATTCAAACTCTTCCGTTTGAATCGTTTGTAGTGTAAAACTCTCAACAGCTATAGTGTAAGGCAAAACGCAATTACAGTGTATAACTCCCAAAAGTGTAGTATTTTGAATAATAATGGTCCAAACAATTGATTTAAAATCTTCTCCTAAACACCCTATCAGTTACCCAATAAGATCCGTCCAACTCCAATATTTGCTTATTTGTTCAAATAAATAGCACGTAAGAATAGATCCATGGCTTTTGCAACAAAGAACATGTAAGATTATAATTATTCTTATTTAAACAACCTCACTATATGTTAATCACTCATATGTCCCTTTCATCTGAGCTAAAGATACATAAGGGGGCTACTTTTTTGTGTATTAATTTTCTTCTCAGTATAGGTGATGTCAGTGGTGGGGTACAAATTAAAGGGCAAAAAACCAGTATTGTGGCGTCAGGGGTCTGAAACATCGGATTTTTATTAAGTCATGTAAATTTTTTTATCTTTTTTCTTATTTTGATGTTATTATGATTTAATTTAATTGTTCGTAGCCATGTTTAACTACCTGTGCACAAAATTCTCATAAATTGTGAGTGCATTTGATCATTCAGTTAGAATAAATTTATTATAGCATATAAGATCTTTACAATATATAGATTATTTGAAAGAACGGTTCTAATAACAGTTATAACTTATAAATAATATAAAACTTTTACATGTTATATTTTTTAAACCAAAATTATTAGTTGCAATTGTTCTTTTAAAAGATCTAGTAGCTTATTTTTGCTTTATGTTGTGACGTATGAAAGTTTTATGTTGTAACAATTAAAATTATATAGTTAGAATAATATTGTCTGGCTTTGTAGGGAGAGTTCATCGAGACATATCAAGTTTTTGTTGGTATAGTATTGTCATGTCATATCTGTTTTGAGGCGAAGAAGTCACGGTTGGTAGGGAAAAAATGACAAACATGAGTGGATAAGCCTACCAACTGAATTCATTAATCCTTCCAAGTGGATTACTAAATTTTATTTCCAGGCCAAGAAGATAGGATTAACAGGGAGAACTATGACAAAATTTTGAAGAATGCCCCAAAAAAATTACAACTTGAGATTTCCGCTACAAATATTAGAGCTTTTGGTTTATGTCACACAAATAAACCAGTCAAAGATCAATAGTAGAACATGACACAAATCCAACTATAAAAAAATTGTGACATAGAAAACATAAAAAAATAAAATAAAATTGTAGCATGCTATCTAACTTCTCCAAAAAAACACTTATGATTGACATAGATAGACAAGCGTAGACATCTCTTTCATTCCAAACCAAGTAATAAAGGAGCAAAGCTATTGGGCTCCATGGAGCTAAACGGCTCACTTGACATATAGGTAGACCCCACAACCTTAAATTTGCCCCTTTAATTGAAGGGGAAAAAAAACCTTAAAATAAATAACAATTCTTGTTGATGCTCATTCAAATTGGTACATTTGGCCTGGAAGACTGTTTTGATTTAGTAGTTGGTAATATTTTTCAACGAGCATCTCTATTTATCCCTATGAAGTTATAATCTTGTTACTACCAAAATAATAAGACTTCGTTCAAAAAGTATATTTTTACAATTTTATAAGTAGTAAGATTATAACCTCATTAGGATAAAAATGATTTTTTTTTCAACTAACACTAGGTGCAAATGCAGTCCCATTTAATGCAATTTCACAAAACGGAAACATGTTTTGGTATATATTATTTGACGACTCGATCATGTGCAATATTATGAATTTTATGAAAAAGAGAGAGAGAGAGCATAGTAATGTTGTCAAGGCAGGTTATAGCGGTCAAAAAAGGATTTTGCTAGCCCACAAAATACTGATATTTCTATGGGCTGCCAAAACATCAATTTGCACTTTTAAATTTTATCCATATCACAGAATCCTTAACAGCAATGTTGTATATCGCCTTTGTCGTAGTGTCTAATAAACCAACCATAAGTTTAAATGGTATAAGATAAGATTTATTCCCTCCATTTCTTATCTAAAAGGAACATTTTTCTAATTTTCTCAATCCTCTTGACCGATTAAAAAGGACCAGTGTCACAATAATATACTTGCATCTTTCTTTCTAATGTCATACGTAATCTCACGTAAAATTGGTCAATGAAAGCCTCACACAATATGCATGAAAAAAAAAATTGCAAGCCTATCCCATATATGTCTTCAAATGTAAAGCAAGATTACATTACATTTTTTTTAAGAGAAAGATTATATTACATTAGTTACAAGAGGAGGCTACTTCTTCAATAATGAAGAAGAAACCCTCAATGTAAATGAAGTTCATTGAACACAATTTCAAATCATTTTTCTTATTGTTTGGAACTAGAGATCTTCTTTTGGTTTCTCAATAGAAAATCCATTCTCCACCCAAGCTAGATAACCTCCTCCCATGTTGCTCACGTGCTTGAAACCCTGCCATTTTTTCATGTCTTAAATGTCAGATACTTCACCTTTTTCTCCGTAAACAAAATAAGCAGAAATAAATGTGGACATGAAAAGCTTTTTTTAGTGTTTTTCCAAGAAGTTGGTATGAATTTTAAGAGAATTTATGATATAAAAAAATCTTCTAATTTTATAGTTATATTCTAAACCGTCAGATTTACGTCATGTATTGACTAGATTTAACTTTCAAAAGCATGTACTATTGATATAAATACTATACTATAGAAAAAAGATCCTTTTTATGTACCAAGAAAATTTATTTTTTATTTTACTTTATTTCATTTTTTTTTTTACTTACGGCGTTATGAAGATCAGAAGTTGCAGACAAGGATCTGGCCCCACTTTGGCAACCCTATACAGATAATAAGTTGGTAATCAAGGACTTATAAATAATTTAATATGAACTAAATATATTTTCACACAAAAAAGTTTAGTAACCCAAGAAAAAGGACATATATTACCACAACTAGTCGGTCCTCTTTGTTGCAAGCAGATAAAACCTCTGCCAGAAATTGAGGATTTTTCACCCAACCTGAAGACCAAAATATAAAAAAAAAATGTTGTGGTAAATATAACTTTGAAAATATGAAAAGACACCAAATAACATCTAATAGTAAGAAAAAGTACCTTCTGGTGTATTGAACATGTAAGGAATGTTGAAATTCTTAGCTGCTTCAATGTGACCTTTCTTGTGCTCCTCCAGTGTTCTGTTACATATTATAAACCTTTTTAAATATTCCTTAAAATTAAAGAAAAAATACAAAAAAAAAAAAAAATAGAACTCATAATTTTTTCAGGCACAAATAAATCCAATAATTTGAGGATTTTAAAAAAATGGAAACAAAAGAGCCAAATTCTCTTACCTAACATCAAGATAACCATAACCAGACTTGATCAGATCCCTGGCTGCATGAATATCAATGGTGACAATTTCTGCTCCTGAGCTACAGAGCAGAAGAAGAACAACAACAATCCCACAAGAGAAACCAAAGCAAGAAATACCCATATCAAAATTAAGCAAGGAAAAAATTCTAAAGTTATATCAATTCAACAGGGTTAAGATTGAGAGAAGATAAAACGTTGCCCTGAAAGAGAAACTTGTTTCTGCTTATATAGGACGAGGTTTTTTGCTTCTAGAAGTATGTGACAGCTGTTTGCTTGGTTTTCTTTGAAAAACGTGGGCTTTTGTGATGCCAAGTGCTATGGCAGTTGTTTCATTTATCTGGTTTTTTGGATTCTGTGAATCTGTGGTTAAAGGTCCTGAAGATTATAACTCTAAAGGGGGCTAAATGAGTGGGGACTAATCACTAATGGACAGCATGTCAAAAGACATTGAATAATCACCAAAATACACTACACAATAGGGTGACTTTTTTTTTTTTTTTGAAAAAAAAGAATAGAATTAGGTACAAAATGTATTTGAGTTCCAAATGTCACCAGGTGCAGTGGCAACGCCTCATTTGCTATCACTCCTCACTCCATTCCTTTATACTTCGAATCCCCATACCCACATATTAGGGCTTTTGTGCAAATGTGGATAAATTTAGTTGGATGGATAGAATGAGTCTAGTTGAAGTCATTTTTATTCTTTTGCGGTCCTTGTGACGGTTAATATATGGAAAGGGATAGAAGCATGAGGTACACTACCTAATTTCTAAAAAAAAATCTGCTAAATCTACTCAAAATCAAATCAAAATAAAAAAAAAAAGTTTACAAAACCAAAGAATAAGATACAAAGTAGTTTTTTTTTCCATACTTTAATGTTAAATTCACAAATAAACATTTAAATCCAAGCCTTTGTGACTGTGCAATATGCCTAAGCAATCACAATACTTTCTGTCTCTAAAGTGTTCTTAGTGCTGACCACTCAATTTTACACGTCCCACCAATAACAGTTTTTGTTTTACATCTTGTTGCCTTGGATTTGCACTATACGCCAAATAAAAAACCAGAAAATAAAAAAATAAAAAAAATGAAAATTTTCCGCAAATCTGAAAACCAAAAATAAAACCAGTTTTTGTTTTGTTCTTTTTGCCTTGGATAAATCTTTGGAGTGGTTTGGATTCCAGTTTCCACAATACTGCATGTCGTTTAGTATATGTAATTAACACGACACGTCGTTTCAACCCGGAAACAAAAAACTAGTTTAGCTACATTCTATATCGACAATAAAACGACATGTCGTATGCTTGTCATTTTTGGACGACCAATTTATATAAAAAAAAAAAAAGACAGTGTCGTTCCCCCTACCAAAAAAACAAAAAAAACCTCAGTCGTCGTTAGACTTGGAATTCGTCGGAGGTTTCCAAATTTCCCAAAAAACAAAAAAAGGAGAAATGCTTGGAAAGGGTTCTTGAAGAATTGGATTCAAGTCCTTCCCAGTTCTCTTTAATGGAAGAAGAAACATCAAAATCAAAATTACCATTGCCAGAGGCTTTCGTTGAATTTCTTGAGTCCAATGGCCTCAACCCTTCCATTTATTCTGCCTCTGATTCCATCCCTCGTTACATAAGGTAAAGCTACTTCAACAATTCCACTCAAAAAGTAAACTTTTGAGTTCTTTTTATTATTATTATTATTATTCATTTATCATTTTATGTTTATATTTTGCTTTTGCTATTTATTTATTTTGTAAAAAAAAAAAAGGTTGAAACCTGGTTGTGAAGCGGAAATAGAAGAGATTGAAGCTGAGATGGAATGTAAGATTGATAAAGTGGATTGGTTGTCTGGTTTTTATTCTCTTCCCCATGCTATTCATATTGCTAGTTCAAAGGCATATAGAGAAGGAAAGGTGAGGGTGTTTTTTTTAATTTTTAATTTTTAATTTTTACTTAGTGGGCAATTTCTGAGAAAACCCAGGATTTTGTTTGAAGAAATATTTTTGTAAAATGTTGATTTTGGCCTCTCAGATATATGGAATAGATGCAGCTTCTGGAGCTGCCGTTTCAGCTTTGAACATTTCAGCTGGAGATCATGTCCTTGATCTTTGTGCCGCTCCCGGTAAGTTTTCATTTTGGTTATTATGTTATTATTATTATTTTTGGTGTTTGATAAATCTTGTTTTCTTGCAAAAGAACACTAAGGGGAATGATAAATATTTCTAAAGCCTAAACCAAACTTGTCTTTCATGACCCCTATTAAGTATATGTTTGAGATGAATTTGACTTTTTATAGATTGGCTCGTACTAGTGGTTCTGCAAGTTGTGACATTATGTGTATCAATTTAGCTTAAAAGCATGTTTGGTAGGAGGGAAAAGTGGAAGGAAGGATAGAGGGGAGAGTTTTAGTGGAAGGATTTTGGGATTTATCATTGTTTGGTAGGAAAAAATTGAGGAGGGAATGGACTGGGCGAGAGATTCAGAATTCTTAAAAAAACCCAAGTTTTGATCCATTACCAGGTGAATCTTATACATTTTTTTTAGGGAAGGAACTTTTATGCTTAATTGAACTATATCTTGTTGTAGAAAGAAACAAAACGACCAAGGGTAAAATAATAATTATAAAAATTTAATCTTTTCTTTCTCTTCCCTTGTATTTCTATATCAAACAAGGAGGGTGATTTTTGTTTTCTTTCCTTTCTCTTATACCTTATGCCATAAGAGAAAGGTTCTCTGCCTCCCTGTCTTTTTTCCTCGTCTAGGTTACTAAAATCCTTCTCGCCAAACAAGTCCTAATGGTTTGTAGGTATACTAGTTTAACATTTTACAACAAGTTCTTGAGTTTCTCATGAATTGCTTGCTTAGTTGCTTCTGTTTCTCACGTCTTTTATCTTCAGGAGCTAAACTTTGTATGATGTTAGACCTCCTTGGCGATTCGGGTTCTGTAACCGGGGTCGATGTCTCAAGACATCGTCTAGCAGCCTGCAGGACAATGCTTCAAAAATATGAATCAGGCGACCGCTGCCGGCTTTTTGTTGCTGACGGAACAACATTCCCTCTAGTTCCTATTAGGGACCATCCTGATTCTAGATTATGTAATTTCCCATCATATTTCTTTAGTTCTAAGCTTCAATTTTGCTAATCAAATGAAATTGCTTTTCTCTGTTTGATGCATTATGATTCCTTCTAGAACTATGTAGGTGAATCCGCATCCCGAGAAAATGTTGAGAGATTCAAGGAGTGGACGTCGAGGAGAACATGGAAGGAGAGGAAAAAGGCAGCTCGAGCAAGAGAAAATGCTGCTATGAATCCGCAGAATCAACTACCAGAGTTAATCTTTTATGGCAGACTTTCTGGTGTAGTTGGGCTAAGTAAAGATGAATTGCATCGAACTCTTTGTGATAGTGAGATATTGAGCTTCGGTTATGACAAGGTAAACATTGCACTTTTCTTTTTCTTTTCCCTTTTGGACCATCTTTTACTTGTAGAACTCAGCATTCAAATTTTTCTTGTAGTTCAATTTTCCTGAGAGTTGACTGCTTCTCCATTTTGTGCGTAAGGTAACCACCATTGGTTGGATTTGATTCAGGTGCTAGTAGATGCAGAATGCACTCATGATGGTTCAATTAAACATATCCAAAAATTCGAACATTGGGGTTGGAAAACTCTTCAACGCCGTGTATTGGATGCGGAAAGAATTGACAACTTAACTGTGCTTCAAGTAAGTAATTTAATTTGCTAGTATATTCCAAGCTCCTATCACCACACTGCTGACCACACGTGTCAATAAAAGAAAACTGTCACATGACAAAAAGTTAAAAAAACGAAAGAACTGGGTCTCACTTTGTATGTGGCAATTTTAATATGCTGTCACATATGTAGCGATTATTTAATATTTTGCAATTCTTTTACTTTCATTTTTCAAGTCTTCTACTTCGCCAATTTGGGTGCACCTTCTTAATATGGCATTTTTCCTTTAACATTTTGTTATTGCTCAATAAACAACGATGATAAAAAGGTTGTCTCTTAGCTTTTGTCAAGAATTGATCCTTCCTAATCAGAAGTGTATTTTGGTCTTACTTTTATGTTGAATTGATGCTTTCTTACACAACACATGCGTTTTCCTTTTTATGTGCAGTTAAAACTCCTAACAAACGGTTTTAGGTTGCTGAAAGCAAGAGGGCTGCTTATCTACAGTACTTGCAGGTATCCATTCTATTGGTTTTTATTTATTTTTGTCTGTCTATATATAAACACACATCTATGTACATATATATATGTATATACATATACATAATAAAAATTAACGTGACAGCTGGAAAAGAATTAGGGGCATGAGAGAAAATTTACTGCCTGTTTGTTTTGTAACGAATCACAGTTCGTACTACTTTGTAACAGTATTTTCTGTCACAAAAATTTAACTTTCTGTTCAAACCTGTGAACCAAATAGCCCATTAGATTTGTTAAGTAACACTAGAGGTTTGCTATTTTCCTCAACCGTAATGTTAGACATCTACGTATGAGGGACTAGTCCTTCGAGGAACTACAATCAAGCTTCATACATATATTGCGTGTGTGTAGGTATATATGTATATATCTACATAGTGTGTGTATCTGCATACTTACATTTTTCCTCTTGTATCATTTAGTTTGACAGTTGCTCAGAATGAAGATGTGGTGGAGCAATTTCTCAAGGAGAATCCTTCAGCTGGTAAAGTACTTTATATTTGAAATCTCTCAATTCTGAATGGGGATAGGAATGATAGGTCTAGTACTCTAGTTCCAAATTGAATTTTTCTAATCACATTTTAGAAGTGAGTAGTATAACAATGGTATTTAATTTTATTCAACATAACTCCAACTTTAGAGAGGTGTAACAAGTCTGGGTTATTTTTTAAGTGTTACATGCTTTTAGTATTACGTTAAATAAATGTTATGTTACGTTGCTCCCGATGCTACCAAGACAAGCCCTACAATATTATATGCGGTAACATTTCAACACTGTTGCATAGTTTAATGTGGGACCCACAAAAGTCCATTCATTGCGTGCATGACAATGTTGAAGGGCTGCGACATGTATAATACATTATTAGTGTCGTTTTTCGATTAAGGCTTTGTGATTGATTTTAGTGGAGTAGCGACTTGTCTTATTTTTCTTTGTTTTTTTTTTTTTTGATATTGCAGAGTTGCAGGAGATAGACGCTTCAAAAAGTTGGCCCTTCAGAAGTGGGAAGATACCAAAGACCTTGCGTTTTGATCCATTAACATCACAAACTAGTGGACTCTTTGTAGCTAGGTTCACAAAATTAGTCATTTAATTTATCATTTTTTTTGGTCTTTAGTACTTGGAATTTTGTCAGCAAGCAAATGAAGGTTTCCCTCCGACGATATAAAATCAAAACCGTCCCCATTATTTGAAGAATCCTGTTGGATCACTTTTATCTTAATATAATTTGTAGTGGAGTTTTATTTATTTATTTTCCTCGAGAAATAATTGGTGGGTTCTGCAGACACTACTTTATATTGAATAATGTTAGGTACATCAATTGTTTTCTAAGTTTAAATCATGACCCTTTTCAAGAAGAAGAAGAAGAATTTCATATATGTTTTCTTTTGTTTTTTTCCCTTTCTAAATGAATTGGGCATGTATACCTCCTCAATTTTTGAAATTTAGGTTTTTGTCTACAAAATTTATTAAAATTATAGATATATTTTCAATTTGTAAGAAAAAAAATATGATAATGCTCTTAATTTTATTTGAAGTATGTTGTTGTGCCTTTTATAAATAATTTTGTATTATGAAGAGATTATATTTTTAAAGAGTATATATTCAGAAAAGGTTATTGATATGACAATTTGATATATTTGTTAAATATCAAACTTCTTGAAATCATTGAGCTCCCGAAGTAGTTCAAAGGGTATACCTAAAATTTAAAAATAGTAAAGAAAAGAGGAAGATCTCGACAAGTTATGTCAATATGAAAATAAATTTAAATTGCAATAAAAGTTATTGCCGACAATTACAAAAAAGCATGAATTATTATTATATTAAAAAAAGTGAGGATCTTAAAAAATATTTGAAATCCATCGAAAGTGATTGACGTGAAAAAATAGCCTATAAGGAAAACACGCAAAGTACAAGCAAGTATATATGCTAGTGTAAAGTATGAAGGACCAACAGTTTAAAATATTTCAAATATTAAAGCCAGTAGGATGGAAGTAAATATTCATATGAAATAGTGCATATGAAAAAGTATGAGGTTATAAAATAAGTTATGAGTTATAATAATAAGTTTTTGTAGAAAATTTATAAAAAAATATATATATGAGTAATGATGTTCATATATGATGGATAAGCAATTATATTTTGATAGCCTGACAAAATATATATAATAAGTTCATGTGCGTCTGAAAAGCATGTTGCAACAATTTATTGATATTTATAAAAAGTCTAAAAGGGGCTTCAAAAGAACAATAAAAGTTGAAATTGCACTCTTAATTATGAATGTCACAAAGATGTTTATGTAAATAAATGCAATCCAGATATGAATGGTACCACTATATTTTTATGATATAAAGAATGAAAGTGCTAGCAAATTTATATCTCCATTACTTTATAATGAGCTCAAACATATTGGACTTGCTGTTATTTGTAAAAATTCTTGAGGAGATTATAAGATAAATTTAAGAAGACAAATCTCATAGAAGAAAGTTTATTTAGACATGAAGATTGAGATTTGCTTAAAAGAATGCTTATCCATAATTTCTCTTACATATAAGAAAATTATTTTAATGAACTTTCAAGGATATAGTGTATTTTTGTCATTTATTTGATGATTATATATTTTGAGGATATACCAAAATAATTCTAAATCTTGAATTTTTATATAGTGTTTTGTATAGCATCTTAGTATTTAAATTTAGTATATTACAGTATGAAATATTATCTAAATGATTAAGTAGAATGATAAGTATTTGGCTATAAGGTGCACAATCTTTTATACTCACTTGGAGATGATTTTATGTGAAAATAATTGTTGCATCATTGTTCAACCAATTAGAAAATAAATATGGGTGAAGGTTCATTCATGTATACCCATAAAGATAGCTAATACTTTTATGAAATTCTTTATTATAAATGGGCTTTTAAAGAGCGATAGTTGAAATATTAACAAAAGTACTAAGGGTAACAAGTTCAGGTAGTCGATTGTAAATATCTTGAATTTGTTTACAATAGTATGCATCAACTCAATTATTTTCTATCAAATCAATTGTTATTGATAGAACTATGATAGTAGTATAGGGAGACACAAATACGTACTGTACTCTTTTTCCCTTGGTCAAGGTTTTTTCCCATTGGGTTTTCTTGACGAGGTTTTTAATGAGGCAGTTTACAGCGTATAAAAAGAATGATGTACTCTTTTTCCTTCACTAGAATTTTTGTCCCATGGGGTTTTATCTAGTAAGGTTTTAATGAGGCACATTCTAAAGTGTTGAATATCTAACAAAGAGTCTTATAAATTAAATTGACTTATTATTATCATTGATGTTCACCTTCTAACACCATAATGTGTTCTCCAATGGTTGTTTGATCCCTTGAATAAGGATGTTCTTGATCTCTTGAAGTGAGAAATTATCATCATGTGATATTGAAAAAAAAAATTATTGGTCCAAATAATATTATTAGTACAGTAATGTATTTGCTAATGGCATATGACTTCACACATCAATTTTTGCTATTGTACTAGCAAGATATAGTTCTTAAAGACATTGAAAAGATGTTAAACAAGTATTTCATTTTCATTGTGAAACATTTGATATGGATATTGATTGGATGTTGAATATTTTTCAATCCATATAAAAGCATGATTACACGCATACTACTTGTTTACATATGATGGTATTACTATATCTTGGCAATCTATAAGGCAAATTATTGTCGTTGCATTTTTTAATCATGTTGAAATGTTGGTAATTTATGAGATAGTCATGTTATGTGCATTATTTTATTGAGATTTACACTCTAATATATCCAAGCAACATGTGACCTTTTATTTAGCAAAGAAAGTCCGACGGCTTTTATACGGGGAGAATGTAAAGTTTATTGCCCAAGTTAAGAAGACATAATAAAACAAGTTTTCTAACAGTTCTTTTTCATGCATAAGCTCCTACAGGATGGCATTCATCGAATTTGTTCAAGTGACAACTTGAAAAATTTATATAAAGATACTTCCTACAACTACATTTGAGAAATTACTATGCAAAATTAGAATGTGTCGACTCAAAGATCTTTGCATTTGATTTTGTTGAAGAAGACATGTTGACATGAGGGGGAGATTATTGGCTACTGTACTCTTTTTTCCATTGCATAGGTTTTGTCCTATCGAGTTTTTCTAGCAAGGTTTGTAACGAGACAGTTTTAAGCAAAATCTTAAGATTATAATGCACCTTTTTTTTCCTTCACTAGGATTTTTTCTCACAGGGTTTTTCCTGGTAAGGTTTTTAACGAGGCATATATTCTTAAATGATGAACATCCAAGGGGGAGTGTTATGAATAAATTAGTTTAATAGTGTGGATGTTCATATTCTTAACACCCTCATGAATTGCATTATTTCCACCTTAATGACCATTAGTGTTGGTATTTTTTAACTTTCATAACCTCTTAATTACCACTCTATTTATATTATTTTGTTGTTGTAACTCTTACCTTTTGGTATCTCCTCCATTATGATCATTGGCCTATATATATGACATTTGAGAGCTTATATTTGGACATGAAATGAGATGATGAATAACAAAAATTGTTTCTCTTTATTTTTCTTGTGTCTCTTTATTTTATGCTTTGTAATTTAGTTCTTTGCATTTGTTTTATAACAAATTCAAATTTAAATGATTAGTTTTTGCTGATTCGAATCCCCTCCCTAAGAGAATATTATGGTACCGTCAGCATTGGAGAATACTCCGAAATGTTTTGTACTTTTCAACTTAAACTCAGACGGGAAGTGTATCTTGCCCTAGAATCGGTACAAATACATTAGAATTTCTGGGCTCTGGCGCGGAACCAAATTTTACAAATTCGGCTCCTTAATTTTTTTTCCCAGTTCTTTATATATAAGCTTAGCTGTCACTTGTTTGTTTTCTTTTAATCATCTTCGTCAGCAGTGACATACGCAGATTCTATAATCGTGGAATAAATTCTGAAAATTAAACTTATTTATCCCAAAATAAAATAATGTGATTATCCCTACCGTCCAAAAACTACTTGTTCTCAATTGAACGGTCACGATTCATAGCCACGTTGTGGGCTCGTCAAGCAAAGCCCAGCCCAATTAAACCCAAATGGGCTTGGACTCTAGTTAAAGCCTGTTTTTCCATGATCCAATTACACAGAGACGAGGTCGTACGGTCGACAACGAGATGATCGGCACCGAGCGCGAAATCAGAGCTCCTCTCAGTAAGACTAACTTTTTCTCTTTCCCTCCATTTTTTATTTTCCTTCACTTTCTCTGACAATTTCCCGACCATCCAAACACTCCTCTACAGTTCCAAAGGACAACAAAGCCACCCAATCCGATCATGCCTCCGCCGCCTCGTCAAGCTCTACTATTATGCCGGAGGAGGAGAATTCTCCGATCGAGCAAGTCGCTCTCACCGTTCCAATCTCCGACGATCCCTCCCTCCCGGCAGTCACCTTCCGAACGTGGACTCTCGGGATCGCCGCCTGCGTCATCCTCTCGTTCCTCAAGCAGTTCTTCTGGTACAGGAAGGAGCCTATGTCCCTGACGTCGATCTCGGCGCAGATCGCGGTGGTTCCGATCGGCCACCTCATGGCGTTGGCGATCACCGATCGAGTGTTCTTCAAGGGGAGGAGATTCGAGTTCACGCTGAATCCAGGACCATTCAACGTGAAGGAGCATGTGCTGATCACGATCTTCGCCAATTCTGGAGCTGATAGTGTTTACGCGATCCATATAGTGAGCGCGGTGAAGTTGTTCTACAAGAGGGATCTGAGCTTCGTTGTCGCGTTGATGGTTGTTTTGACGACGCAGGTGTTGGGATTCGGGTGGGCCGGGGTTTTGCGGCGGTATTTGGTGGAGCCCGCCGCCATGTGGTGGCCGCAGAATCTGGTCCAGGTTTCTCTCTTCAGGTAACAACCTTTTTCTCTGACGGATTTTTCTAAATTGCCGGACCGACGATTTATCACAAGGTTCCTGGATGTTATTATTTGAATTTTCATTTGCTTTTCTTTCTTTCTTTCTTTTTTGATCAGTCAACCACGTAAAGAAGATACCAAAATTTCTTCCCTTTTTTTTTTCTTTTTTTCTTTCTGCGGTTTGGATGTGTGGGGTCCAGTGTCTACATAAATGGAAGGATCAAATCGTTGCCTGTGTTCAAAGTTTGAAAAATGCTCGGTCGACCTAATGGATGGTGATATCCTTAAATAAAAAAAAAGATGGTGGGTCCTATATATAAGACTTATATTGTGGGTCCCGTCTTTTATTAGTTTATGATGTTCGCACTCCTAGCTTTGTTTTAACATTTACAGAGTATTTACGTGACCGGTTGGAACTGAAATCTTTCTTTGAAACTTGTAGCATTTAAGAGTGAAAGCTTTACCCGCTAACAACTTTTTGTTTTTTTTACTGTATTAGTCAAGAGCTTTTTGTTTTTTTACTGTACTAATCAAGAGCTTTATACTACTAGTCAAGAGTTTTATACTGTTTGGTTAAAAATGACATGCCAAACAACTGCTTTTGCTTATATACGAAGGACAATAGGGGATTACTCTTAAATTACTGATTCTGATCTAGCTGTATTTATGAATTGTATTCTTGAACAAATGCGGTTATGTTATGCATTAATATTCTATTTTGACAATCATTCATACATTTCAACTTTGACATTCGTATATTAAGTTATTGGACCGAAGTTTACAATCTCACATTCAAGATATTGAGCGTTCTTCTTTTTCTTTTTCTTTTTCTCTTTTCTTTTTTTTAATCAATGGTGGAAAACGAAAATGGTATTCAACGTGAAAAGAGTTTCATGCCTGTGAAACTGAAATTCCACTTCCTAAGAATAAATAAGTTGAGATAAAATAGTAATAAAAGATTTTGACAGTACATTTATTTTCATGGTCCTCATGTTAAAAGGTTTTATCATGATGTATGTCATTGTACGTGGTGATTTTAGGGCCCGTTTGTTTCGTGGTTTGAATCACGGTTCGAATCATTTTGCTACAGTATTTTCTCTCACAAAAATTTAAATCTTCATTCAAATACTCTATTTAAATACTCGAACCAAACGGGCTCTTAGTTTGACTAGATCTTGTACAAGTAATACTATAGTAGCCGACAGCCTAATATTACTCTTCCACTATAACGGACACCATGATAAGAACATTCTGTTTTCTTGACAATTCATTCAAAAGTTCTGGAATAGTAAGTGCTTTAGTCATGCTGTGCAACAATATCGCTTTAGGTATTCTTTTTTTTTTTGCTCTACTATAGCTTTAGGTATTCTTTAAGCGTTTTTGTTCTCTCCTGGGTGAAGATATTGTTGAAGTAGTTGTTTTAGTCATTTACTTTCTTCGTTGCAGGGCATTACATGAGAAAGACAAGAGGCCAAAGGGGGGCTTGACCCGGAATCAATTCTTTCTTGTCACCTTTATTTGCAGCTTTGCTTACTATGTCCTTCCAGGGTACTTATTCTCAAGGCTGACGTCCCTCTCTTGGGTTTGCTGGATATTCCCTGCTTCAATCTTGGCTCATCAGCTAGGTTCAGGACTTCGTGGTCTTGGGATTGGCGCTTTTGGCTTTGATTGGTCCAGCATATCCTCTTACCTTGATAGCCCTCTTGCCAGTCCATGGTTTGCTACTGCAAACGTGGCTGTTGGTTTTGTCCTTGTGCTCTATGTCATTGTCCCTGCTGCTTATTGGCTCAATCTCTACAATGCCAAAACGTTTCCCATTTTCTCGGATGGCCTTTTCACGTCTACTGGACAAAACTATAATGTTTCAGCAATAACGGACCCCAAGTTCCACCTTGATTTGGATGCGTATGAACGCCAGGGCCCCCTCCATTTGAGCACATTATTTGCTATTACTTATGGTTTCAATTTTGCCTGCCTTACTGCTACAATTGTTCATGTTATCCTCTTCCATGGGAGGTAAGCTTTCCACTTTGATAAAGTTTCAGTGCATTCTTCTGATCATTCTTCATACTGCTATAACTGTCAAGATCAAGTTAATGCATTGATGTGGAATTGTCGTATTGGTACCTACAAGAAAATGGCAAAGGTCGTAGCCAAAAAACAATATTCGCTTCCCCACCTTTCTCGACGGCAGAGACTAAAAGGTAGCCAAAAATAACCCAACGACAACAAAATAGGGACAAAATGACATCACAAAGGAAAGTAAGCTAGTGGCTAGCCATTAACCAATGGCAGGTAGTTTAAACCAGAAACATCGTCAGCATCAGTAACCTTTTTTAGAAAGAGAGTTGGACTCCTACTACATCACCTAGTAAAATGCACATTATGCTGCATAAAACTCTAAAGATAAAAGTAATACAAGCATCAAGTGTATTATGAATTTCAATCTTTATAAAATTTATTCTGTCTGGAGCGCTTTTAGTTGCTCCGTCTTCCAGTGTAAATAAAGCTGCCCCATCTTTTTTACGCATGAGAACACAAAATGAAAAGGCTGGTTGAACTTTTTTGCTGAATAAATAGCAGGTTGAACTTGCTTAAGCATTATAGTGGGTTTTATGAGTGAGACTAAGTTTTGCAAGCATGTAGACAATTACGGGAGCTAACCAAGTCAGCATTCAAAGAGAAGAATATGGATGTGCACACAAGACTGATGAGCAAATATAAACAAGTTCCTGAATGGTGGTTCACGTGTATCCTTTCATTTAACATAGCAGCGAGCATATTTACATGCCAGTACTTCAATGACCAACTCCAATTGCCATGGTGGGGCGTTTTTCTGGCATGTGGTTTGGCCATATTTTTCACTCTTCCTATTGGAGTCATCAAAGCTACAACTAATCAGGTGCAAGTCCACTCTTCGCTTCAAATTATTGTTTCATTTCTAACAAAAGTTGGAATTATTTCAGCTTTGGTGCCCAACGATAACTGTTATTTTGTATTGGTTTTCTCAGACACCAGGCTTGAATGTAATAACGGAGTACATCATTGGGTATATATACCCGGGATATCCTGTTGCTAACATGTGCTTCAAGGTTTATGGCTACATAAGTATGAGGCAGGGGATCGCATTTTTGCAAGACTTAAAGCTCGGCCATTACATGAAGATTCCTCCCAGATCAATGTTCATGGCACAGGTTTTAACTTACAATGTGCTTCTTTTCCCCAAAATGAAGCGAAATTCAATCTCTTGATAATATGTTTCTAATCACTTTAAGAAAATTCTTATCAGGTAGTGGGTACTATTATATCAGCATTTGTTCATTTAGGGACAGCGTGGTGGCTGATGGACACAATCCCAGACATATGTAACAGGGCCTCGCTTCCAGCTGATAGTCCTTGGACATGTCCCGGTGACCATGTCTTCTATGACGCTTCCGTCATCTGGGGCCTGGTCGGGCCTCGCAGAATCTTTGGAGATCTTGGTTACTACTCTTCCATCAACTGGTTTTTCATGGCTGGTGCTATAGCTCCTGTGCTAGTTTGGCTTGCACACAAGGCCTTCCCGGAGAAGCATTGGATTGGACTTATCAATGTACCTGTGATCTTTGGGGGAGTAATAAACATGCCCCCAGCCACTGCAGTGAACTTCACTAGTTGGGTTTTGATCGGATTCGCATCCGGTTTTGTTGCTTACAGGTACTACCGCAGCTGGTGGAGTCGCCACAACTATGTGCTGTCGGGGGCACTTGATGCTGGATTAGCCTTCATGGCGGTGTTGCTTTACTTGTGTTTGGGAATGGAACATGTTAGATTCAAATGGTGGGGAAATGACTCAGAAGGTTGTCCATTGGCTTCTTGCCCAACCCAACAAGGGGTTGTGGTTAAAGGATGCCCAGTGCTATGAACCAAGGGTGAGTTGATATGTTTCAATTAGCTGTATTTATCTACGTTATTCTTCCATTGTGTAAAACTGTAAATAATTCATGGACAGTATAATTTGAAATATGTAAACGACAGACATAATGACCCTTGCTTGCGTCCTTGAATTTGGAATGGAGTTGTTGCTAGACATTGAAACGTGTACTGTGCTTGCGCCAACAAGAGACGTTTAAAGAAAGAAGAAGATGCATCATGTTGAGGAACAATAGTTGTGGCACGATAAGGGAACAATATGCTAATAAACGACAGCATTTTCGAAAAACTGAAGCATCCTGGTTCAGGAGATGACAGGATGCTGCAAATTACTTGTCGGACAATTCTCCAAAATTGACCAAATAATGCCAGCAAATAGACTGTTTCATTTATGACCAAAAAAAAAAAAAACGACATGAAAATGGGAGAAGGACGTCGCATCAAGATAATGAAACAAGATTCACGGGGAAATGACACTAACATCGCGAACGATATATGCATAAAAAAAAAAAATTATAGAAACCGTCATTTTTTTTAAAACTAATTATAAGAAATATAAAGTTTTAAAAATATTTATATTAAATGTCAAATATATTATATAAATAATTTATCTATCCTTTTGTTTATAGTGTAAATAATTCTTATTGACAAAATAATATATATACAATACAAATAATGTATTTACTTTTTTGTTTATAATGTAAATATTTTTTATTTATTACATGATAAATAAGCTGTTTATATTATAAATTTAATATTTATTATAAATATTTTTAAAATTTAATATTTATTTTAAAAAGTTTTAAAAAACTGACATTTGTCTGATTCTTTCCGAAAAAAGTATAAACGACGTCATTATCAGATAAAACAACAAGACCCTAAACAAACAGGGAAAGAACGATGTCTTTCTTAAAAACGACGTGAAAATGACAAAGGACACCCACAATAATGTCAATGAACGACAATTACATAGAAAACAACATCAAAATCAGAAGCAACGGTAACCTAAAGAAACGACAAGAAACAAATTGATCTTCGTACATTACAGTAAACAAAACGACTTTTACGGGAATTGTAGTTGCTGAATGAGTCTTTATCACGTCATTCAACTGTCAGACTCAAGAAGATATCATGATGATTGTAAACGATGTTACGTTGGACAAAGCAATAATATTTGTGTGGTTGTAAAACTCGACGGTAAAAATCTTTCGGTAATGACACGAAAAACTTATTTGGTTTTAAAATAAATAAAAAATAGTATTATTTTAAAAAAATAAGATTTTTTGATGAATTATATTAAAAGTGTTTTTAAAATTTTTATATTAAAAAACATACAAAAATATCTGTAAAAATTCTCAAAACAATAATAAATAGGGCCGTAGTCACTAGATTTACTGTCATTTTTTTTTTCTCACGATCCTTCCTATCATGGTGGTGCAAACCTGCTTATACACGTATAAATGAATTGTTGTTTCCTTTCTATAGCTAGTATTTTTGGTTAGAACTAAAATTTGAGTTTCAAAAACCATTGGGTGAATTGTTGACGATTGATAACCTCTAGATCTAGGCTATAAGAATTTGGTATACCCTATAATTGTATTAGTAGAAGTTTGAGTAGACTGCATCCGGCACGTGACTTTTTCCTTCTCATTAGAGGATTTTCTACCTAAAATTTAGCGTCTTGATTTTGTATGTATTTTTTATTTACTTTTCCTACGCACTGCCCAGATGATTGGATTAAACTCACATGCCTCCTTGTTTGTGGTCTTTTTCTTGTCGCCCCAATAATATCAATCATGCCCGTGACTTTTTCCTTCTCATTAAAGGATTTTCTACCTAAAATTTAGTGTCTTGATTTTGTATATATTTTTTATTTACTTTTCTTATGCACTGCCCATATGATTGGATTAAACTCACATGCCTCAGTGTTTGTGTTCTTTTTCTTGTCGCCCCAGTAATATCGATCACGCCACATCAATGAGTCGAATCTGCATTTGATTACACAAAGAAGGAGAACAAATAATTTATTTATTCCCCTAATAATTATTTCGTTACCGAGTTTTTTTCCCAACAATACCAAAAAATAATATGTACACCAAATGTTGCACAAAATCATCAACTTCTTCAATATTTTTGAAACGAAGACCAAAAACCTAGTGTTTTTGACAATACAAAATACCACAACATAATACAATACAATACAACTTATATTATGCAATACAAGGAGCTAAACAAGACCAAAGTACTTGAATCAAACATCCGGGCCAACAGCCTGTTCTGATCTTCTAAGAATACCTGCATGGGTGAGCAAAGCCCACAAGTGCGTCACAAGCTCTCCGCCGGTGGCTAGGTTCTCTGCGTGGGCGGTGACATCGTCGGAGGGGGCTACAAACAACATCATGTCTGCCAACACCTTCCATAATAGTTCTCGATCTTGTATCTCATCCCTCCATCAACTGCCTTCTCAGCACTGCCCCTGTTTTTATTATTTCCTTCGAACTAGTTTCATCCTTTTTGGTAACTTGCCTTCTAAATTCTTGCAGCCCTTAAGAACATCTCTCGCTGTCGAAAATAAACAACATCTGTCTCTGTTGTATAAGCATGATCAGGCAACGACCACCTTGTAATGTTTGCCTTGAGTACACATTTCAGTTTGCGTATGAATATTCGTTTCTGTCGGAGGAAGAAAACAAAGACTAGTGGCTATGTGCCAGACCAGAATAACATGTGTCTGCCCAAGAGTTGTATCTTTAGTTCTGTTTTGTTAATATATTCACCAATTAAATAGCCTACCCAAAATGATTGAACAAAAATTTCCAAATTAAAATCTTTTTCGGTGTTCGTTGTCTTCCAAGATGGAATCGGAGTTGCGAAGGACAATGCCCAAAAAAGGGCCCAAACCGCAAACATCTCGTTGCAGTAAGTAGAAGACTGCATCTGCCCCAAGGTGTAGGTAATCAACTTTGTAGACAGAAAGTAGGCAGTCCATATCAAATACTTGAGAAAAGAGTCCAAAGAGAACCAGGAAGAATAACAAGATGCTTCTTACTCCTACATATATTTCAATAAGCCTTAGCTTGTTATTGTAACTCATTCTTTTTCAACACATAAGGAGCTTGAGGAGCTATACTCATATCATGACGTAGTTGGGTGTGTTCAAAAGCCATTTTTATATTCAAAAACATTTTTTTTGAGGTGACATCCAAGGGAAAGAACGATGTCTAGGATAATATTTATACAAGCCAACCGGTGTCTCTCATCCAACACCTATGAAAATGTTAGCTTGAGATTTAATGAATAATAAAACCCCTACTTGAAATTATATGATGGAGACCATGCTAAGATTTAAGGTCTAACCAACGACTATTTTGATGTAATTTTCAAAATCAGAGAACCATATTACATTTATTGATGATGATGATGATGATAGTCCTGATAACCACCTTTTTATTTTATTTTATTTTTTTTTAAATCATAGATAGGAGTCAACAAATATAAAAGAGTTTGAGAATATCTTATCTAGGTTGACGATTACTTAAGCAACCAATCCCCTACAAAGAGGCCTCCACTCAAATATTATTGAAAAAATAATAATAATAATAAAATATCAATACAAAACATCATTCTAACGAATAAAAAAAAACTAATAAATAAAAGGGAAAACAAAATTGATAATAGCTAAATAATTTTCGTAATCGAATTCAAACAAATTTATTTATAGACAAGAGAAGTATTGTCACTACCGAAAGTGAGGCTGCGATTGTTGAAATATAATTAAAATAAAATAAAAAAATTAAGCCGTTAAGGTGAAAACAACTCGCAACTAATGAAAACTATTGCCTCACGAGGGCTTAAAATCTTTAAATAACAAAACTGTTTAAGATTAATTTTTTTTATATGGATAACTGTAAATTTAGAAAACTAATATCGAAACAATTTATACAGTACAATTGACATATAACATATACAAAATAGATAACCTTACTTTATTTACACTTTATATATCTATGGGCAACTATCATAACTAGAGAACTCCATTTAATTTCTATCTTATTTGAACTTGCACAACCTCGAGGGGAAATTTAAAAAAAAAAAATAATAAACGAAAGGCCCAGTAGGAATTATTTTATCAAACTTGAAGTTTAAACACTAAGATTTCAAATCCACAAGAAATTCTAGATGTCAATTCATCGTAAATTCTCTTTTTGCAATTCTTTTCATATATTATACTTGTCAACATATCATATATCTTGCCTTTCAATCACCCACACATGGAGTGCCCTTGGCTAAGGTTTAAGGCCTCCCAATGTTATATGTTCATAACCCAATCTTTAAGGTTATCCTTTTCGCACTTCTACTGCCGAGAGTTACTTCTACTCTTAGACAGCATTTTGAAACACTCAATACTTAGAATTTAATATTAAAACTTTTTCGACATTTGTATCTCTTATAATGTCAAATTATGAATATTTTCAAATGTATGCTTTTCTCAAATCAATCTACTAGGAAATCCATGTTCAAAAGCAATGGTATTCAAACACATTTTCATGAAATATTTATTTTCATGACCAAAACAATTTAAATCATGGCTCTCAAAGAAAGAAAAAAGAAATCCTATCTCTTTGGCAAATAAATCCACGGATAATTCGTTCACACCACACATGCTTCAAATACGCCTCTAACCTTAAGACGTATAACAAATTATAAATTTAACTTAAATACTAATTTTTGAATTATGTTAATTAATTTTCTTAGTGTGCCTTCATCATTAGCTCAAAATATATATTATAATTTTCTAACTTAATTTTAGTAATTTTAGAAATTAAAATAAATTTTATTTGGGTTCAAAATATGTTAAAAATTGATTTTTAAAGTAAATGTTCTTGTTTTAAAATGTTTAGAAATAAAACATTTAAAAAGCTTGATATTCATTTAAACAAAATTCTTTGAAATTACAAACTTTACAGCAAACATATTTAACATTTTTAAAATATAAATTATCAAACAACTACCTTTAATTTATGGTCCGGTTTGCATTATTCTTCCCCTATGTAAAGGGTTCAAACCCTACTAAAACAAAAATTGGTTTTTTTTTTTTTTTAAAAAATTCCCCCTTGGAAAACTACATGTTGTTTTTGGAAAACAATAATATGTCGTTTTTTCCCCTCCAATGTCATTTTTAGTCGTTTTTGGGCTTCCATGGTCGTTTTTCACCTAGAAAAATGCCCAAACGACCTGTATAGACTCAACCATTAATTTCAACTAAAATCTTAGTTTTTAATACCAATCTAAGTGTAAAAACATAGTATAATCACCTACAAACATCAAGAACTAAATTCTAATAATTTCCATGCTCAAAACACAATTAAAATCAAAGTTTTAGTCTAGAAAATTTACCTCGAATTCAAGCTAAAAATGTTTATTAATCTCTAAAATCCCCACGTTTTCAAACTCCATGAGTTGTTAAGAGGTTGTTTTAATGAATTATGGTGAGAAAATGGTTTCAATGAGATGTTTGGTTTTCTTGGGTTTTTTGTGTTTTGGGCTGCCGTAGAAGTAAAGATGAAGCAAAGAAAGAAGGAAAAGCAGGAAGAAAAGAAGGAGAAGATAAGGAAAACGAGGCAACTTTTTTTTTTTTTTTGAGCTGGTGAAATTGTCAGGGAGAGAGTAAAGAAGTGTCTTCCCTGAAGACTTTAAGCATAAAATGATACAATGGCATTTTCATAAATCAAACAAATTTAGGGACATTTTGGTAAGTGTATAAATTTTTTGAAAATTTTAAAATAGATAAAATAAGTAAAATTAGACATATTTATGATAAAATAAAATTTTATAAAATTTATATTGACATATTAAATTTAACATAATTAATATCCATTTAAAATAAAAGAATATTACAAGTATTTAGTCAACACTTTTGTATTCCAGCAGAGTATTTGTAAGTTAATTAAGGTGGCTTTGTTGTAAAAAAAAAAAATTTCTCTCTCTCACATGGCCCCTAACACACAAGATTGTTCTTTGGAGAAAAATTGAAGCATTATTCTGGAAAAATCATCATAACCAAGTAGACAAATGGAGGTATGGGTGCTAATTGAGGTCAAGACACGACTAACCGATTCAAAATCCTCATGAAATTAGTTAATTTTGATTAAAATTTCAATTATTATGTCACATCAACTAAAGTGACATAGCAGTTAACATATTTTAATTAATATAACATGATATTATTAGAGGAACTATAAAAATAGAAAATATGTGAGCTAAATCCTCAAATTATATTAGATCTATATTCAACCAAAAGAAGTATAATATAATAGAACTTAGATTAAAAATTTGGTTGCTCAAAAATTGTGCCTTAACATCAAGGCAAGTCTTTGTGATCCCTCAAAATATTATACTTGTATTTGTTGTAAAAGAAAAATATAATTAATCCATTAACAAACAAAGAACCTTTTATATCGCTTCAAGGAAAATCTTGCACATTTACGTTATGAAAGTCATGGAGAAATTAATTCTCCCATATAATTTCATGGTTTCTTATTAATGGGTTTGTTCTTGACCTTAAAGTTTTGCTTGGCAAGAATTAGTTTAGTTTTAATTAGGCCCATTTGATAAAAATTATTTAAATAGGGAATTAACAAAATATTTAAGAAAAAATACTTTGAAGGGTTATATGCATGAAATAACCTTTCGAATGGCGAAGGAAGAAAACCTAATAAGAGATCGATCAGGAGAAATGCTCAAGCGAAATTGAGATTTGAAACTCCTCAAGAAGAAGAAGAAGACTATACGCTTTTTGGCTGGTTTTTAAAATTAAAAATTAAAATTTATATATATTTCTATTTAGAAAAAAAGAAAACAAAAGACGGTTGTGTGAGATTATAGAAAGAAAGTCGTAAAAAGATTAATTTTGTAATTTTGAGGACATTGAAGGAGATTAATGAAAATCTGAATTAACTTTGTTGTTCTTCTTGTACTTGTACTTGTAGTTTATAATTTTTTGGAGGTAGCATTTAATTATTAATTTATCAACAATTAACTCCACTTTCGGCCTTTCCATAAAAATTATTTACTTTCGATCAATCTTTTATGAAAAAGTAAGAATTTTTTTAAGAACTCTATTTTTGCAATATTAGTAGAAACTGTCATTTTAATTGTTAGATTAATTTTCAATAGTCTGGTCTATAATCAGAAGCAATTTTGCGTCCTAAGCTAAAAAAGAAAAATTAATGAGAACATTGAAAAAAAAATGTTAGAATTGTAAATAAAAAAAAACCTAAGCAAGCAAGTTTTGTTGATATACAAAAAAGTCTCAAAAACTAAATAAGGCTATGGATGAAAGGCATAAGAACAAATAAATCACAAGAATTCACTTCACTTTAAATCATGCATTTCACTTATTCTCATTGATGTTTGATAACAGTACATATTCAAACTTTATAATATTAGTGGGACACATAAAGCTATAATATATATATATATATATATATATATTAACTTGTGCCTTAACTAGCAAGGAAAAGCCTCACACATATGCATTGACATTGGATGATCCAACAATTCACCCATTTGATAGATCAAGCACAGTAGAAGAGGGGGGTGGCTGGAGGGATAAAAGCACGAAATTGGCAAGTACATTACCACTACAGCTTTGGAGTGTGCTGCATCGACGTCCACACTCGGGTAATGTATTTTGATCATCGGATGGGAGCTCAATGCCATTAGGCAAAGGAAAACGACCAGCAAAGGCACATGGAAATGAGGAAACGACAACAAACACAACTAGTACTAGTGTAGCTACCGCCAAAACCCGCCTAACCTTGGTGTTGTTCTCCATTTGTATCTCTCCTGCCTGCCTGCTGTATAAACTGTTAGGAATACGATGGAATATATTAATAATTTAATGCATTTTCAAACGAAATAAATAAACATTACGGTCCGTCTCTATGGTAAGATCTTATATAAGTCGCGCACGTGTATGATCTTGGGATATAGTCAAAATCATATCAAAATAAAATTAAAAAAGAAGAGTTATTAACACTAATGGTCTTTAATTTTTGAAGTTTTTCTCACTTTGTCTCCTAAACTTTAAAAATCACAACTTTACCCTCTTGAATTTTCGAACAATTATTAATACAAATTTGATAGCTAAAAAACAAGGACATACATTCAAGTAGTTCCTCTTTTCAATCCTCAAAATAAAAATCTCCTAAATTTTAAGAAGAAAACTAAAATTATTTCAAGCCATTGTCATATCGCGTAACAAATCAGTTTGCATGATGAAGAAAGATATACTAATACGTATTCCATAACAAACACTGCATTTTTTTTTAATGAAAATATTGCGTAAATACGGTAGATGTGTTATTTTGAGTATGTGTATCCGTTAATAATATGACATTTTACCACTTTGCATGAGAAGAAAAGAAAAAATGAATATATAGGAATAATTTTTGCCGATTAGAATATTACATCGTGGCCTATATACAATTAGAATAACTTGGCTAGTGAGAAATTAATTTTGGATCAAATTAAAGTAGTCTTCATTTCTTTTTAATGATCAAATCAAACTCATCAAGTCATTTAATAAAAAGAATATATAATATTTGAGTGTTATTTAATCGTTAATATAGTGAATATTTGAAACAAAAATATTAAAAGCAATGGTTGAAAATTAAGGAAACCGATTTTGGACAATAAGAAAAAAAAAACATATTAATATATTAAGAGTGACACTTACATTAATATATGCTTTGATTTAGCCACTAGAAAGAAGATGTATAGCACTCTCGTGTAGAGTATTACTGAATATATATTTTCCTAGTCAAAGGAAATTGGGTGGAAGAATGCTCTCTTTTTTTCTTTTTTTCTTTTTGATGGAGTACTCAAAACCACTTTTTTTTTGGTTGACGATAAGGCAACGGGTACTAATTAGCTTTTTAGAAAGCACATTATTTTCATGGAAGGAGATTTTATGTTTACAATTATTTAGAAAGCCTATTATTTACTTTTGCACTCGGTCAATGCTCAGTTTTAATATTCAAATTAACTTTAGAGAGAGAAAAATTAAAAACACTATCAAACCCCTTCGTCTCTCCTACATCCAGACAATAAAAATCAATCCAAATTAGGACGATAAATTATGTGCCTCAATTACAGTCTTTTCTTTTACAATCGTATTTATATAATTTATAACAAAATCCCATTTCTTTGCATTTTATGTTATCATAACCAACAGATAATTCCCGTAATAAAAATAACATATATATTGTTAACAAAAAAAAAAAAAAAAAAACTAGATGTATATAATTCCATTGTTTTGGGAAGGAGGTTCTAGAATTTTCTTTTTATCTTCTTTTATTTTAAGAACGTGGGGTGTCTTCCCTCTCCCAAACATCAAACCGTTTTATAAACGTTGAAGCATAAGTGAACTATAAACGCACAAATTAAGAGCTCAAATGAATAACCAAAGGAGCAAACTTTGGTAGAAACTTTTCATTTAGTTTGTGATATATGTGTTCACATTATAAACAATTAGAACTGTACGAATTTGGTCGTTGCAAGAAAAAGGATGTACAATTATCATAAAGTATATCTTATCATAAAGTATATCTTACTTTGCGTGATAAATATAAAGAAATAAATAATAGTACTGAACAATAAACAATAAACAATATTTCTTTATTATTTATTAAGAAATAAATAATAGTACTGAACAATAAAAATCATAAAGTATATCCTACTTTGCTTGATAAATATAAAGAAATAAATAATAGTACTTAACAATAAACAATAAACAATATTTTTTATTATTTATAAAGAAATAAATAATAGTACTGAACAATAAACAATATTGTACATGTTTTTTTTTTTAAAGTAGAAATTGCAATCTAAATTAGAATTGTATAAGCACTAATTTAGATGCATATAATGACCCAACCCTAATTATAGACTAGAACCACTAGTAGGTTTGATTAAAAACGTTAAGGGGTAACATGTATACTACGAGGAAACCAAAAAAGCACATAACTATCGAGTACAAACACGACTCTTTCAAATATGCCACATAAAATGTGGATAACTCCAATTGGATTAGATCAAGAAACTAATAGCATCGAGGCCTATCTCAACACCTCTAAGGAAAACAACTCAGGAAATAGTTAAAAAGACTACGATGGAAAATGGAGAGACTACTTCTATTATTACAACAACAACCTAACAAAACACAGAAAACAAACTGCTTCTAGTGATAAAAATATCGCTAATTTTATTTGACAAACACAAAACTTAAAATGAAAAAGATAAGACCCAACATACAATGACAAGGACACTGTTAACAAGCCGGCCACTGTCGAGGGAGGACGAGAACTCCATGAACTTGTCCAAAAACTAATGGAGAGCGCAAACAGATTTCCACCATTGCCCACCTCTGCTGACCATAGAAAGAAGCACCACTGCGTCAAGACCTACTAGCTGAGGCCGAAGAAACATCAGAACAAACCCGACCAAAGATAGATAGTGGGACACATAAAGCTATATGTAAAGGATGTTTAATAAAAATAGTTTTAACCACAACTTTTGGTTGCTATAGTTTAAAGCTTTCAAAATGCTACAATGATAAGAAAAAGCATGCTACAGTGTAAAGCTCTTACATGTGACAGTTTTCAATTTAAAAGTTTTAGTTCTAATCATACTTCCTAAACACCCTAGTACATAGCTTGTGCCTGAACTATATAGAGAAACCAAAAGCCTCACACATACATTGCATTGATATTAATACTACTTTAGCTTTGCCTGTTCCATTGTAATCGGTTTCATCATCAAATGGGAGTTCAACAACGCAGAGAAAATAGTGAAAACGACCAGCAAAGGCCGACGGAATAGAGGAAATTAAGCAACAAGAAGCACGACTAGGACTAGTGTAGCAACCACTGCCAACACCGAGCTAACCTTGCTGTTACCCTCCATGCATGATGTAGAGTTCGTTTGGGAAACACATTGGAGCAAACTTTTGCTTTTCCTTGCAATATATGAGAATTTTATACTACAACAAACTGAACTTAGTATTTCTAACGTGTTTCCCAAACAAACTTTTATCTTTCTTATTACTTTCATTTAATTGTTGGAGCATGAATGTGGGATAATTAGATGGATTTTCAAATGAAATTATTACATGAGAAAATTGGTAATTTTTTCTCTCTTGCAATTATTGTAAGTTATCATTTTGATAAGTTCCATTTTATTGTCATATTTTTATGTCCCCTTCAACGTCGTCTGATAATTATTTATCATGTAGATATAATAACATGACTATTGCATATGAACTAAGTATTTAAAACATTCAAACGATTTCATAAAAATTATTTAACTGATTTCATGATTTTTTCTTATTGAGTTTGTTCTCTACATTAAACTTTTTTTTGGTAGGAATTAGCTTAGTTTCAATTAGGCCCATTTGATAAAAAAAAAATTATTTAAATAGAGAAATTTAAAAAATATTTAAGAAAAAGTACTTTGAAGGGTTATATGCAAGAAATATCCTTTCTAATGGCAAAGAAAGAAAACCCTAATAAGAGATCGATCAGGAAAAATTCTCGAGCGAAAGTGAGATCTAAAACTCCTCAAGAAGAAGAGGAAGAAGACTACATGCTTTTTGGTTGGTTTATAAACCATTAACAACGTATACATTTCTATTAAAAAAAGAAAAAGAAAAAGAAAACAGAAGACAATTGTGTGAGATTGTGGAGAGAGAGTCTTGAAAAGATAGATTTTGGAATTTTGAGGACACTGAAGGAGATTAATAAAAATCTGAATTCACTTTGTTTTTCTTCTATCTTGTACTTGTAGTTAATTTTTTTAAAGTAGCATTTAATTATTAATTTATCACCAATTAACTCCACTTTCTGCCCTTCCATAAAAATTATTTACTTTTCATCAATCTCTTATGAAAAGATAGACTTTGGAATTTTGAGGACATTAAAGGAGATAAATGAAAATCTGAATTCACTTTGTTGTTCTTCTATCTTGTACTTGTAGTTAATTTTTTTTGAAAGTAGCATTTAATTATTAAGTTACCAACAATTAACTCCACTTTTTGCCCTTCCATAAAATTATTTACTTTTGATCAATCTCGTATGAAAAAAATAAGAATGTTTTTAAGAATATCTTTACAATATTAATAGAAACTATTATTTTAATCGTTAGATTAGTTTTCAATAGTCCGGTTTATGATTAGAAACAGTTTTGTGTCATAAGCTAAAAAAAATATTTAATAAGAACATTGAAAAAAAAACACTGGAATTGTAAAGAAAAAAAATTAAGCAAGGAAGTTTTGTTGATATACAAAAATTAAACTCAAAAACTAAATAAGGTTATGGATGAAAGGTATAAGAACAAATAAATCACAAGAATTCACTTCACTTTAATTCATGCGTTTCACTTATTCTCATTGACTATTGATAAAAGTAGACATTCAAACTTTATTATATAGACAAGTAGTGGGACATATAAAGCTATAATATATATATATATAGTGGGACATATAAAGCTATAATATATATATATATATATATATATTATTGCTTGTGCCTTATTTAGCAAGGAAAAGCCTCACACATAACATATAGCATTGACATTGGATGATCCGACAATGCACCCATTAGATCAAACACACATGTAGAGGGGATGCCTGGAGACAAAAATATGACGCAGTTTGCAAGTACATCCACCACTACAACCTTGGAGTGAGCGACATCGACGTCCACAACGAGCTGGTGATGCATTTTGATCATCAGATGGGAGTTCCAAAGCATCAGGCAGAGGAAAACGACCAGCAAAGGCAAATGGAATTGAGGAAACGACAACAAGCACAACTAGTGCTAGTGTAGCCACCACCAAAAACTGGTCTAATCTTGTGCTTGTTCTCCATTTGTAACTCTCCTACCTTCTTTAACTGTTAGGAATATGATGGAATATATTAATAATTAAATGCATTTTCAAATGAAATAAATAAACGTTAGAGTCCGTTTTTTATGGTAAAATCTTATACGAGCAGTGTTATGTGTGTGATTGTGGAATTTGATCAAAATCGTATAAAAATAAAATCAAATCAAATATGCAAGACAGTCAATTACTTATACAGATGTAACGTCTAAAAGAAAAAGACCTACATTTATTTCCTTTTTTTTTAAAAAAAATCTTGCCATAGAAATCTTCAAAATATTAATTAGAAAACTTGGTAATTTTTTTTATCTCTTGAAATTAAAGTAAGTTTATGCATTAATAATATGATATCCTACCACTTTGCATGAGAAGAAAAGAAGAAATCAATATTGTAGTACATAATTTGCCGATTAGAATATTACATCATGGCCGTGTATACAATTAGAGTGACTTGGTTTGTGAGTGATTAACATTGGATCAAATTGAAGTAGTCTTCATTTTTTTATGATCAAAACAAATAGTTAATTTTAACGACTGTCAATGAATATTTAGAACAAAAATATTAGAAGCAATGTTATTTGGCTATATTTTCTTGGATTGCTACAAATGAGCAAAAGCTCCCACTTATATAGCCAAAGAAAATTGGATGGAAGAATTATTTGTCTCTCTCTCTTTAATCATTGAGTATCCAAATTTCTCGTGTTTGAAGATAATGCAACAGGTACTTAGATTTTAAAAATATGTTCTTTTCTTGAAAGAGAAATTTATATTTGCATTTATTATCTGTATTAAGGATTTTGGAGGTAAATGACTGTTTTTAAAGAATTTTTTTTTAGTAAATGGCCAAAGTTCTTTATAGTCAGGGAAATGACTATTTTTTAAATGGTTAATTAATAATGTACCAATGTTAATCGGTGATCTACACATTTGTAGTTTATCATCAATTTAATTAGCAGGTTTTCAATGATTAATTAATATTAATCTTAACCAATTTCATCAAATATAGTATTGATTTATCAACGATAAATAATTATTAAATCAATATTAGTTAGTACTTAATAAATTTCACTCAATAATACACCATTTTTTATTCACACCAAACACAACGTAAATGATAGAGAAAAAAAAAAAAAAGAAATATGATACCAAAACACAAGCATTGAACATCTTTTCTTTTTTGCTAATAAAAATATCTAACAAGTTTGGTGGTTGTCATATAAAATAAATGTACATTATGGTTGGTTATCTACCATTTTTTATAAAAAGTAAAAGAAATTCAATGATTCACTCTTTTCCCCAATAATATCAATACTATTAGTTAAGTAGAAACTTTACAGGTGCCAATTTAAAGGTCTACTGGGAACGTAGTTCAAACTACAAATGTAGTGCAAACCAACTTTATTACAGTATTTTCTTTCTCAAAGTATGATTTTCAAACTAACTTTTCTTCAAACTCTTGATTGAACTGATGCTAATCAATGGTGTACAGATATTAATCATTGATGTACTCATTTATGGTTATCACCATTTAACTTGTTGGTTTGTCAATGACTAATCAATATTAGTTAATGTTTAAACAATTTCCCCTAATAATGTACCTATATATCAAAGATAAATCATTAGTAAATCAATATTAGTTAGTACTTAACCAATTTAACCTAGTAATGTACCATTTTTCATTCATCCTAAACACAGGGTAAATGATAAGGAAAGGAAAAAAAAATGATACCAAGTTACAAACATTGTACCTGTTTTCTTTTTTGCTGATAAAATGTTAAACAAGTTTGGTAGTTGTCATATAAAATAGGTGTTTGCATTATAATTGGTTATCTATATCTTTTTTCTTTTTTCTTTTTTTGTAAAAAGTAAAAGACATTCAATGATTCACTTTTTTCCCCAATAATATCAATACTATTAGTTTAGTGGATACTTTACTGGTGCCAATTTAAAGGCCATTTAGTAACATAGTTCAAACCACAATTGTGATTCAAACCGACTTTGTTACAATAATTTCTTTCACAAAATTTGAATTTCAAACTAACTTTTCTTCGATCTCTTAATATGAACGGATGTTAATCAATGTCGGACTCATTTGTGGTTATCACCAATTAATTTTCAGTTTTTCAATGATAATTCAATATTAATTAGTGATTAAACAATTTCACCTCATAATATGTCAATTTACTAATGATAAACAAGTTTATCAATGCTAAATTATAGTTAATCCTTGACATATTGATGTTAATTAAAAAATGCATTTTTTTAAATAATGTAAAGGGATGAACTTTTTCTTAATTCTTTAAAAGTTCATCTCTTTACCTAATTATTTAAAAAAGGCCATTTATTTAATTGACAAATAGACCATTTCCCTCATTATCTCAATATGTTATTTATGTTTGCACTCGATGAGTACTTAGTTTTAACAATTCAAATCACAATAACCCAATAGAGAAAAATGACAAATAAATAAATAAATAAAATGGGAGACATGTATACATGAGCCGAAAGCTTAAATTACATTAGATATATATTAGACTAAAAAAATGACAATATAATAGAACTTTATTAAAACTTTTATTGCTCAATAATTCTGACTTAACATCAAGGCATTTCTATATGACGTTATCAAAATATTATCCTTTTATTTGTTCTGAAATAAGAATCAAGATTTATTGTCTCAATTTCTTATCCCTTTGGATGTTCCTCTTATTACATTTTAACATATAGGTGAATTACTTTTAACTTGAATATTTAGGTGTTGTTTATGTGTTTAAGCTGTTGAGTTTAGATGATGTATCAAATAAATAATAGATGTGACGATCAATGAGACAAGAAAATTGCACAAAAGATCTAGACTCGAGAAATAAAAATATAATTAAATTGTGAATGGGCAAAAAACCTATCAAAATCTCATCAAGAACATCCTTCTTGCTCTAATGAAGGCAGACGCTAAAAGCACTACTATTTTCCCAACTCCGACACTAAGTTACTATTGTTCTTACTATTTGATCATGTAGTTTATTCTTCTCATCTCTTCTATTTTAAGAATGTTTTAAATTGTGTCTTTCCTGATCTCTAAGTTTGAATTCCCAAATACTAAACGTTACTTGTTAGATGTTGGAGCATAAGTGCATTAAATGCGTAAATAAAAAATGCAAGATTTTTAAGTTCGAGATGTAAATTGTCAAAATTAAAATTTAGAACGTAAATTATAAATTTCTAATAAATTTAAAAGGCAATGGTGCAAAAAAGTCATAGTAATAAAGCGAACTCGGTAGGCATTAACATTTCTATGGGAGAGAGAATTACTTCAAAAGAGCTTTCATTTTTTATGTGAATATAAACAGATGTTGTACTAAGTTATTAGCTGCTATAAAGTATGTGCACATTATTATCATAATGTATTACTTTACATGAAGAAGAATGAAAAAAAAAAAAGATAACTAACCCATATTTAGTAAAATCTTCTACTTATATAGCCAAAAAAAAAATGAAAACCTATATGGTAAGATACGTCATTTTGTCCCAGGTAGATCACAAAAATAACGACCATAAGATCACAATCTAGCGTCAAAACCTTATGGTACATTGTTATTGTTTTGGGCACTCATCCAGGAAATTGTTTGCTAATTTAATGAAATTTGGTTGGGGTGTTTTTTTTTTTTTCTCCCTTAAAAGGAATTTGGTTGAGATTTTTTATAGCAAAAGCAAGGAAATAGAAGCTCTATTAATGCTATAAGGTTTTAAAATATCAAACTAAATGGCTGATGAAGGACAAAAAGAAACACAATACAATCTCAACAAAGTTAAAAAATAAAAAATGATATAAAACTTTTAATAGTTTTTTTTTTCCCCTCTAATGTGTTTCGAGTTTGGTTTTTTGTTACTTCTGTTTCATTGTACTCCTAGTTTGTTTTAGGAGCTAAGTTTCTTGTTGTGTTCTTGCTTTGATTGTTAAATTGAGTTTTTTCACAAACGAAAAAGGGATTTAATCTCATTCTTTGGAAAACTTTTCAGACTGTTTTTTACAAATTTGTGCCTTTTATGCCACGAAAAAAAAAAAAAAACAAACAAACCAAAAGAGTCCTGGACGTCATCAATTAGACGACCAAGGCCACTCCTCCTCACATCGTGTATTAGGTGGAACGATTAAAGATCCTCCCTCTTCTGGAGACTTAAAGTTGTGTATTATTTTTTTAGTTGATTCTTTTAACTATTAAAATTGTCAGTTAATTTAATTTTTTTCTTAAAGGTATTTTTTTTCCTTTGCCTTTAAAAAGGTTTGTGCCCTTTGATATGCTAACGATGGACACGAATCTTACGTGGTTCACTCAATAGGCAAAAGGGCATGTCTTACCATAAGAAACTAAAAAATTATTATTATTATTATTGTTATTATTATTATTTGATACTAAAGTCGAACCTCTCACATATTTTCTGCAAATTAATTTTTTAAAAAAGCACATGCTATTCTGCCAAGAAAAATCCAAGAAAAAAAATACAAACAATAAAATTTAAAAATAACCAAATAAAAAATAGATTTCGTACTGTAGAAACTGTCTTTTTTATTGAGTGTTAGTTATAAATCACATTTCATACTCTTTTATAGATATTAGAATAATCTTTTGACACGTGTTATGTGGACTTTCTCAAACAAACTCCCTTAATAATAAGTCATTTCTTTTTAAATTTGTTTACTGGTGTAATACTCTCCCTTTAATCCACATTGACCCTTTTTCTATACACTCCTTTTCTACGTTGTTTCATATTTTTTCCTCTTCTTTTTTTGAATTGAAAGTTACACCCGCTTTTTTTTTTTTTGGTTTTTTTTTCCTCTTAACCGCTATTTACGTGATTGTTACATCTCTCTTTTTTTTTTAATAATTTATAAGAATACAATTAGCTCTTAATTTATAATGTTCTAAGAGGAAAGAAAAAACAAACAAACAAACATCTTCAAGTTCGTGATGTTCTAAAGTTTGTGCCAATGGTGTAAAGAATCTATGGTGCTGTCTCACTCTTGGCTCCTATCTTTGATGACATTTGTGACCTTATGAAAATTGTCTCCCCAATTCATAGCTTTTTTTGCTCTTTCTAATGGGTTTCAACTGTAATTATGTTGAGGAAATAACTTTGTGGTTTGTTTGCTCTTTCTAGTGCTTGTCCTGTTAGTTGCTTTAATACAACTTTCCTATTTTTTTCCTTTTCTTTTTTTTAAATAATCGATTTTGGAACAAAATCAACATTTTTCCTAACAACAAATTCAATGTTTCATTGCTAAATAAATCATCAATTGAAAAATAATGTGGTGTTCGATAATGTGGGTGAGAACCAAAACTTTTGGTTACTGTAGTGTAATGCTCTCACATGTTATATTGTTAAGAAAAAGTGTACTATAGCGTAAACTCTTACATGCTGCAGTACTTTCTACCAAAATTGGTTCAAAGCTATTGGTTTTAACTAATACTCTCAAACACTCTATGAATCACAAATTTAAAATATCATGTATATCTCATTAGAAATGTCAAGATAAAGAAAATTTGAAAAGTAAAACATAACTATTGTAAATAAAAACAATACTCTTGATTAACTATTGTAAATAATATCAAGTATATCAGTTAACATGTTTTGATTAGTATGACATGATATACCAAGGGAATACGAAAAAAAAAGATATATAAGCGGAATCCTCAAACCACATTAGATCTATACTCCACTAAAAAAGTACAACAAAGTAATAAAAATTATTAAAAATTTGATTGCTCAAAAATTGTGCCTTAACATCAAGGAAACTCTTAATGGCCCTACAAAAATATTATCTTTTTTATTTGTTGTAAAAGAAAAATATAATTAATCTGTAAACAGACAGATAACCTATTAAATCGCTTCAAGAATCAGCTTGTAGATTTACGTATATTTCATGGTCATGGAGATATTAAATTCCGTATAATTTCATGATTTCTTCTTATTGGGTTTGTTCTTTGCATTAAACTATTTCTTGGTAAGAATTAGTTTAGTCTTAATTAGGCCCATTTAAGAAAAACGATTTAAATAGAGCAATTAAAAAATATTTAACAAAAAGTATTTTGAAACGTTACTTGCATGAAATAATCTTTCTTCGCCATCACTGGTGAAGTGAGTTGGTGGTGAGCGGAGATACACGCTCTCACTTAATTTTTAGAATTTAAATTTTTGCTCTAACATTTTTCAAAAATTTTTAAATATATTTTTATTTTTGTAAGAAAAATTATAATTGTGTCCCACTTTATAATTAAAAATACTATTATATCCTTGTTTTACAAGAAAAATTATAACAATATTCTTAGTTAATAATAAAAATATTTAACTATATACTCATTTAATAAAATACCATCTCTATTTTTTCTATAGCATCCTCACCAAACAAAAGTTTTGGCTCCGCCGCTATTCACCATTCGTTAAAAAAAGAAAACGCCAAGAGAACGACATAGAGAAAAGCTCGAACAATGGCGAGACCTGACACTCCTTAATAAGAAGAAGAAGAAGACCATACGCTTTTCGGTTGGTTTTATAAAAATAAAAAATACGAAATATATATTTTGTTTAAAAAAAGAAAAAAGAAAACAGAAGAGAATTGTGTAAGTTGTAGAGAGAGAGAATCTTGAAAAGTTGAATTTTGATGTTTTGAGGACTTTAAAGGATATTAATAAAAATCTTAATTCACTTTGTTGTTTTTCTATCTTGTAGGTAGCATTTAATTGTTAATTTATCAACAAAAAAAAAAATCCGAACGAAAACGACAATACATAGAAACGACAAGAACGTAAACAAACAACTCCGACAGGGAAACTACTATCAAAGGCAAAGAGGAATTGGAAACGAGAACATATAAGACGCACGAATCAACATGGAAAACGGCAATGAACTAAACAAATCGACATCGATTTAGAACATCAACTAAGAAAACGACAACTGACACGAGCAATGACATATGAATAAAAAGACGAAAACGACATGAAGAGAGTTTAAGGGTCCAGTACCCCAATCTCCAGGGTCGAGATGGAGGCCCAAATCTAGATGTAGGCCCGGCCCATTGAAGACACAAGGCCGTTTCCCGCGGTTATGCAAGTGGCGATATCCACTCGGAATCACCGGAGAGAGAGAAAGGGGGAGAAACAATGGCAGACGGAGCTGAGAAAGCTTCGTCTCTCCGATGGAAACTCCTTCGCCAAGCTCTTCTCCGCCGTCCTTCCAATTCTTCCGGTACTTTCTCTCTCTCTCTCTCTCTCTGTATTTTGCGAAGGATTTTGATCCTCATGTTTGATCGGAACAGACGAGAGATCTCAGATCGGTATAAAGCGCGTTTCAAGGAAGGCCAAGCGAGGATTCAACTTGATTCCTTGTAAATTGGCTAACGGCGACAAAGATGCCGATGAAAATTCAGATTCTCCGTCGTTGACGCCGACGAAACTATCCGAAGACGCCACTTTCTGCTTCACCTTACCTGTCGACGAAGCTCCCAAGCTTTTCCTAACGTATCTCTCCGAAGTCCTCCTCCTTTAACTCCTTTGATCGAATTCGAAGCTCAAATTTCACCGCTTTTGTTTTCTCAGTTGGAAATTCTTATGCTTTTTTCGCTCTTTCTGCAATTTTGGCGCTTTATGATAGAAATCGCTGCTGTGTTTTTTCTTTCATTATTTTATTGTGAACCATTGTAAGTCGTGATGATGATTTATTATTATTATTTTAACGCAGGCAAAAAGGGAACAATGGCGCTCACCTCAGTGATTTTGAGTTTTGTAATAAACATGCTATTGATAATACTGGCCTTGTATGTAAGTTCCATTTTGTACTACTTTGAAACTTTGCACATTTGCATCAAAATTGAAGATTGTGTGTCTTGCTTTGCGAGCCTATGACTCGCTGGTTTTTTCATTTGTCGGATGCTTGATTTGAAATCGAATGTCCGCTAGAGACTGTTTGGTACTTTTGCTTTCGGTCTTTTTTTGTTCAGCTTTTTATTAGATTAGCTAATCACTTGTAAGTAAGATATGAAAAATCAATACTGATAATTGAATTCTGAAGGTGCATTTATGGTTGGAAGGTACTCTATGGATTAGACATCTTAGCAGAATACTTTAAAAGCTTTGCTCACTTGTAGTTAGAATCTCCAAGGGGCTTATGCGATTTTTATGTAATTTCACAAGTTCAAACTTATCTGTGCTTCGTCGCAATTACTACAATATTATGTTTGCATATATAGATATTCAAGTCATAATCTTTGTGATCTAAATGGCTAATTTCATAGCCACTGTTTGTATGAGCTTTTAACTTTACATGTTCCTACAGGTCAGTGGCCATCAGAAGAGGTTCTTGCATTCTTTTGCTTGTCACATGCAGATATGTTCAGGTCTATATAAATGGTTTAAAAGTTGTCTTGAAATTTTGTTCGATTGTGATGTTTCATTCTATTTTTCAAAAACAACTTCGACCTTAGGTTTTACTTACAGAATTCCTCCACTTTCACTATCAATTTCTAGTTCCAAAAGAGTTATTGAACTAGGATCAGGCTATGGCTTGGCTGGTTTAGTTATTGCAGCTGTTACTGAGGCTTCTGAAATTGTAATATCAGATGGAAACCCTCAAGTAGTCAATTGTATCCTTTTTATTCGACCAGGTTTAGCAGTTCAGCTTAAAAAAATATCATGTTAGTTTTGAAATTCATTGTTAGCAGTGGCTGCAGGAAAAAAAAAAAAAAATCCCCTACCCACCTCCCAAAAAACTGAAATACGAATGACAAACCCAATTTTATATGTTTTGTGGAGGTACCTTAATGTCTAGATATTGAGCGTAACACAGAGGTCAACTCTGGAGCATTTGGTGGTACAAAAGTAAAGTCCATGATGTTGCATTGGAATCAGGATGAAATTTCAAATATTTCTTACTCCTTCGATTTTATTGTTGCAAGTGACTGGTAAGTCTCTCTCTCTCTCTCATGCTGTTTTCTTACTGCTGCATGCATAATGTTCTGCATTTTTTCTATTATAAAAGAAACAAAAGAGAATCAGAGTGTGCGACTTCTAGCACATATGGATCGTAATTGCTAAAACTATCTTGGATTTGCTATTTTTATATCTGAATTTTTTCCTCTGAGAAAGGAATTGATGATATGGACTTGTGTAGTGCTGAGATGGTAGTCACAATGGGCCAACTTAAGTGTATGCACCACACTCTCCTTTCTTAAAATTTGTGGCACATGCCACTTTCGGGTATAATCGATTAGTTTTTTCAAGATTTCTTGGGGCGATTGGATGAAGAAAACTTATTGTATGGATGTCATTCTTAACGACCTAGAGATATATAGATCTTGATGAGTTGACTAGGCACATCTATCTTGTATGTTATCATAATGCATGAACTAACGCTTATTTAAGCATAAAATAATGTGCTTGTCAAATCTTTGTGCTAATTTTTATCTTCTTTATATACTTTAATCTTGATATGTGATCTGGCAGCACCTTTTTTAAGGAATTCCACAAGGGACTTGCTCGACTTGTCAAGTGCTTGTTGAAAAAAGTGGGACCAAGTGAAGCTCTATTTTTCAGTCCTAAAAGAGGTGATTCATTAGACAAGTTCCTGGAGGAAATCAAAGAAAATGGTTTGCAGTTCAGCATAACCGAGGAATATGACAAAGAAATTTGGAAGCGTCATCAAAACTTTATGAATGGAGATGACTCCTGGCCCAGCTATGAAAAGGATCACTGCTACCCATTACTGGTCAGAATCACGCGATGAACTTTTGGTTTCCATTTTCCTAATTACCTGCACATATTTCAGGCAATTTTGCATTCAACTAACAGGAAAAACTTTATGTTGTTTCCGACCATTTTCTCATCACGCATCCAAGTAATGGAGCACACAGGGAAAAACTTTATCATGAACATCGTGAAAGCAAAATTTTATGAGTTCCAAAAAAGTAAAAATTTTTTTTTTTTTGTCACATCTTATTCATCCCAACAAGTTAGTCTATTGTTCCATGATGTGTCCTTAAAAGCTTTTTCGTCACTTCATGCATTATTTGAGTGTACTTGCTTGTGAAAAGCAGAGATACAGAAAATCCCAATTCACAGACTACATTCTTGCCTCCCTAGGTTGGTGGATTCCATACCTAAAACTGCAATATCTTCAAAGTGTTACGTAGGTCCTCGTTCATTTATTGACTTATGGTTTACCCATTGGAGCGGAGAGAATTAGGCTAGTCTCCTTTTTTTTTTTTTTTTTTTTTTTTAATGTGCGAGTGATTTTCCTTTTCACAATATAATCTGAAGGATGCACTGAAACTTTTTGACTGAAGATTCTCTATCTCATACTTCTTGGAGCTTTAGAATTGGACTGGCGATTATAAAGATGGCACGTTCCATAAAGAATTCTCCAAGAAAAGTCTTAAAGTAATCCAAATCCTCTGTCTGTTGTTAATAAACTATCATATATACTAGGAGTGGGAAATTGTTTATCTGGCTCCAGATCAGATATCAATGAGCAATGAGCAAATGTTGTCATTTATTGACTCAAATTCTTGGCTTCTACTTAAGTAAAGTTTGATCTCAGTTATGCTTTCTCAAGTAAGACTTTCCTTTCATTGAAAACTATACTCATTGACTTGACAAGGATTGCTTGTCATATATGAAAAAATCCAACAGGAAAGAAAAAATGAAGTTTATCAGAATAGATTTCGTTGGATTTTACATCTTTTTTCTGTTGTCTAGTTATAGCAAAATGTTCAAAGAGGGAGTTATTCATGAAAGGGACAAGGTTGTCGGCAGGATGATTTTCAAGAGTGTTTTCAAAGATGTCTTTTCTTTTTGACCGTAGTTTCTTTTCTTTTGAATTATGGAGTTGTAATGTTTCATAAAGAACCAAGATCAGTTAAGACATGTAAGCATATCTCATTTTAATTTATTGGGAAATCCTAACTACCACTCATGTGATATTGCCACGGCATTTCCTGTCCTCCTCGACAACATTTCCTAAACAGGAGCAAGCCAAGAGGCCACGGCATTTCCTGTCCTTCTCCTCGACAACATTTCCTAAACAGGAGCAAGCCAAGAGGCCACGGCAACAGGAGCAAGCCAGGAGGCTGCGGCATTTCCTGTCCTCGTCGATGACACTTCCTAAACAGGAGCACGCCAAGAGGCCACGACATTCCTGTCCTCCTCCGCTTAAACGATCGAGAATTTTTTTTTCTTTTGGCCTTTTATTTTTCCGCCATAAATCCCAAGGGTGCAGAGTTACCACTAATATTTTTCCGTTCTTTTCAACCGTCACTGTTTCGACTAATCACAAATTAGTTCACATTTTGCTTTTTAATTTCGGAGCACACGAATGAAAAAGTGAATCACAAAGCACCACTAAAATGGATATCGGTCACCGTCGTCTTGGCTTCAAGGGAAAAAGTAGGTTTCCTCCTTTTTCTCTCTTTTTTAGGCTTCGTGTTCCTCCCCCCACACAAATTGGTGAGGAATAACCCCTTACATCCTCTTACCTAGAATCTCAAAAGGGTAAATGGGCCAGCAATTTGGATCGTTCTCAAACAGCACTACTTTTCTAGCGTTTGTTTTCTTCTCTACGATAATGATGTTTAAAAATATTCGTACATAGCAACCATGCACTATTTGAACAACCATCACATTCACATGTCTCTTCAAATACAAGAAGAGATGGCGAATTTTTGGACATTTTCTTCCCTTCCTAATGTCAAAATCATCGATTATAACCGTGCAAAATGCAATGCATATCCCTGCTTAAGTAAATACAAGAAAATGTAGTAATCACGGACGATTAAAAAGATCCTCTAAGATACGCTTTTTTTTTTTTTTTTAGCTATAAACTATCTGGTATTCAGACCCATCATTCAAAGACACGAATTCACATAGAAGATCCATCAACTCTAACAAGAGTATACTCGATTAATCTAGATTCGAGGCAGGTCGGACAAGATATAATTGTTTTAACTTTTTATTTAGGAGAAACGTTTGGTATTAGAGGATTTTTTCACAGTTTTCGC
Organism: Artocarpus heterophyllus; assembly: GCA_025403435.1. Taxonomy (NCBI): domain Eukaryota; kingdom Viridiplantae; phylum Streptophyta; class Magnoliopsida; order Rosales; family Moraceae; genus Artocarpus; species Artocarpus heterophyllus. Next base: position 21,904,122 of record CM046327.1, on the reverse strand, counting down.
CTTAGGTAGTGCTTATCCTCTCAACATCCTAAAATGGTTACGTGGAAATACACTTCATAATGCATCATTGTCCTTGCTTTATTTTTTTGTTGGGTGGCATTTTTTCAAACGGCTCAACCAATATGGTTGATGGTTATTTCGACCAGCATCAACTTTTATTCATTAAATGCATCATCACATGTGTAATAGTAAAATAAAAGTATCAAAATAGTTAAAATAAATAAAATAGATAAGTAAAACTACTGAATTTGATACTGTTATATTTTACTTTTGATTTACCAAGGAGTGCTAATTGTATATACATGGTGATAAATAAAATATTTAATTCTAAAAGTAACACGTTTTTGGATCTTCCACCTATTTATCCTTCATGATTGCAAGTTGAAGATTGGGTTTTTCAAAGCCAATACTTTTAACAATTTGCTTGAATTTGACAAATGTGACTTATTGTTGTATCCTTCACTCATTTATCTTGTATGATTACATTTTGAAAGAATGGGTTTTGATAGCCAAAGACTTCTTAACAAATTGCTTAAATTTGACGTCAAAAATGTTTGCTCCGTTTGTTTTTATTTTTAAAATTTTTAAAAATATTTTTGTATGTTTTTTAAGAAAAAAAATTTAAAAAGCACTATTAGTATAATTTTTAAAAAATTCTCATTTTTTAAAATAAAATATTTTCATCTGTTTTAAAAGCAATATCAAACGGTCCTTTTATGTCTACACTAAACTAGATTTAGAAAGAAAATGATTTCATTTATTAAAATATATTCGTAAACTTATCTACTAATTTCCAGAAAGAAAAAAAGAAAAAGAAAAAAAATGCTTTTGAAAGTTTCACCGTGTTCTTCCTAATTTATTCAAAGCAACCTAAAAGTTCACAAAAGCGTTGAGATTAAAGCAGGAAAAGAGTAGACACAAAACCAATCTTCACATGTGTCCCACTGAACTTTACAATCATCTTACTTCATTTTTCCACTTTCATAGTAAACAGAGACAAAAGATTAACAACAATAATAATAAATTTTCTTTCCATGGCAAACAATCCGATCATGCTTGATCAGTTGATAATCTCAGCAAAGGAGCCTTTCGTTTACCAGAATAAGGAATTATTCTAAATTTCTAATTATATTAAAACAAAAAAGTGGGTAAATTTCTATTTCTAAAACGATATGCTTATACTTTACACAATATTTTATCTATGATTGGAACATTAAATTATGATTTTGGAAATGGGTGGTTTACAAACTGGATTCTTTGTCAACATTCCTCATGACCAGGCAATACCCAGCTCATATGGTGATGTTTTTTCACTCTCCCTATATGTCTCTCTAAAAAGTTGCGAGCAAGTGGAGAATTAAAAGGGACATAAGTGACTATCACAAGTGCAAGAATGAGAGAATCATTATCAAAGACACCACCAAAACAATAGCTGCCTCAAAGGCTAAAGGACGTGGTCTGATTGAATCCCCAGTTGCCAAATTGGCTAGCCATGAACTAGCAAATGAGGCCTGCTGAATTGTTCCCGAGTCCGACACTGAATCTGAACCTGACCCGTCTACTGCGGTTCCGGTTGCCACTGGAGAAGAATCTCTTGAGGATTTCAGACTGTCACACGAGTGCAGAAAACTAGTTAGTCAAATGAGAATTCTTTGATAGTAAAAGGAGAATTCTTTGATTTTTCAGCAAAAAGGCCAAAAAAAGAGAACTCTTCGGTAGAACATTGAAAAGAATATTACTATTACACTACTATAAATTTAGTTAGATATAAATTTACCGTCAAGTTCATGTGACTATAAAATTTTAGTATTTATGTCTCCTTCAATTTGTCATGTTTTAACAATTTTATCTTGAATTTTTTGTTCCAATAATTTATTTTTGAATTTTCAATATAATAGCAATTAATGATATCTGTTAACAACTTTAAAATGTCAATGGGAGCAATTACAAAGTCCCAACAACTTTTGCCACTAAATTCTCCCAGTTCAGTATTTTGGCCCTAAAATGAAACATTAAATTATTTTGTAAATCAATTAGCCTCTAAATTAACTAGGGAGTTCCCTAAAATTTAATTGAGGTTAGTAATAGGAGTTAATTATTAGTTTTAAAATATCAAATACTAAATTTCGATAAAATACAAAGCACAAAAGAAGTTATTAGTACACAGTGTATCTGTTAAAAATCTCTTCTCGAATTCGGTCTATTTTTGTTTATTTTTATTATATAAAATGGAGTTAGCTCTCATAATAGCACAAGCTATTCAAATTCATTCAAGGTTTTAAATGATATTTAACCAATTAAATTATGTCACATCATTTAAATATATAAATAGATTTATATATATTTATTATAAAATGGCATGTTATAATACAACTAATCATACACAATTTAAAACATTAAAAATTAAACAAATGCCTTCTTTTGAGAGATGAATTAATGGATTCATTGGATCCTAGGACGTGATTGGCGAGACTCGAACTTACAACTTCTGCCTTGACAGGACAGTGAACTAACTGATTGAACTACAAATTCAAAAAAATAAGGGGGTGTTTGGCAGTGGTGGGAACCACTCAGTTCCCACCACAATTTCAGTTATAAACAATGTAAAGCTCTCATATGCTACAATAACAATAAAAAAAATATGTTACAGTATAAAACTCTTATATGTTACAATAAAAGTGGTTCTCACTACCCTTCCAAACACCCTATAAGATATAGGGCCTAAAATTTTTTATCATTATTAGACTTTGTTTGAACCATTTATTTTGTGTTTGACAAAGGTGGTTCTCATTGCTTTTTCAGTTATAAATAATATAAAATTCTCATATGTTATAATAACAATAAAAAATTATTATAATATAAAACTCTTATATATCAAAAAAAAAATAGCTTTAACTAATAATTTTTACTACCTTTTCCAACACTTTATTGGTTTTATTGTGTCGAAACATGGTCTCAATCCAAAAACCAAGAATGGACACTAGCATGACCTGATTTATCTAAAAGAAATTCGTGATTCAACATTACGCTATGATTACTTCATTATGTAAGGATTTTGAATAAAAAAATGAAAAAAAAAAAAAGAAGAAGAAAAAACCAAAATAAAACAGAACTTTCGTCACCTTGGAAGAGAAGGGCAAAATGTGATGGTATAATCAGCGCCGGTACACGTAAAAGTACTCGAGGCATCATCATAAGCGTAGCTATAAGACTTTGGACACGCCGACTTAAACAGCTGGGAGTACATCGACGGCTTACACGCCGACGGTGTGTTGTACGCGCCGTTGCAACAGTACTCATCCGTCCCAAACGCGCCGCACGCGCTCTTGCACGCCCCGCCCCCGTCTGCCCTCAGCTCGGTCGGGCACCTCCGGTTTAGGTCCACCACACACCCCGTGGACGCGCACGCGCCCGATCCACCGCTCCCTTCCACCACCATTGGGAGGTTATAACCGTCAACGAGGCTGACGTCATAAAAGTCCTGTTCTTCATATAGTGGAATTGAAAAAAATAAAGCTAAATTCATAATTAAAGGACAACGCAAATAATTACGACTAGTGCAACTAAAGCCTCCAACATTACCTGTGATCCTGAGCCGAGAGTGAACTCGGCGAGTGTCGCAGGCGGTGTGGCTCCGGCACCGTTGCACTCAATTCCGCCGGAGCCACAGTCGCCTGTGGCGCATGAGCCGTGGCCGGAGCCGTCGAATTCACAGATGGTCCGGCCCCAGAACCGGCCGGACCAGCCTGTCGGAGCCTGGAAACTTCTAGAACTTCCCTTGGAGAGCTCGAAGCCGGTGCTGTCTAGCTTAGGGCTTCCGGCGCTGGAGAGAATTCCCGGCCAAACCGTGTAGTCACACTTGTTAATTAACGTGAATGTAGCTCCCGAAACTAAAATTAGCCCTACAAATTCAGCACCAAAAAAAAAAATTATAAACTCCCATGGTTCTAGGGTTTAGAGCACAAATATCGAAGAGTTGAAGAACTTGAATTTTCAAAATTTTACCTCTTGAAACGATCAGAAGAAGAAGAACGAGGAAATTCGAAAACAGAGCCATATGAGAAATGAAATGCAAATTCTGGTCTGAATTTATGTAATGCAAGAATGAGAGAAGTTTTTAATGGGAAAAAATGGCTGTGGAACGTTAATGGCGGTTGAGCTTGATCAGAGAAGAAGAGTAGTAAGCTTAACGAAGACAGAATTAATGGCGGTGAGAAAGAAGACGACGTCCCTTCATAAATAAAGCGTTTTCTTTTCTCGGCAAAGAAACAACACTCTCTCTCTAGAGGAAGAGGAGAAGAGGAGAGAGAGGGTGTGAGGTAGTGGTGGGAGAATCTGAATTATCGGCTCTGCGTCTCCATTTATAATGGACTCCGAGAGTAACCGACGAAAGAGAATGTAACTAATGTACTTTCATAAATATGAAATTGTAAAAAAAATAAACCTTGTTGACACTTGTAGTTTTTTTTTTTTTAATATTTTATAGTTCGGCAATCAGCAGAACGCACAATCTTACAAGGGCAATGGCGAAGAAAAATTTTTTGTAATTAATGCTATAAAAAAAACAAAGCCATGTCATGGTGCATTTTTTCCGGTTCCCCAGAGAGAAATTCAAATCTATAAATGTTAGGTCAAAAGTTCTCATACCCAATTTAAAAATGAAATTTTCAAAAAATAATAATTAACTTTAATAATTAATGAGATTAAGTTACACAGAACTTTAGAATTTATTTTTAAATAAAATTATAAAAATCTATTTTCGAGATAAAAAAGGCAAATACAATATAGAATATATGTGTAAAAATATATCTAAAATGTAACCTAAAGAACCATTTAGATCAGCTACAATTTTTTTTACATTAAAAAGTAAATTGCCTAGGAAAAAAAATTAGATGAAACCTGTCAAAGTATCTTGAAATTGAAATCGAAAAACATATGTTGAAATTGAAAATTCTCTGATAAGATGCAAAACTACCCTGTTAATAGTAGCTAGTTCTAAATTGCATATATATTTTTATTTTTTTATATCTCTGATGTGAAAACATATGAAAATACGACAATTGATTTTGTTTTGGTTTCCTATAATTATATAATCCTTCTACAACCTTTTTATTTTTATTTTTTCTATAATTTTTTTATTTTTAATACAAGTTAAAGTAAAGGAAAAAAAAAAAAAAAAGAAGAAGAAGTATGGCCGACTTACTTCAGTCCAGTCACAGTCTGGTTGTTGCTGGGAGGGAGGAGTGTTCTTGTACCTAACCAATCAGAATTCAGTTAAGTGAATTGAAATGACCACAAAGTATCAGCTAAGAGAGATAAAGATCTCCTGTCTGTGAGTAGATGGATCGTATCAGTACTTCTTACGTGGCAGCATGTTCCCCGCTTTGCTTTTGTTTAACTCATTTTACTCTCTTTTTTCCTTCTTTTAAAATAAAATATGACGATTTTATCCTTTTCTAGTTGACAGATGTTTTCTCACAAGAAGAGTTGGCTTTTTTTTTTTCAAAGGGAGGAAAGCAGTCGAGTGGTGCCCATCACGCTGTCTAGTCCCTTCAACACATTGGGCAGTCTTGAAAACCACTAAAGAGTAAATTAGAACCTTAACTATTCTCCTTACGATATCACCACCAACGAGTGAACATTTTTTTTAGAAAACTATATTGAATGTCCCCTTATATACACGTCTTATTAAAAATACCGTCCTCTTAAAAAATTATCCTTTATTTTTTAAAAATATTAATTACACATTTACTATTTTACTCATTATAATTCAATATCAAAAATTAAAAACTCTAATTCTCTCTCTATTTTCTCATGAGGAAGTGAGAAGAGAGGGTAACTTAGACTTTTAATAAATCACAAATTTTTAATAAAGAGTTAGTTTTGATAAATGGTATGTTAGAAAGCATTTTTAATAAGTTGGAGTATTTGAGGGCATTGTTATAAGTTGCCTTTTTCTTTTTTACTCCTTATCGTTTTCCTTTTTCTCAATTTCATGTAGTAAAAGGACCAACATAAATTGAAATGAACAAATAAGGATTGTACTTTTTTTTTTTTCCCAAAACATGTCCTTTTTAAGTCGAACAATGTTAAGAGACATAAGTGATGCCATCGATGATACAACATCGCTCATTAATAGAATGTGAATCCTTTAACATAAAGCTCACCTCAATTAGGTGTGGTGATTAGAGCCATCATTCGCCCGAGCATATCTTTTTTTTAGCCAATAGAATTGATTTTGTGACGAAAACTTTGATGTTAGATAAAATAGCCAAAGTCTTCATCCTTTTTCGTTAATGGTGAAAATATAAAATAGCCTCTTTTTGGTACTTACTATATGCTTGCATATCTTTATTGGCTAAGTTTGGTACATCATAGTTTATAGTGTAATCAACTACCACTTAGCTCTTAACTTCAATGTCAAATATATTAATGTGGGTGACTTTTAGAATTAGCTACTTTATCAACTACAAATACTTACTATATGCTTGTATATATTTGCTAAGTTTGGTACATTATAGTTTATATGGTAATCAACTACCACTTAGCTCTTAACTTCAATGTCAAATATATTAATGTGAGTGACTTTTAGAATTAGCTACTTTATCATCTACAATAATTGAGCAAGAAATGCTATAGGCCCATAGGGTCCATTTTTTTGGTTTGGTAGATTATAGGGTTATAGTTTGTGGATGAAACTTCATCCTTTTAGATGCACATTTTAAATTTTGGCGTTTCATTCATGGAAGTGTTTGGCTAGAACTAGAATGCATATAATGCAACTTTTTTCCAAAGAAAAATATTATATGGATTGTATCCAAAAACACATACTCGGTGAATATACACCTGTTAACTTGAAAAGCTAATCATATTATTCTACCAAATATATACTACTTTCAAGAAATTCTTCCGTCCACTAATTTCTCACCACATGCTCGAGACAATGTACACCAACTAACATCTTCCAAAATGAATAATAATAATCTAACATTGTTTTTTAAAATTTTGCCGATAGGCACTCTATTGTGCATGTTTTAAATCTATTAGATATAATCAATTTTTTCTTTTATAAATTTAACTGTTAAAAAACATATATATTGATGAGTCTTTTTCTTAGTTCCAGACGTGAGAAATTGGTTTTTCTCCTCTTCTTAAAACTCATCCTACCGTGTGTTCTCACGTGTTGGTGTCTACGAGGGCATTTAGGCCATTTCACTTCAATAACCTGACAATGCCCGAGTGGCTAACGACCCAAACTATGATTGGAACTCAACACATGGCAGGGAAACTGAAGGCTGGCCCGCCACGTGGGATTAATTATTAGAGGCAAGAGAATAGCAATGTGCCACGTGTCCACTCAGTCGTTAGTGCCTTGTCTTGCACCGAAAATAGATTCTACATATTTAACTAATATAAATAAATAAAATAAATAAACCAACCAGTATCATTCAAACTCTGTCCCGGCCCGATACGAACCAACCCGTTTGTGTATTGTATAAGATAGTTAGGAGAGTAAGTCATATAGATAATTTAAACTGAAAATAATTTAAAGTTTTTATATATTATGATAAAAATATTATAGTATAAAATTTTTATATACTACAACTTAAACTAGTAGTTTAAACTACTTTTTTAAACACTTTAATAATAACCGATAAATATGGTTGTGCTTTGAATTAACAGGCAAGTCACATGGAATTGACGTGGGTTTTTGTGTTCCTTTCAATCATTGGAATATATATATATATATATAAAAGAATTTGTCTTTGTTGACGGGCTTCAAGATGTTTTATCTAAAATCAAAATGGGACCCACTTTGTTGAGAGTTTGTGAATTTTCACTTGTAAGGTTTGACAAAGCTTTGTAACAACTTGGCCTTGTTTGAGAAGTGTAATACAGTTTGGAACTATGCATCTTTGATCCAGATATTTTGTTCACGAACTTGCCCTTGTTTGAGAAGTGTAATACGGTTTGGAAGTGTGCATCTTTGGTCCAGATATTTTGTTCACTTCATTCATTATGATATTGAAAAATGGTTTTGTCTCCGTCTCTTTGAGCATTTCTCCAAATGATAGAAAATTTTAGATTTTTGTACCGTATTTCATGCCCATTTTTTAGTGGATTTTTTATCATTAACCAATGCCCATTTGCATTGTATACCTAGGAAAGTTAATTCTATGCATGAACAAGTTTAAGCATGTCGGTATATAGCCAATTAAAGCTAACGCAAATTGGCGTCTAGTTAGTATATTGAGTTATGGGTAGGTCCTAAGACGTGATAAATAGATAGGGAAAAAAAAAGAAGAAAAAAGGGTTAAACCATATCTATAAATTCCCTAAAGAATTATATGACAAGTACTAAATTATTCTATTAGTATTATTAGATTTTTATTTTATCACATTTTCTTAAATTTTTATATGTATTCTTTTGTTTTAATATACGGTTGAATGACAACAAGTATCACAATACCCTAATGTAAGGTATTCTTTTTATATTCTATCAAATAATTCTCTAAATTCAGTAACTGAAATGTAAAACTTACCTTTATCTTGTTTTTTCTTTTTTCTTTTTTTTTGTTTACAACATTTTAGAGGAAAGAATAAGTGACTAGGGAAGTGACTAAGTCCAACAATCTCACGTGGGTGATGTATGAATAGCATCAATAAAATGTCCAAAATTATATCTACACAACCTCTTCACAAGGATCAAAGTTTCTAGCTTTTTGTGTGCAACTTCTAGCCTATTTCATTTGCTTGTATTCTATACATTTGGACTTTTATTAGTATCCTTTTCAAGAAAACTTTTTGGTGGGACAACTCTATCTTTCTTTGCAAGTAACAAAGCCACGTTAAATACATGTAAACCAATTTAATCCAGCCACAGATACATGTCTAAAATCTGAAACATAGGCCCAATAAGATTTTTTGTCAAAAATGTTGCTAAAGCAGTTTTTTTAAGCTCTAAAATTAACCCTTTTGTTTATTTGCCAGTATGTTTGTTTTGTTTTAGTGTTTTCTCTCAAAAAACTTTAAGCAATTTTAAATTCCAATTCAAACTTTTCGTGAACCTTTTGTTTTTGCTCCTATAGACAAAGGGAAAAAAATAATTTTCAAGTTTAAATCAAACTAAAACTGCACACTACAACAACTCTCGATTTTTGATACTTTTAGAACGTTGTTAAATATTTTAACCACAAGTAGAGTAAAAAAAGTTGTTTCTACTAACCAAATTTTCTTATTTTCAGTTCAAGAAATAAGTTCAAATATTGTAGTATGTGAAAGCTTTACTTATAACATATTTTTATTTTATATTATAATATATAAAAACTTTATACTGTTTGAGTTGAAATTTGTCGGTTTAAACTCATTTGGCTGAACACAGGTTAATATGAGAACAAGGGCTTCATATACATGCTAAGCGCCAAACAAGGATATGGTTGAAAAGAAACATTGTGGAACCATGCGAAATTGACAGGATTCTCCATCATAACTTGGCATCATTACCAATTTAGTGGCCTTAGTAATTGAATTTATGAAAGTATTAAGCAAGAGATGACCCACCTCAACCAACCCAAAAAACCATACAATATTTATACACACACATGTGTTCGCAGATCCCTTTTTTTTTTTTTTTTTTTTTTTTTTTTGAAAGTATGAATTCTGTGGTGCATATCCTGCAGTTGCAATAAGATGAGAGTCGACAAAGATGAACATATGTATCATTATAACATGGATTGTTGAACTTTACTTTGTAATATAAAATAATAAATGATGATAGGTGCATGATAAAACTTATCATGAAATTATAAATCCCTCAAAAAGCAAAAAAAAAAAAAGGACTCGTATCAATAGGAAACATTAGCGACATACAACTTTTTTCTCTCTCTTCCAAATTCTCATACTTTCCATCAGCATCTAGGTCTCCATTGATGGGCTGTATATATATGCCGTGTAAAGTTCCTATGCAGATAAGATTTTTAACTTTTACTTTTTCTCATCAGCATCACCCTTTTCTCTTCCTTTTTTTCATTTTTTTTCCTTCTCTTCAATGTTAATATATGATCGTATAAAGATTTACATCGTCCCACTATAGTTAGTGATATTGAGACTGGAAAAAAAAAAAAAAAAACCGTCCTTTTTTCTAGAAAAAGGGCTATGGAGGAATCCTTTGTTTTCTTAGGCTTTTTTCGATCGGATTGTATTATACGATCATCAATCGATGACGACGAAAAGGGAGGGGCTCTAACTATGAGGTTGGGATGATCAAAGAGACATGATCATTAGAGAATGGAATAAAAAAATCTTAGTTTTTAATATGAGAAAAGGGTGACAAAAATGATTCTCTTAAAAGAAGCCATATGTGTGAAAAGGGGGTCAAATTAGGGAGGGAAATGTAAGGTGGAAGGAAACTTGGATCCAAGAGGGGGCAAAAGTAGTATGAAACAGCTTTTGGATTTTTTTTTTTAAATTTTAAATTTTTTGCCTTATCAGGATATGGTTTGTCCAAAAGTTACTTTTCTTATCTTCTTCCTTTAGTTTCTTATTCTTAACATGGCTTGTTTATTGCACCATAATTGTCAAAGCACTCTAGATTTTACGCTTTCACCTTGATGGGATGAAATCAACACCCTTCTGATTAGCAGGAAGAAATTTTAAGGTTCATTGAATAACTTATGTGCATGCATTAAAATAGCTATTTTGTCAAGACTCAAGAGCTACAAACACTAACCAACGATCTTTTCTTTTCTTTCCTTTTGCTAGCTGGCCATGAAACTACTCAACAATTGGGCCAAGTGTGCAATATTTTTTTGTTGTAAAAATTACACTACATGAAAATTGTTTGAGAAGAATTCAAATATAATAATTTAAAAAAATACCTCTAAAATAGCAATATTATAAAAGTTATGCAGTAATTATTATAATAATATAATTTTTTTTGGTTGTATTTCAACATGACTATTAGGATTTTATTATTTCTCTAAATTCCTCTTATCCAACTCTTATGTCCTTATATTCATGCTTCTTTTATATTTGTCCAATAATAATATTATGTCATGTCAATTAAAATACTGTATCAAATCAATTAAAAAATATATGATATATTAATTGATGTAATATGATATTATAAGGACAAAAAAAGAGAGCCTAATGCCCAAGTAATGGCAAATTATGCTCTATGGGTTACTAGGGCAGGTAGAGCTGTGGTTGAAGGCAGTCAACTAAGGATAAAAACCAAATATTTGGCTTTTAACTTGCGACCTCTCTTTTATTGTTCTCCATGCTAGTGAGTCACTCATTAGGTTGGAAAACTTTATTTTGAGACCATTTATATTGGTTTGGCATATTCTCAAACATTTGGTAGACATGTCATAGCCAATAGCAATAATAGGGTTTGCTAGGATGAGGCTTTGATGAAGACACTTCAATTTTACAAATGATTTATGTGGAAAAAAATAATAATAAAAAAATAAATGAAGGGGTCAATTTCTTAGGAACAGAACCCAACAGTTGGGAAAATTTCGTTGGCTGCGGTTGAACGTGGCCAAATTACAGTACACAGGATTGGTATTTCGTGTCACAAAGGACACAAGTTTTCAGCAAAAGTTGGTGGGCTTCTGTCCTTTCGGTAGGCCATTTTGGACTTTGACGAAAGCCCACAAGAACACTTGCCCATAGTAAAAGCCCATAAGGTAAATCAATTAATTTTTTTCCCTTTTTTTAATAGAAAGAAAATAAGGTACATTAATTTCTTTCAAAAGTTTAATTGATGTTGATGACCTTATCCATTTAGAGGTAGCCACCGAAATTAATTTCAAAAAATTCTTTGCTGAACCTTTTTCTTTGGTCGCAATGAAAGTGATTAATGTTTGACATACTTTGTGGCAAAGGCAAAAGAAAATGAGTGTAACCCAAAGACGCCTAAAAAATGTTGCAAAGTTCAACGTGACAACACGTGCATACGTGTTGAGAAAACGATTGACGTGCATTGTTTTGCGGCACATGGGGAAAGAAAAACGACACCTTCCTAGTTAGCAGTTTCTATGACCATGTAGTTGGCACTTTCCAAGTTAGCAAGCCATCTTTTAAATGCTTATCATAACTTTTGAAGACATTAAGAATTTGAATCGGAACCAAAATGAATTATGACTCATCATCCAGCATTCTAATATTGAATGTGAAATTTTCTTGCTTTTGTTTTGTAAACGACACCTTGCCCCTCTGGGAAAAAAAAAGGACACCTTTTAGTAGTTCTTAGTTAGTAGTTTCCAAGATGGATCTAACTTATATGTCTTCTTTTTTTTTCCCTATATTTTTCATGTCCTTAAATAACATTATATTATGCTATATTAATTAAAATATTTTTAATTAACATCACTAGTACAAATAGAAAATTAGATTACGGTTTAAAACCGTTGTCTATAGATTAGACGACGATTGTCTAATCTACAGTTGTAATATGTGATATACATTAAATGACAGTTAAACCATCGTCTAATATAGACACAAAATACGAGGAGGGCACATTAGACCATGGTTTTTACTAAAACCATCCTTTAAAGTGCATATTACACAACGGTTTTAGTAAACGATGTTGTCAAAAGCCTTGAAAAAATTAGAAAAAAAATATTTTCGTCAAAACAATTTCTTCTCAAATAATAATTTCAACTATTATTTACAAATTTATGTCCTCTTCTTTGATAAACTTAATTCGTATCAGACATAAAAAAAATATATAACAATTTTTAAAGACGTATGTAACAAATATTCATATAACCAAAATACTTCAAGAATCATAGGCAAAATTTATCCACAAACTTTAATGCTGAAATCAACGCCTTGGGAGTTTTGGGAACTTTCCCTGAATACATAAACTTTTCACTCCCGTGAGGTCGGAACGTAACCTTGTGGTGTCGATAATTAATCTTAGCCGTGTATTTCCTCAAGAAATCCATTCCCAAAATGACGTCATAATCTTGTATATCGATTATTATCAAATCAATATACAATTTCCTTCCACAAATGATTATTGGTACATGACGTAACCAATAATCAGCATTCAATACCTCCCCAGAAGGTAGTGCAATTCTAAAGGTTTGCTCTGTCCTATCTCCTTTACATCCTATTCGTTTTGCAAACTTAAGTGATGCAAACGAATGTGTTGCTCCTGAATTAAACAAAACAAATGCATCAGTGTTGGCAACAGAAAACTGACCTGTCACCACATATGAGGTTCCCCTGTCTTCTTCCTTCTTCATGTAGGCATAAATTCGCTCACCTGGTTCCGGAGCTTCTAGTCGCCCTTGACTGACACTAAGGCCTTCAATCTGTGCCTGAACTTGGATCGCATGCAGTTGATTTCCTTGAGGCCTCTGCTAAGCCTGACTGTTCTGAATTTGGGGATTAGAAAACAATTTCTGGTGTAGTGCCCTTCTTTTCCGCAGATATAGCACTTGTTTGTGCTAGCCTTGCATTCCCCTGCATGTCTCTTCCCACATTGACTGCAAAAGGGTTTGTTGTTTCCTCCATCGTTAATCCTCTTCTGGTGTTGACCCTTTGGATTCTTTGACTATTCACGTTCCATTTCCTCTTATTGTTAACATTACGACTGCGTCCCACTGGAAGGTTTTGGGACTGCCCTTGGCTTGGAGCACTTCCTTGTCCTTTCACTTGAACAACTTGACTCTGCTTGGCTAAATCTTTCTCCTCCTTTTGTGCTTTGAAAATCCTTGCTCTTTCCTCCTTGTCACAGGCAATTCTATACTTAGCTCTGGTCGCCCGTTCAATGCAATCCTCCACATCCTTGGAAGCTTGCCCTCCACTATCAACTACAAGGGCAATGTCGGTTCTGAACATTCTTATTAATCGTCTTATTCATTCCCGATTAGTGGGTATTAACTCGAGACAAAGCCATGCTAGCTGATTAAACCTCTTTACAACATCAGCTATAGACATATTGCCTTGTTTGAAATTGTTAAATTCTTCTTGCTGGGCTGCCATGGTTTCCACATTAAAGTAAGCCCTGTCAAATTCTTCCACGAAATTTAGCCATGTCATTTCATTGACGTTTCTTCTACGCTTTACCGACTCCCACCATCTCCTAGCATCTTTAGTGACAGAAAACAAAGCGCATAGGACCTTTTCATGGCCACTAAGTCTCATAAATTTCAGAACCCTTTCTATGCCTATAAGCCAATCGTCAGCCTCTAACGGGTCTGTAGATCCATCAAATTCTGGAGCCTTCATCATTCAGAATCTTTCATAAAATTCGGTAGTGGATGCTATCGGAGAAGCTGGGACTGCTAGTTTCGCTTGTTGTGATGGTGGTATTGGGGGTGGCGTGTCCATACGTACTGGTGGTACGGGATTTTGGTTAGCTAACTGTTCCCATAAGCCTTGCATTTCCCACTCTTGAGCTTGGAGCTTCTGTTGCAGTTCCATGATCATGGCCATTAAATCCAGATTCATCAGTTCTTCGGGTGTATCTGCCATCGATATTAATCGTTATATACCTATCGTATAATTTCGTTACTATGTTAGCACATACTATTAACTCAATAGTATCTAATCCATAAGTGCATATATTTTAAATAACATAAATACATGCAACATACACAATTACATGAACTCAATATCTTGCTTCATACATTTCATTTCATTTACCTACATACATTTTATGAACCTCTTTCATTTCCTTTTTTTTTTTTTTATATATCCTTCATAACATTACATGCATAACTAAAATACATACTTACTTTCCTTCTATACATAAACTATTCATATCATTTTTGGAAGCAGTTATCACTTCTAGCTACATATACTCTATTGCCGGGAAGGATACCACTTGCAAGACATACATACATATACAAAGGCAACAAAGCCTAAAACTGTACTAATCCCTCATCTATGTACATCATAATACACAAAAATTTTCTTATGAGTTCTTTTTAGTCGGACTCGACTCCAAACATGTCGCTATGTTCGGGATCCTCCTCAGGGTCCTCTTCTTCCTCTTCATCCAAATCAATAGATTCGTCATCACTTGCAATTATGGGTTTAGGAGGTCCTGGAATATATTCGAGCTCTTCATTATTGTCATCACCATCATCATCATTGTCATCATCATTATTCTCCTCCATGCCTACTGGGGGATCCTCTAATGGCGCGACCATATTCTGTTTTGCATGTAATACCGCCATGAGAAAATCATGGACGCTAAGGTAATTCCCTGGATATTGCATCTGTTACTGGACAACATTCAAAATATCTCTCCAAACCAGGTCGTAGATACGCCGTAAAGGTATTTCCGACGGAATTAGTAGTACCATAGTACGGCAAAATCTGATAATGTAATGGTCCACTAGCTCACCTATGTATCTTCCCCAGACTGGTTCTATTCGTAGGTACAATCGATGTCTCCAATTCGCCCACAGCATTGGAATCACTGAACGTGCATAGCATCTGTTAGGGGTAAGGGTGCGAACTCTACTAGAATTTGTCCTCTAAAGCCTTGCCAATCCCTTAGTCACTCATTAGGTTCAATCCTCAGCCACCATACTAGTGCTTTTCTCAACAACAATCCAGAAGCCAATAAAACCTAGAGGTGCGGTGGCGTATGACAGGGATCGAAGATCACCTCAACTGCGTGTAGCCATTCGGTCAGCACCATAGGCTGTTGACTCCCATAGTATCGAGGTGGCATCGCGTCTTGGAAAGCAATACTTGCTCTTCGATCAGCCTCCATGTCACGGTTATGATGCGGCTCCGCCTTATACTATATTTATTATCGTAATTAATATAACAATTGTTAGACATGTATGCCCTAAGGAGTAAAAATGTAATAAGTTTTTAGAGACATTTTTATCAATAAAGAATTTATTATTTACCAAATCTTGTCCTCTTTACGTTTATATTTGTTGAATGTATGTTAAGCAAACAATAGTCTGAGATTGTCGATCTAAACCTTAAGAATTGGGCATCTGATGGACGGATTATGCAGAAGACACGATTCTTAAGGTGATGGTCTAAATCATATGATCCGCAATCGAGGGAATAAAGTTGGGCGCTTTGTTTATGCAAAGATTGTTATGTTGTCTATATCCTTTTTCGGAGATGGTTTGTCTTGACCATCGGAGGTGGACTCCATGAATAGAAACATTAGCACGTTGTCATAAATGATGATGTGCTGGATCGGGACATAAAGTGAATTGATTTGGATTAATAATTCTGTCTCGGCAAATCGATTCACTTTAGACAATCATTTGTATTATATCTTAATCCTGAGATGAATAGTGGGACCGTTGTCTTGACTTGTGTCTTTTGATGTACCAAAGGGTGACACCCACATCTTAATAGTGGTATGCATGCCGGTGCGTTGGAGGCATGACTCTTGATAGAGTAGACTTGCTATTCATAGATATGGAATCCATATCTCCTCTTTAGGAGTAATGATATCTTCTTATATGCGTTATCCTGTAATTGAAAAACTGGAGCGCTCAACCATTTGGATACATAGGTGTAACCAAATGGTATACTATCTTTGGATGGTAAGTTTTCTAATGGTGAGATAATGGAACGTAAGATAAAAATAATCGGCAAGGTAAGACAAAACTTGTCCTTAAGCCGATTATGGATTATCATATGGGGATACAATACACTATTATATGTCATGAAAACTTAGCTATACGAGCTTCGTAATTCTATGTAGTTTGAGAGTGCAGCTCCAAGCTTTTAGTAGAGTAGCGTTGGAGTTGATAATTATGAAATGTATATATGGGATATTGGGTTTCATAATTATTGGGAGCTTAAACTTTATAGGTCCATTTGGTCCCTTTTACTAGCTCACAACATCCTGTAATGACACGGCGTGCTTTTTCAAGAATTGGTGACTTGTGTCGGATTTATCAGATTGGTTAAAATTTGAAAGAATTAAATAATTCATGTCTGTTTGTCGGTTGAATTAATTTTGTTATAAATTAATTCAAGATAAACTTGTTGAATTATTGAGATCGGATAATTCTTGTCTGTTTATCGGTTGATTTAATTTCGGATAAATTAGATCAAGATAAACTTGTAGAATTATTAGGAATTGATTTATTTTCTTAGAGATTATCTAGATAAAGTTATTTTGATCAGATAACTTCTCTATTGGGTTATTTGAATTAAAACTGAGACTTTATCCTATAGAATATCAGGTGAAAAATAAAAGATTCGCGAGATTTTATTCAACCGAACTGCTTGCCGATAGACGTGTTCGGCCTGCCGATGTGGCGTGTTCGGCCTGTCGATCAGGTGGTTCGGCCTGCCAATCAGTGAATGATAAGATCATGCGTTTTCACGCGGATCTTATCAGATATTGATCCGAATTTGATTCTGATCCGAATTTTGAGACCTAATTTGATGAGGAATGACCCTATGACCAACCTCTATAAATAGGGAGTGATTCTCACAAGTTACTTAGATCAATAGAGAGATTAAGAGAGATACTCTGCTAGTGAGAATCTGAAAACTCCCTGAGAGCTTTTGTTCACAAATAACGAACACTTGCTTCGGGTTCTCTCGATTGGTTGGAAGGAGAGTCACCAGTGGAGGAGCTGTACATGTGAGCCCACACTTACTTCGGCTGTGGATAGAGAATGGCAAAGAAGACCAGTTGGTTGAGGCTCTTCTGGAACGTTATTTCTCTTCATAGATTGCGAAAGGTTTTTCAGCATACAAAGGTTAGTAAGATCTAGTTAATTTATGCATATAGTATATCAAACTTGTGTTTTGAAAATTACTTTGATATAAAATTTTTAAAATTCTGCTGCGCACTATTTTTCCTACAACAATGCCATGCAAAATAGAAACAAAACATTCTTATACTTAAAATCAAACTATCTTACTTGAGCTATGGCAATAGAGCAGACGACGATGTGCAATAGGATGGCAAGATTTTCGCTCTAATACCAACTATCACAACCTGCCTTTTCGGGCTGTGATAAAACTCTTTCTTACTTACTTTAAGGCAAAAATTTAGGAAAATTTTCTTTTTCTGGAACTAAAATAAATAATTTACTTACATTAATTTTGGTAACTCCCAAAATACTTTCACACACTTATATTTACATAATTATTCCTTTTACTTTTACTACATTTCTCTTTTTAAACATTTCATTTCAAAACAACTCAAAACATACACAGTGGAAACATTCAGTAGCGGACTCCATACCCGATCTGCACACATCATCCGTCTGCCAGCTCATCATTAAGATTTATTCCGACCTTCTCGTCAGAATACCTACAGCATGAAATACTTAATGAGCTAACACCCAGTAAGTCCCATAAATCCCACATGGACATTCAAATAAATGCATGAGTCAATTATGCTTTCTTATAAACTTTCCTTATCTTCATCATTTCTTATCTTTACTAGGGCCCAAGTGTTTGTACCATTGCACAATTTCATTTAGGTCTACGTAACACCGTGACCATACTATATCCTTTAAACTCCTCTTGAGTCAGGAGTCAGTACGACACTTTTCTTACTTTTTAGTGATATATTTACCAGTTTATTTATTATGGTTGACATACCATGCATGAAGTGATAATCGCATATTATCCATGAAACATATATTCTCTTGCATAACATAGTACACACAGGTACCTACTTTATATATACACAAGTATTTATCATTGTACACATAGGTACGTAATCATAGTATACATACTAATATTCATTATTGTACACCCAGGTATGTAACATATTATACACACAGGTATTCATTCGTATACTCACAGATATTCATACATGACTATACCCCTAAGAATTCATATCATGACAAACATACAAGTTTACACTTTGTTATACACACAGGTATACGTATATATACATTTCTTTTTATACCTACATTTCACACTGTAGGTGGGAATGGTACTTACTTCTTTTTGTGTACCGTCAAATCGACTTCGATTCTCCTTTCTCCTAGACTCCTAGGATCCTGTTGGCCAATTTCAAAACTATTAGCCAAACTTCATTACATTTTGTTACAAAACATTCGTTGCTTAATTAATCGAGTTGCATAACTATATACAACTGTGAAAATCACTAGTTGTCCTTGTTCTTATCTTATCTTATACCATTATTGTTATCGAAGAGCGGAATGGTATAAAACAATTATTTTTTAAAACAATTCGGGTTATTTTAAAACAATTATTTTTTAAAATTATTTTTCCCTTTTGGGGTTATTTTAAAACAATTCGGGCTACTAAAAAAATGACGATTTTGCCCCTAGCAGGCTAACTTACTTTTCGAGCTCGATTTCGCTCTTCTAATGGAAACAATCATGTATTTATTTCAAAATAACACCCTAATGGGTCGGGTCTCTTTGTTTCCTCTCTATACCCCTTTTTTCATAAAAATTTACAGTTTGGCTCCTTAACTAAAAATTTTGACAATTTTATTCCCGAGGCTAAAATTGTCCTTTTTATTTCAAAATTTTTTATTTTTCTCAAGGATCATTTTTGCTCAAAGTACCATATTCAAACCTTTGGGAAATGACATTTTGGCCTTTTAAATTTTTTTCATAATTTTCACAATTTCTTTGAAAAATCAAAATCTCACCATCGATCAAGATTTTTGATGAACTGTCTTCCATGCCTAACAGTTTCGTCGAGATCTACAATTTTCATGTTTTAACTTTTGTGAAAATCTCACTGTACAAGGGCATTTTTGGCCATTTTTTAATTCTGCCGTTTTAAAATTGTAAATCTGCCCTTGCAGAAACCGTTCCATGCCTTATTCAAATCATCTTCATGCTCAAACATCACTTTTGCTAAAACTAACATAAAAATTACAAAAATAACACTTTTTACAAAAACTAGTATTTTGTATTTTAAACCAAAATTTCACAACTTACACATGTCATACATCATATAGACATGAAATTTCATCAAATACATGCTCAAGAACCCACATGGGTTTAAAAGAATAAAAATCAAAACAAAATTCATAAAATTTCAAAACTTACCCAAATACTATGCTTTTGATTTCTAACCTTCCAAGGCTCCTTGAACTCCTTCCTAGGCTTCATTTTCATGCAAGAACATCATGAATTAATTCCCCCCTTAACCCATGAAAAGTCCCTTGAAAACTTGCTAAAAAGTTTGGGATTTTACCTTAAATCTTGTGAAAAATCCTTGAGCTTGTTTCTAAAACTTGTTTTGGGGTTGTTTTTGCAAAGTATGGGTTTGAGAAATTTTTTTGAGAGGTCTTACTATGGCTGCCGAATATGGGAGGAAGAAGAAAAAGAAATTTATTTGTGATAAGTTGCATTTAATGCTTCTTATCCACTTTGATGACTCATGGTAACCCATGAGTATACCCCTAGGTGGCATCATGCTATTGGGCCACATTTCTAAGCTTGGTGGCCCAATCAAATTCGGTTGGGTGTCCACTTTGTGGGGCCCAACAATTTACACAGTGTAATTTTTTGTCACGTAGTATTTTTCTTGTACTGCCTTAGCCAAATCAGTGTACTTTCTATCCTTAGACTGTATAAAAATATTTGACTTACTTTTCGTTCACTTTTGAAGGCCAAATATGACATTTTTCGTATCTATGTTTTTACTTAGAAGTATACTTATACTGCTTCGGCCTCCTTTCTACCCTAGATTAGGGTTTAGACAACCTCTATGTCATATTTACATTCTAATCACCCATTCGTTTATATCACAATTTTACAATTAATTGTGATATAAAATTCATTTTATGGATATTATGCACATATTTCTGAGTTATTAAACTCATAAAATCTGTATTTTACCATATCCAACATTGCATCACATTTGTCATAAAATTTGTAATCAATACCGCTCATTCATACTTTATCGTAATTTTTACAAAAATTACAATTTTTATAAAAATTTATATTTTTAAGAGTAAATTTATTAATTAAACCCAATTAAATATTAAGTTTTATTAATAAAATTTTCTCAGTCATTACACTTTAATTCATATTTATTTAATATATTAACCTAAATATTGGATTTATATCCAACAAGAAATACTAACCAACCTTTTCTTTTCTTTTCTTTTCTTTTGCTAGCTAGCCATGTAACTAATCAACAATTGGGCCAAGTGTGCAATATTTTTTTTGTTGTAAAAATTACGCTACATGAAAAATTTTTAAGAGGAATTCAAAATAATAATTTTAAAAAATACCTCTAAAATAGCAATACTATAAAAGTTACATAATAATTATTATAATAATATAATGTTTTTATTGTATTTCAGCATGACTATTAGGATTTTATTATTTCTCTAAATTTCTTGCATCCAACTCTTATATTCCTATATTCATGCTTCTTTTATATCTATCCAATAATAATATTATGTTATGTCAATTAAAATTCTATATTACATCAATTAAAAGATATAAATATTTTAATTGATGTGATATAATATTATCGACGATAGAAAAAAAGAGAGCCAAATCCCCAAGTAATGGGCAAATTATGCTCTATGGGTTACTAGGGAAGGTAGAGCTGTGGTTGAAGGCAGTCAACTAAGGATAAAAACCAAATATTTGGCTTTTAACTTGCGACCTCTCTTTTATTGTTCTTAATTTTTTCCCCTTTTTTAATAGAAAGAAAATAAGGTACATTAATTTCTTTCAAAAGTTTAATTGATGTTAACGACCTTATCCATTTAGAGGTAGCCACCGAAATTAATTTCAAAAAAATTCTTTGCTGAACCTTTTTCTTTGGTCGCAATGAAAGTGATTAATGTTTGACATACTTTGTGGCAAAGGCAAAAGAAAATGAGTGTAACCCAAAAACGCCTAAAAATGTTGCAAAGTTCAACGTGACAACACATGCATACGTGTTGAGAAAACGATTGACATGCATTGTTTTGCGGCACATGGGGAAAGAAAAACGACACCTTCCTAGTTAGCAGTTTCTATGACCATGTAGTTGGCACTTTCCAAGTTAGCAAGCCATCTTTTAAATGCTTATCATAACTTTTGAAGACATTAATAATTTAAATCGGAACAAAAATGAATTATGACTCATCATCCAGCATTCTAATATTGAATGTGAAATTTTCTTGCTTTTGTTTTGTAAACGACACCTTGCCCCTCTGGAAAAAAAAAGGAGACCTTTTAGTAGTTCTTCGTAACCATGTAGTTAGTAGTTTCCAAGAAGGATTTAACTTATGTGTCTTTTTTTTTTTTCCTACCCTTTTCATGTCCTTAAATAATAGTATGCTATATTAATTAAAATATTTTTAATTAACATCACTAGTACAAATAGAAGATTAGATTACGGTTTAAAACCGTCGTCTACAGATAAGACTAAAACGACGATTGCCTAATCTACAGTTGTAATATGTGAGATATATTAAACGGCAGTTAAACCATCGTCTAATATAGACACAAAATACGAGGAGGGCACATTAGACCATGGTTTTTACTAAAACCATCCTTTAAAGTGCATATTAGATGACTGTTTTAGTAAACGATGTTGTCAAAAGCCTTGAAAAAATTAGAAAAAAATATTTTTTGCCAAAACAATTTCTTCTCGAAGAATAATTTCAACTATTATTTACAAATTTATGTCATCTTCTTTGATAAACTTGAGTCGTATCAAACATAGAAAAAATATATAACAAATTTTAAAGACGTATGTAACAAATATTCATATAACCAAAATACTTCAAGAATCATAGACAAAATTTATCCACAAAATATAACAATAATAACAATAACAACAACAAAATAGTTAACCAAAACACAAAGGAAAACTCAAATTTTTTTTAAAAAAACATAAATTCAAGTGAAGGGAATTTTAGAAGATTCCAAATGTACCCAAATATTAGAGCTCAAAACGGGGCGGAGGCGATAGTAGTGGCAATAATAATGGTTTGATGTTGAGTCATGGTGTCTTAGATAAGGGTTGAGAGAATGAGGATTAGAAGATATGAAAGCAAGAGTGGGAGGAGAGTTAGAAGGTGAGGAAGAAATGGTAGGATGATGAAGATCAAGAGAACTTAGAGAGAAAATGAGGATTTAAGAGAAAACTTTAGAGTTTGTAAATTTGATAGAATAGAATAGAAGAGAGTGTTTGAAATTTAAGAAGGAGATGAGAAACTTTGAAATTTTTCAGTAAAAGTATAAGCAAGAAAAAATCCGCCTTTTAGAAAAAATATTGTTGACATTAAATGACAGTTTTCACAAAACCATCGTCTAATCTAGCATATTAGATGGCTGTTTTTTAAAACCGTCGTTTAAAGCATGCGACATTTGTTGCCAATAAATAGCGTGACTTTAAACGACGGTTTCTCATTAAACCATTGTCTGATGAGAGTTGCATACACTACATTTTGTTGTAGTGCTTGATTAAAAACATGATATTTTAATTGATATAATATTTAAAATTAACATGGCATAATATTATTAGGGACATAAAAAGTGATAGAATAAAGAGAATATAAGAGTCAGTTCCTGCCAAGCTAGCAAACCATCTTTTACACCCTATTATGACTTTTGAATTACCTTAATCGTTTGAATAGAAAAAATGAATTATGACTCATCATCTAGTATTTCTAATATTAAATGTGTATTTTTCTTGCTTTTCTTATGACCAGCGCATTCTTTGGTGATCACAAGCGTGAAGAATCTTCAAACTTTAATCTAGGTGTTCAACACTAATTAACTAGCACCACAAACGCGGAAGATATTCTGATTAAGGTCTTAGGCCATGATTATGACCTGTCTATTATTTTTTTTAAATAAAAAATATTTGAAAATCGTATGTAGATATATAGTCCTATATGAAGACTGTATGAATATATATATATATATATATAGACCTATATGAAGACTGGAGGGAGGGAGAGAGAGAGAGAGAGAGAGACTGTTCCCGTGTCCAACAGAAACTAATCTTATAGTTGGTCTCTATAAAGTAGCAATTCGGAAAAAAGTCAAGAGTAAAAGGTTGCTTTCGTATCGCTATAATCGAATTACTTTAGGAAAAAGTGAAAAACTTTAAGTGTTATCTTATTACTCAAACCTAGCTATAGTTAGCTTACATGCTTGATGAATTAATCTACTGAAAAGAAGAAAAGTAAATATACCACTTGTATATAGAATATGTCACTTGTTTAGGAAGAAAGCTAGAGGCGACCTCTAAGGTGGTAATTTAATGGCATCGAGCTTACTCCCAAGTGATTTGATAGTTAAGAAATCTCAAATTTGAGTCATAATTAAAAACATTTAAAATCATTTTTTGACTACCGACTCCATTCTCAATTAGTAAATATGACGCAATAAGCTTTATCTCTCCACGTAAGTAGTTACGACTCACTGCAAATATTATCAATATTTGGTCGACAACTAAAGCTGGTCACCCCTCCCTACAATTTCTTTCACCAAAAAGAGAGCTAAAGGAGAGTAAAGAAATAATGACAGAAGAAGATGAGGAATGCTAAAAATTAAAGTTTTAGAAGAAAAAAGTGGATGAATATGAAACGAGACATTAGAGGTCAACCAGCAGCCAATTGCATAGAAGATTTCTAGGTGCAATATATTCGTAATATTGTTAATGCTTAATCCTCGAACTTTTTTTACAGCCGCAAACAGCGTGTAAATTAAAAGCAACTTGTTATCTAGCCAGTTTGTCTTTAGTTAATCTTTATTATAGTGGATAATCTAGCCAACGTACAATTTTAATACCATTATCCTTAGTTTCTTCAAAGTGAGCGTTCACATACACAGGCCATAACTTTTCCCCCCCTCAAAACTGATACGACTGTCCACTTGAAAAATGGTTACATACTTAATGGATAGTCATACTAATACAGGTCTTGCACCATTTTTTAATTTTCCACTTTTAATATTAAGAATTTAATAACTTCGAAGGTCCAACCAGATCAATGTAGACTAGAGATGTAGAAATATAACTCGTGTAAGCATGACAGCATGACCTGTGAGATGGAGTGGAGTCGGGGTCAGGATCAGGATCGAGATCGGGATTAGGAATTCCTTGGTTAACAGAGCAATTTCTTTTTAGTTTAACAGAAATTCGATTTTCCTTTCTTCTTTTTTTTTTTTTTTTTGTGGAATGAAATGTTCTAAAAGCTGACAATCAATTAATAAAACATTCACCATGAAGCATCTATACAGTAGCTCTTATTATCATCCCGAGCCTATCTACAATTATTATTAAGAAAAAATTAGAGAATGTGCCATTCTAGACTCACATTTTTAATTTCGGACCTCTTGATTTAATATCTTAGAAGAGAAAGGGAGGATTAAATGTTATATTCTTGAGAAAAAGTATAAATCACTGAGAAGTATTGTCCTAAAAGAGATTTCTTCGATAGGTTTTGAAAAAGTAACCTATTAATAGGTATTTATTTTTCAATTGTTATACATATATATATAAAAAAAACGATTTAATTTAAAAACGTTCTTATCAGAAAAAGACCTTCCTCTGAATCAGGTTTTCTATCTTGTCACTGTTAAGGTGGAAAAAAAAAAAAAAAACCGCCCCATTTATTTTACCATATCCTGCAGCAAATTGCCGTCCTAAGTGATTGTGACGAATCCATATATTAGTTTATTAGAATACTTTTCACTGATGATCGATCGTTTTCCTACAAATGTCTGTTCTAAAACATGGTGGGTTTAAATCTTATTTGGCCTTTCCTTCTAAAACAAACATATGACATCAAATGAGCATTATTAAATTTGAAGCCTACGTACAACTTGATAAATCAAGGTCATTATTTGAGACGTTGAGTAGCTTGTTCTAATAATAATAATAATAATAATGATAATGATTAAAATAATAATAATGATGATGATGCTTCTAATTCTGCTCGATTTGCAAGGACGTTGCTTTAATTCACATTACACTCACCACCAGTGATGGAGCCACTTGCTCCCCTCGGGCTCAAGGAGCTCTTTTAATTTTTGCGCCAACTTGTTCTTTTCTTCAATTTGTTCCCTCTAAATTTTCGTACTTATGACACTTATATAATAATTTTTCAAAGTTTTCGATCATACCTTATTATATATCCCATTTTTCAAACATAATATGCCAAATAAGCCAAAAAACAATAACATTATTATACAAATTCATAATTTGTAGATTGTTAAGATAGTTAAAAAATATATATATATTAGTACTCTATTTTAGCTTAAAATTTTTGGTTCACTCAGCCCGGCTCCGCCACAGCCGATGACTGATATGTGAATCAATAAGCAACATGCCTGCTTCATGCAACCCACCATCTATCCATCAATCTCCCTCATAAATTAAATCTTTATCAACCACCAAAAAATAAAAAAAATGTTGCTCTTCCTTTGTCAAGATGTACTTTTTTTAAGCAGCCTCCAAAAAACGTGTCCACAAATAATGTATATTGTCACCAAGCTCTACTATGTAACACTTACATACAGAGGCGGAGTCACTGATCAAGGTGGACGGTTGTCTTCCCAAACCTTTTTTTTTCTTTTCGTTTAATTTCGTATATAAATTTTTATAAAATTTGTGTTTTACTTTTTTAAAAATTGTATTTCGTCCCTTTAAAAATTTACCTATCTTTTTATTTATCTTAGCTTATTAGTTTTATCAAGCCTCCATTCTTCTAATTAATTTTTAGGGCTCTGCCCCTCATTACATATATAGTTTCATATACAATCATTACTATAATTGAGATCTTGCATATTGCATGGGGCTGCACTGATGATTTTGTTTTTTTTTTACACGTCGTTTGGCATTGGATACCAATTATTAGTTGCAAGCTAACTAAGCACGTACAAGCGTGATGCTTGCAGTTAGCATAAAAACCATACTCAGAATTAAAAATAAAAAATAAAAAAATGAGACCCAATAATTTGAAGATGAATCTGAAATCACGAATTATGTATGCATACATACATACATACATATATATATGTATATATATATATATATATATTATAGAGCGACTTCTACATGACATCAAATCCCACACGCATATATAAATAGTCCTTTAATTATATAATATATTAATATTGGCCGTTGAAACAAGCCAAAGAAGATAGAACATGATCACATTAATAACAATAAAGTATATGAATACCATATGAATATATGCTTGAAAAGAGAAAGGGCTTCTTAATAATAATTTCCTTGGCAGCACTAGTGATGCAAGACAAGAGTAAGAAAACGATTTCTCATGCAATATACCAGCTAAATCTTTCTTCACCCTATTTTAATATTTGAATTTGGAAAGCGACAGTGTGTGTGTGTATATATATATATATATAATAAGATATAAATATAAATATAAACCCCATTTTGCCAGCAAGTGGTGACACCCTCTTTGCCAACTAAATAGGCTTTCTTGTGTTGCTATGCATTTGTTTCTTTTAACAATGGATCGCATCTAGCTAGTTTTTTCAACGATATTATTAATTAATTATTTAACTATAAAAAGTTTAGTTTATATATATTCTTGCATAGTAACTAGGTATATAACAAGGCTAATAAATTATAGTACAAATATAAAAACAAAAAAGTTGGACACAACTCAGAGGAGATTTCGATCAATTAACGCTGGCTGTCAGCTCGGAATTGATGCTTTACAAAAATCATTTGATTTGATCTAAGATTCCTGCTCTACCGTTACTAAACATCTCTACAAGAACTAGTTGTCCAATCGTAACTTGCAGTAATCGTGACTTTATCAAAAGTGTAAAGTTTGAAACCCGAGTTTTAAAATAAAAATAAGGGAAAAAAAAATAATTATTCCCAACTAGCAATTGGGTTATTCTGGGAAGACAACAACAAGGGGACAACACATCTTGCAAAAGAAGTTTCCTTCTTCAATAGGTTCAAACAAGATTGCAGGCTTTCACCGATCATTGGACCAAAATTCATAGCCAATCAACCGGCAGTAGTTCCAAAGTTTGTAGGTTAAAATCAAAACATGGGCCCCATTATCTCTGCTTTTGGGGGCCAGATTCAGCTCACAACTGCCGGGACCCACCAAGAGAAAGAAGAAACAAATTTAGAAATCACCTCGTCACAATAAAGAGACTCATATACAGTTGAATTTCCAAGTTGTTAATATGACACTTGCTATATGTTGTCGTTTTCTCTCTCTCTTTAAGAATGTCACTGCCAGCCTGCTAATGGGGAGTGGCGTCAAAATAGCTGTCGTATCCCCCAAATTGCCGCCAAAAGGATGACGGCGTGGCCAATGAGATTTGGCGTCGTTTCCCGAAAACCGGCGGAGACTTGCAGCGCCTCCGGTTGTTGCCCATTATTTGACGACTTCAAGCTATACACACACCGCCACAACGAATAATATTTTAAAATTTAACAACTTGTAATTGCAGGCAAAAATCAATATTCTACTTATATTAAAATCTTTGGTTTAATATTTTTCCTTTCCCTTTAAAATAAGAAAGAAAGTTGACAACCACATCTTGGGATTTTGTTTTATTATGATTATTTTTGTTTTTGAGGTAGCCAATACACATCTTAGTAGTTCACACCTAGAAACTGTCAAATATATATATATATATATTCCAAAGTCGGTATCTTATGTTAAAATTATATATAAGTATATATGATTTTTTCTACTAATCACATAGTAAGAAATTAGATTACCTTGGGGAAGGGGAAGGGCAGAAAGTGATGACGTAGTTCGCAGAGGCGCAAGTGAACGTGCTAGTTCCGTCGTCATAAGCATAACTATAAGCTCTTGGGCAGGAATTCTTAAAAAACTCAGAGTATGCACTTGGCTTGCACGAATCCGGCGTCGCGTAGGCCCCACTGCAGCAATACTGTGGGTCCCCAAAAGCGTCGCACGCGCTTCTACACGCGACGTCCTCGTCGCTCTGCACGACCTTGAGCTCCGACGGGCACGACGGATTCAAGTCCACTGCACACCCCGTCATCGTACAGTTTTCCAAGCCCGTGCCGCCCTGTGGAACCACCGTCATGGCGAGGTTGTAGCCGTCGACGAGGCTGACGTCGTAGAAGTCGAGCCCTCCGGCGCCGTTGAGGGTGAACTCCGCCAAGGTTGCCGGTGGGATTGCGCCGCTACCGCTGCATTCCACTGTAGAGGAGCCGCAATCGCCGGTGACGCATGTGAATTTCCCCGTGGGGTCTTGGGAGCAGAGGGTCCTGCCCCACAAGCGGCCCGACCATGCAGTCGGGACATCCAGGGTGCTGGACTGGCCCGACTGGAGGGCGAATCCAGTGGCTGAGAGTTGTGCAGTACCAGCACTAGATAAAATACCTGGCCACACTGTATAACTGCACTCGTTTACTATTGTAAACGTAGCTGAAAAAACACCTATAAAATACAAAATTACAATTTTAAACCATCAGATCATAAAATTGTTACGAGCAAAAAGAGCACGTGCAAAAATATGTACCTGAAAATAATTGGATAAGGGAAAGGAAGACAAGAAATAGGAAGGCTTGAAAGGAGGCCATAAAGTTGAGATTGAGAAATGTACAGAATTATAGAAGTGCAAACGAAAGAATGAATAATACTAAAACTAATAATGCTAATAATGAAAAAGAGAATGGTGTTGCGAGGAGGATGGACTATTTATAGTTGTGGATGGTGTCATGTGCAAAAGAGATGGGAAAGTGGGGACAAGATATGGTGGTTTTTGGGCGCACTCAAGGGGCCGATCACATGGACGCATGCGCAATGCTTAAGCGTCGTTTAATGTGAGAGAAAAGGTAGGCAATGGTGTCGTTTTTTTTTGTCATAAATCTCCACAACTTGCATATGTAGCCTGTACTGTTCTCCCGTGGGACAGGGAATGGGAAGACAGAGTCAGAAAGATGATTCTAAGATAAAAAAATTAATTAAAATTAAAATTGAAATTAAATATTGGCAGTCGGTAGCTAGCGTGTTAATGTAGAGGGTCTTTTGAAAAAAACAAAAAACAAAACAAAACGAAAAAAAAAAATACAAAAACTTAATACAGCATTGAGATTCCGAAATTTCTCTTTAAATTATAAGTCACTCACTCCGAGTTCTCAGAATTTATGGCTCAAAATTTAAATGCCAGGAATCTGTCACATAAAGCACAAAACCGACATCTTGAGCACATGTTCATGAATATTAGTGTTCTTTTTTTTTTTTTTTTCTTTTTAGTGGGTGTGAAATGATTTTGTTGCTTTCTTTCATCTTGTTTTTCTTCCTGCTAAGGCAGCTGTTGCTTGAGGGTTAGGATATTAAGGATGAATCAATCAGGTGTGTCAAACTAGAAAATGAAGGATAAGAATATATCAGTCAACGTTAACATTGTTTCGGATCAACTTGAGTTTAAAATTAACGTTTCTGAATATGGGATATAACAGAGAGAAAGCTCTATTTGACTTTGGCTTTCTAAATAGGATGAATGTCTTTTAGACAAATGTCACCCTGATGGTTAGCGAGCACCGTTGTTGTGCCTGTAATTTATGTTCTTTTTATGTCCCTCCAATCATATTATATCATGTTAAATTTAATTTTTTAATTAACGATTTATAATATTATGGTGACACGAGAAAGAGTACAAAATATAAGACATATGAGCCTAATCTGGATGAGCACATATGATTGAAATTGTAACATTAGAAAGTACCCATTATAATTTATGATGAGTAAAGGAGATAATCTTATTTCTTAATAAATAAATTAAAATCACCTAATTAAAGATGTGATGATTACCGGTGATAATTTGTAACATTTTAAGGTGAGTTCAACATAGACAAAGCCCCTCAGAGTATTAGAGCAAATAAGAAGGGAACGGCTTCATTTAAAGACAACAGGGCCTTTTTTCTAGGTATGTCACTCACCCAATCTAAAGAGATTGAATAAACAGTAACCACTAAGACCACCGATGGGATACCAAAAGGTCCTACCCCAAAGCCTTCATCACCTAACATGTTATGAGCTTTAAGAGTCTGCTTGGAAGCGTAATCTATGCCAACACAAGTTGAGGCAAACTTATATAGCATAATTCAAACTCATGATGTGATAGGAGCAAAACCTTACCTAAGATATTCTTTGTCACCATGCCACAACCATCCGCGGAAAGATGAAATAGGAGTTTAGTTCATTAAAAATTCAACTTCAGACATATTTCAACATCAACGAATAAACAAACAACTTAGGACATTTGTCTTTTGGAAAATTGCAAGAGGCTCTTTACCAAGGATCACTTCTCTGTCTTCCTTAGAAGCAGCAAAAACATAAACAATAGGGTCAACCATTTTATGTTACAAATATATAGCACATCAAACTCTACCTGCTTTCCTCCGGGCAAGCAAATCAAAACCCTCACAAATATAAATATGGGATGAAACGATGAGAAATATATGCCCCCTGAAGACATGAAGGGTCCAAATAATCCGTAATTAAGACCTTAAATAATCCTCTGTAATTGGGTAATTAGTCCTAGAGTGACATAGGTCAACACTAAAACGGCTACTCTAAACAGGCTTGAAGAAACACAAGGAAGCCAAGGTTGAGACCAATAGTTTATAAAATGACCACATTTCTATATTCCTGTACACATTTCTATATTCCTTGTACAACTTGTACGCATGGCAATTTTGGTATTAAACAATGACAACTAATTTGGAGTTGGCGATCAATGGACTAAAGTATATATATATATATAGTTATAACACAGGGCGACTGGGCGACTGGGCGACTGCGCAAGTTGAAGATTGGAAACTATATAGGCTTATTTGATTATTCAATAGTAATTAGAGTTTACTTTTTTAAATTTAGAATGGGAGGATATAAACTCTACACTTCAAAGCAGAGTTAGATGTGTATCTAATGCTAGGCAATATATGCAACTACAACGAGTGTATGTCTTTGTTTATTAATGTTGGGACTTTGACAATTAAAAGGAAGCTAACAAGGAGCCCGGAGAATCTTTTGTTTCATGCTACTGACGCCATTGACAATAAGAAAAAAAAAAGATAACTAAAATATTTTAAGTTGGATGGAGTTGAGATTGAGTTTTTCTAATACCAAGTAAGTATTTAGAAGCTAAATTAGAACTTAAATACTGTAACATATGAAAGCTTTACGGTAGCATGTAAGAGCATTACATTATAACACTTATAACTTTAATCTTAAAACTTAGTTCTCAAATACTATTTAAAACATTGTCATCTCAAATACCTTGTAATTTTCTGATTTTTTCATATTAATATATCCATGTTCTTATACTTCTTGGCATACCCTTTAGGCCTAAACAAAGGCAATTTTTTAAACATGAAATATCCGTTAGCCTTTTTCTCAAATAAGTACCAAAAAACTAATCTACTAAAAATCTATATAAAAAAGTAACTATAACCAGATCTGTTTGTTTTATAACATGAACCAAGGAGGACCCAAAAAAGCAACGAAGAAAAAGAAAACATAAAGAACAAAAGAAAAAGAGAATGGAAGCAAACATATGCAACCTTTTTTTTTACATTTTCTATAGCATTTTTGTTTTTTTTAATTATTTATTGTTTAATACATTTTTATATCTAAAGAACATAAAAGACACAAAATACCCCAGATTCTAGGATGGTGATTTGAACTATATTACATCAACTAAAGATTATTCAATGGAATTATCGAGTTGCAGAGGAGTCAAAAATGGACGATAAATCTTTTCTGGGTCACAAAAGTAGAAATATAACTAAATTCTTTTGTAATAATAACTATATAATTTTGTAGCATAATTATTACACACTTTTAAAATATTTCAAAAAAATTGTATACACCAATTTCACTCTTAAACATTTCTCTTAACTCATTTTGGGGGCCTAACTCTACGCCCCATTCCAGGGTTCGCCTCCTACCCCTGTCAGAAGGCCAACCTGCAAAACCCTAAATGGCCATGAAGATTGGCTTCAGGGGCCCATGTGAAATGGAGCAAGTTAGTGCTCGCGCCACAAACAGCTATAAAAGGCCATTCAAATTGCTTACTTTCCAACCTTTTATGTAAATTGAGATTTTAACCTACAATTTTTTTGATTAATCAGTCCTTACATTTTCATTATAATAACTGAAGGATCATTTTTAACTATTATATAGTTAAATTTAACTGTTAAAAATTATTAAATATTATTTTTTAATTAAATTACAAAATCACCTTCTAACGGTACATAAAAAATTAATTTTAAATTAAAAAAAACTAAAAATCTGTAAAAAATACAACAAACCAAACAAAAAACAACAAGCCCAGATCTTCACAACTTCACGTAAAACAGAAAATGAAAAAAAAAAAAAGCTAAGGAAAAAAATCCGCATATCTCAAACCCAGATATTCAAGCAAGAACAACTTCTCCATGCATCTTCAAACAAGAATAACTTCTCCACAAAAAAAAAGCACTCAAATTTCAAACCTAGATATTCAACCAAAAACAACTTCTCCACCCAAAAAAAAGAAAGAAAAGGAAGCTAAGAAAAAAAAACCCCAAATTTCAAACCCAGATAAAAAAAAACCTCTTTTTGCAGATCATCAATGGAGGTCACCAACCCAGGAAAAAAAAAAAAAGAACAAACGCATCTTCTCAAACCCGCAAAAAAAAAAAAAAAAACGCATCCTCAACCATGATCAAAAAAACTCTTTTTGCAGGTCATCAACCCAGATCAAAAATTTCCATCTGTTTATTCTTCTATGTTTTCCCTTCTCTTTTTCTTTTTTTTTTTCTCTGTTATATTACTTTACAAGGAATGAGATATCCTCTGGTTTTCTGATTTATAAGCTCGCAACTGGGTTTGAAGTGCGTGACGGAGGGGTGCTACTGGGATTTTTTTTTTCCTTCCTTCAATCTGGGTTTTTGGGGGACGAAATCCTCTCCTTTGGATCTCCGATGAGAACAACCTCTACAGCTGCCTCAAGTCCTTCCATCGGTGCCACTCATCATCGGCCAATTCATGGAGATGGAGTCAACGTCGGAGAGATGACTGGGGGGCTCCAACAGATGTCAGGGAAGAGGAGAGAGATTGGGGAGGGATGACGAGGGGGGGTTGGATTCGAGAAAGCTGAGGGAGTTTTTTTTTAATAAATTTAATTTTCTAATGAAACTAGGTCTGATTTTGTTTAGGAAGTAGAACTGATTTTTTTTTTTTTTTTTTTTACGATTCTTTTTACTTTTTTATTGTTTTTTACGTTATTAATTTTAAAATTTTTAAAAAACATATTTGGTATTTTATTAAAATATCTTTACTAAAATGGTCATGTGACATACTTTTAATATCCATCCAGTTAAAATAATCCCTCACTACTAAATGTAAGATTGTGAACTAATTAATAAAAAAAAAATTAAAGGCCAAAATCTCATTTTCGTAAAAATTTAGATACTAATAGAGCATATTACCTTATTTTCAATTCATAAAGAGAGGAAAAAAAAAACCCAACACGAAACCACAACTAAACGGCAAAAATAAGACTTGTATACGCAAACTTATACATGGATAGTTCCATAAGAAAGCAAGACAGCAAGGCAACATTCATGAACGAAAGAATTATTTACACATGGATACTCGCACCGCTGATACTCCCTCACGAAAACACACTTAAAAATGAGGCTCCATCTATAGCTGATATGAAGCATAACTTGCAAAATCTGAGTTTCAGTACACAAACAATAATGCACTGTAACACACCCTCTCCATGTCGGATCGAAGAAATTCGGATTGTCCTTGAAACAACTTTAAGATTTACCAACCTATTGATCACCCTTTTTACGAAGGAAAGGCGTTTCCCTAGGTTTTTGATATTACTCCTAATTAACAGCATTCAATAATTCATAAGCTTCTATTTTTGTGAAATGTTAAAGCTCCAAATCAAAATCAACCAGTTCATAGCAAGCCTAGATAACGGAAATCCAAAAGAGAAATAAAATTACAAAAAAAAGAAGCTCAAATCCCATAACCATATCCCGTGTTAGAGATTTTCATGAAACTAAAAGCCAAGAGGAAAAGCAGACAACTTTGAAAAATCCTTTTCGTCCCTATAAGGTTAGAACCATACTATTCACAAAACAATAGATTTCAGTCTAATATATAGTGTATCTTTTAGTTTAAGATCCACTGTTTTGTGAGTAGCGAAGTTTTAACTCCATAGGGTTTAATTAGAAGTGCTCTAGAACTTCTTGGCAAGTTTAGCTCCTGTTGGCTAAACTTGTTGCCATCTGTAGAATCTCTAGTTGTGATTGCTTGGTTCCTTATAGACCTCTAGTTAACGATATATCTGATCCTGTGTCTGGTTTTGGTACTGTAAACATTGCTTATATTCCTAAAGAGTCCAATTCAGTAGTGAATGCTCTGGCCAATCTTGGCAGAAAGTGTAAGTCTCAATGTATTTGGCAGGAAGCCCTTCTCCAATGTATCAGCTCTTTGATGAGTGCAAGTCTCTATGTATTTGGCAGGAAGCCCTTCTCCAATGTATCAGCTCTTTGATGAGCGTTTTGTTGCCTCCTTGAGGCCTTAATACAATTTCATCCGACGAAAAAACGAGTTTAGCTCCTAGAGCACCTAAACCCAAATAAATATGTGCTATGTTGTCAGTTATTGTCATTGGATTATCATGAAACTAATGGAGTGTTTGAAACATCAATTTCAACAACCCATCAGTTATAACTATGAATAGTAAGGTGTCAAGCACTCTTATGTTACAGTTCTTCAACTCAAAATGTCAGTTACAATTGAAGTTTCAAACGAAAGCTAAAAGCCAGTAGAGGAAAAGGATAGAACTTTTGGAATTCAACAATTTTAGCTCCTAGTGCAACTAGGTCCCAAATAAATCTGCTATGTTAATGTCATTAGAGATCCCAACTAAAGGTTCTATCCTATGTACTTCCCTCACAGAAAATTCCAATACATAGACTGTGATAAAATAACAAAACAAAGCTGCCATTTTTTATCTTATGTACTTCCCTCACAGAAAATTCCAATACATAGACTGTGATAAAATAACAAAACAAAGCTGACATTTTTTATCTTCTTAGTATTAACTATTAAGTACATCAAATACCAAATGATCAAGGGCTAATCCAAATTAGTTCAACAACAAGAGAACAGTGCAATG
The DNA here is from genome assembly GCA_025403435.1 of Artocarpus heterophyllus. Lineage (NCBI taxonomy): Eukaryota > Viridiplantae > Streptophyta > Magnoliopsida > Rosales > Moraceae > Artocarpus > Artocarpus heterophyllus. The sequence goes on along the minus strand of CM046327.1, from coordinate 21,868,036 downwards.
CAACACCATTATTCACAGTTGAAGATAAAATCAGATCCATTCAAAATTTATCCGATAGTCATACCAGTAAACTGAACAAAGATATAATCTTTTTTTCCCTTTCAAAAGGCCTGAAACTCTAAACGGAACCACCACATCATATATCTGTGTGTGTAAACTGGAAAATTTTCGCTTTCGCAAAGCAACGAATTCATCAAAACCAAAACCTCGGAGAGCAAAATGCATCATCCTATGTACAAACCACCACCACAGAGCCAAAACAAACAACAAAAAAACTATTGAGAAGATTAAGTAACCAAAAGGATGAGAAGTAAAAGCAAAAGGAAAAAAGAGAAATATGTACTATTACTCTCTTTTCTTCTTCTTCTTGTGTTCTTCTCATTCATCAAGCAGCGTTAGGGCATTCTCTGGCGAAATGCCCCGGATTTCCACAATTGTAGCAAGTACTTCCACCGCCACCTCCGCCACTAGCCTTGGTGCAGTCCCTGGCCATGTGCCCATACTCACCGCAATTATAGCAACCACCAGATCCTCCTCCTCTATGACAGTCCCTTGCCATGTGTCCGTACTCACCGCACTTGTAACAACCACTGCCGCTACCACCACCTCCGCCGCCGCCTCCGCTAGCTTTCGGACAGTTCCTCACCATGTGTCCGAACTCACCGCAATTGAAACAACCTCCGCCACCGCCAAAGTTTCCATTGTTGCCGCGATCGCAATCCCTAGCCCGGTGACCAGTATCGCCGCAATTGTAGCATCCGGCCCCACCAGCTCCGCCGCCATTGCGCCTATCGCCGCCTCTCCATCCGCCGCCAAATCCGCCGCGGCCTCCACCTCCTCCCTTCTTGTTCCCTTGCAGAGAGGATCCGCCGGGGCCGGTGACGTCAACGGCCTTGGTCTTGCCGTCGTCGGCGATCGCGATCTGGAACTCAACGGCCTCGCCCTCGGAGAGGCTGCGGAAGCCGTCGGACTTGATGGCGGATTGGTGGACGAAGAGATCCTCGCCGCCGTCGTCGGGAGCGATGAAGCCAAATCCCTTGGAGTCGTTGAACCACCGGACCTTCCCTGTCGACCTCTCCTCCGCCATAGCTACGAAGCTTATTCGATGATCCCTATGAGAGGGAGAAAGAGGAGAGAAAGAGTCACCGGACCAAGTGGCTGTGGCTTTTCTCTCTCAGCGTGTATAGGTGTTTACATATAGGTCGTACACGACAACAGAGGAGAGAGAAGCGAGAAATGGAAAAGCGCTATTTGAGCCGTTTGTATATAAGGCCTAAACCCTAATAGTCTTCCGATTCCTCTGATGTCTCTCCCCCTTACGATTGGGTTTTGGGCCTTTCCTTTTTCATTTCTGGTCCTCTTCAGCACATCGGCTGGACTGGGCTCACTAATGTTGACAAACATGACTTGAAAAAATCGTGGGAAATGTAAGATTTTTAATTTAAATTTTAAAAAATTACAATACTTGACTAATATAATATTTAAAATATCTTAAAAATATCCTTAATGATATAGTAATTATCTTAATGATATTATATATAAATACACAAATAATTTTAATGATATCATTATGAGACATTTGTAGAATTTTTATAAATTAGAGTTATATTTTAATTCAATAAACGTAATTGGGCCAATTGTCTCATTAACCCTTTTAATTTTTTAAAATAAATATCAAGTTTTAAAATGTTGGCAATAAATATTAGATTTATAATATAAAAAACTCATTTATTATATAAATAAAAAATACTTAGATTGTAAGCAATGAGTTAAATATATTATTTGCATAATAAATCTTTTTATTGTGTAAATAAAAATTATTTATATTATAAATAAAAAGGATATATAAATTATTTACATCATACATTTGATATTTACTTCAATTAGTTTTTTAAAAAATAACATTTCTTACAATTTTAAAAAATAAAAATTTTTTTGGAGAATTTTCATAAATATTATATTCTAATATTTACTTTTTGTAAATACAATACATGTTTATTTGTGGCATAATTTAATATGTAATATGAATGATAGGGTGGCATAACTTTTTTTAAGTATGGAACAAATAAACACAACTTTTAAAAGTATGGACTAACATGTAGTTTTCTCCCTTTTTACTTTTTTAGGGTCTTTTTCTTTAAAAAATTGCATTAAATAACACAATTTTAATTCTTAATAGCAAGTAAATAGTACACTTTTAAAAATATTTAAGTATGTAATATTTATGGAATCAGGTGTTCTTTTAGAGTGTTTGAATTTCAATTTTACCCCTTGTTGTTATCGTTGTTGTTGTTGTTCTTCTTCTTTTTTTTTTTATTTTTGTTTTTCGTTCTTTTTCTACTGCTTCGTGTTTCTCTCTATGTTATTTTATACAAAAATAATTTTTGTTTTAATTTGAATGGGCTATTTTATTAAACATTGTTATATTTGGTGCATTTATTTTTATTTGCAATTAATGATAGACTAATTCCCTTCTTCTGCTTTTTTTGTTTCTCTTTCGGGAAAATTAGATATGTAGAAAAGTTTAACTAATAATAAAATATAACAAGACAATTAGAATATTTTATAAACATAAAAAGTTGAAATTATTAAATTATGTCCTATGTACTTTTGTAATATAAAACTTGAATATCATTTAATAATTACTACATAATTTTGTTATTTCTAAAATATTTCGCCAAAAATTTGTCACATTTCAACGATATTCTCATAAATTTTGTTATGTAGCATAAGTTTTACTCTTTTTCCTCTCTTTTTTTCTTTCTAAAATAATTACATATATGACCACTTTTAGACACCCTATTTAAGATTTGTGTCTCATTTAACAATATTGTCAGTATGTCTACTTTGTGGTTATTGAGATAATACTATTGTGAATATGCCCTTTTTGTGGACAGTCGTGGATTTCTATAAATGATTTCAAAGAATGGTTAACAAATGTTGGGAAGGTCATTACGAGTCATTATATAGACTTATATGCAAATATCATAATTTGTTATCCTTGGATGATGAACATATATGTAATCAACTCTTTCTTTTTATTTTTTTTAGGCAAAATCTATTTTCTAATCCTGTTCTTCTAATTATGTCCCTCTTGAGTTGATATATTGTAAAAGGAGAAGTGTGGACATAAAATCTCATCATTTTTAAGAATGAGTTTAAATATTTATCTGCCCCTAATAGAGAAGCATTATTTTAAATGTTAATTTGTTAAGCCGGATTAATTAAACATTAAATTGGACTATCTGTATTTATCCAACTATATGCAGAGAAGATCATCTTATGAGAAAGAATACACCATAAAAGGAATACTCGTTTTCCCACTAGTTTGCACTTTTTGGTGACATGAAACGACATGTTGTTTTCTTATTTGCAATCGTTTTTTTGTTTTGTCTTTATAAATTCAGATAGGAACATAATGAAGAAACGACAACAAAAAAAAAATATTATCCGTAGTTTTATTATAACAACTAAAAAAGACAATATAATACTAAAATTTGCATATTGGCCAAGATCTCTTTCTTTCTTTTTTCATTTCCTATCTTGAAAAAAGCAGAAGCCGTCTAAAATATCAACCTCGTCTCTTATGCTTTAAAGGGCAAAAATATTGGCAAATAAATTCATAATATGTTTATAAACTGCCATAAGCTTTTGCCTCGGAAGAAGATTGGAGCCAAAAAAAAAAAAGAAAAGAAAAGTTCATTAAGTGTATGCTATGAACTAACTAGCTTTCTTTTGAAGGCAAATCCACTATTTTGCTTTTTTTTTTTTTGAAAAAATATATTATGACAAGTAAAGTATGAAAATTATAGAAACAAGTTGAAATTTGCTTCCATTATAGTTATGCCTCTCCCGGGGTTCCTCAGAAATAAACTTCACGTTGAGGCCATAATAACACAACTGATTCATTTAAAATTGGCAAAAAAAAGATGGAAAAAAAAAAACAAAAAAAGAGAAGACAAATTACAAAGACTTTACCTATATACACCAATGCAGTGTAAATTGGGAACTTACTGAAGAGAGAATATAAGAAAGGGAAGATACTTTGTACAAGGCATCAGAAAATTAGTAGACTTCCACATTCCATTGCTCTGCCTTCTTCAGCTGCTTCTTGTAGTCCAACCAATCAATACCTACAAATCATAACAAAAGCAACACAAAAAAATGTATAAATTTTCTATTATTTTTGAGGACCTATGGAATGTTGTTGGAACTGTGAGTTGAGTTAGAACTATAAACACTATAACACATAAAAGATTTACACCGTATGCAATATTTTTTGCTTTATGCTATAGAATGTAAGAGTTTTATACTGTTTATAGTTGAAACTTATGCCAAATACCCTCATCTTATAACACCAATTAGCTAATCCTGGTCCATTAAGTTTAGTTACATATCATTTGTTTTTGTTATTTAAATAATTAAAATATCTTGTTATTAGTTTAAACATGTATTTTTAGTTACTATTTTAGAATGCAATTGTAAGATTCTATAATTTAAGTTTATGTTGAAACCTCTAAATAAAATTTAGTAGGGGAAAGGTTTTTACAAATAGTGAGCAACAAAACTAAGAATCTATAACTCTTACTTACCATCCTTAGCAGCCAATGAGACCATAATGTCATCAATTCCCTTCTCCATTCCCTTGAGTCCACACATGTAGACATAGGTGTTGTCCTTCTTAAGTAACTCCCACAACTCCTCTGCATATTGAGCCATTCTTGTTTGAATGTACATCTTCTCTCCCTTCTCATTCGTCTGCTCTCTGCTGACCGCGAAGTCGAGCCTGAAGTTGTCTGGATATTTCTCTTTCATTTTCTCAAATTCCTGTTAAAGAAATTGCATATAAGCACAAAGCACATGATTTTAAGGTAAGAGTCTTTGATGACTAAAATGTGGAAGCTTTTTCTTCATTTGAAGTATATTTTACCTCCTTGTATAGAAGTGAGCTACTAGTAGGGACACCCAAGAAAAGCCATGCCAAACCATTGAACTGCAAAACATAGAAAAAGGATGAATTAGGTGTTCACATTCATTGGAAGATCAACAAAATCGATTAGCAAAAAATTACGTAAAACATACCTTGTAATCGTCGTGCTTCTCGAAGAACATCTTCCACAAGAAGGCTCTGAATGGTGCAATTCCAGTTCCAGTTGCAAGCTATAATGAAGAAATCAAGTAGTGGAATTAAATGATTTAAATTTTCATAACCAAGCTATAATGTAGATAATAGCAAGGGTTGCACATGATTAATATGGCAAATGGGTCATACCATGACAACGGTGGCATTGGGGTCTTTTGGCATAAGCATTTCTTTTCCTACTGGTCCAGTAATCTTAACTTCAGCCCCTGGCTTCAAGTCACCTGAAAATTGAAAAGACTTCACCCGTGAGATTGGAGAGTACCAAAAAAAAAAAATATTATAGGACACAGTTTTAACCGTCATATTATATCAATTCATACCGGCTTATAAAAGTATAATACTTTAACAAAATTTGATGAAAACCCGATAGTCAAAAACTGTGTTCCATAGGTATGATCTACACATGTATATGCACACAACAAGATCCTTACACAAAAAGTTTGAACAGACTCCTTTAACAATTTCTCCTTGGTCATTGGTGTAAACAAGCCGTTTCACACAGAGAGACACCTGAGTAAACACGATCACACACAATCCACCAATTAACTCAAATAGAGATTAAAAATAATAACATAAAAAATAAAAAAAGGGTCACACCTAAGCATAAAAGTTTGTCAAAAAAGCAACAAAAAATATATTCAAATTAAGAACCTGGCAATAATCATAAAACACAATTCTAGTATATTCCTTGGAGGTAATAAATTGAATGTGTTGCATAATAAATACAAAATTTTCCCCTAAAAATAACAAATATAAAATTTCTCTTTCTGCCCTAAATTTTAAAAAAAATTTTTTTTTTTCTATTGACGAGTTGAAAATGTGAATAACTGAAGACCAAAAAAAAAAGGGAAACAAAAAAAGAACTCACAGTTTTGGAGTCACCAAAATCACCAAGGGCACTGCTGGCAATTGAGTACAGCCTCAGCTTGTGAGGCTTTCCATTCTTGTCAACGCCATCCGCAATCACTCCAATTGATTGCCCTTCTCTGTAAGGAACCTCCCCTATACCGCACCAAAAACCAAATACGCAAAAACAAAAAGATTAATATCAATTAAATAAGGGTACACGCATATCAAAATTTTGTAAAAAAAAAAAAAAAATGTAAAACTAAAATTATTGTTCTGTCCTAACTTTACTTTCTCTAACAAATCATAGGTTTTAGTTGGAAATTTTTGTCATGATGCATCACCATGTAACATGTATAAGAATTGCATGAATATGAGTCTATACATTACTATACATATATATAGATATGTAGATATATAGGTATATGTATACATACCTTCGGTGGTGAAAACCATGTGCCAAGTCTCACCAGGAGCGTCATCGCCAGTGATCTTGGTGTTGAGAAGGCACCTACCAATGTAAGGGTTCTTGGGCTTGAACTTGTTTGTAACAACACCTTCCTCGTTCTTCTTTGATTCTTTCTCAACCTTAGCAGGAGCCTCTGTGGTCACTTGGGCTCTCACTGAAACCGCCCTGCCACCAACTCCGACTTCTCTATACTGCAAAGGAACCTTAAAAAAGGAAACCCATAATGTCAAAAGTCACAAAAAAATGAAACAAAATGTTCTAATGAAGAAAATGCAAAAAACAAAATGTATTTTTTTTATAACTTACTTTCTTGAAGGAGATTCTGTTAGTTGAGATGATTGAAGTTCTGGTGGGGAGAGAGGTGGGCTTGGAAGAGGATGCAGGGAATGAAACAGAAGCAGTCACTGCAGCTGCCATGGCTATTGATGTTTCTTAATGAAAAACAAGAACAAGTAGAAATAAGGGATAAAAGAGAGAGAAAGAGAGAGAGAGAGGGAGAGAGAGAATAATGTGATATTTGTTTTTGTTTTGTTTTGTTTTGTTTTTATTTTTTGTTTTGTTTTTTTAGGACGGTTTTTGAGTTGGGTATTTTGGATTATAAGAATTGGGTGGAGGAGATTGCAAGGCTAATGCAGTGGTAGATGTAAGGATAAGTCTATTGTGCAATGTATGACTCTCACTTCCCTTATGTGCTCTCTAACCACTTGATTCTATGGACTTTTGATTCTCTATGCCCAAAGGCAATATATATATATATATATATATATATATATATAAAAAAGGTGACCTACCAAAAAGATGAGGGTGATTTTGGGCACAAGTTGTTTATATTTCCCATTATTAATGAGATTTTTTTTGTTTACTTTATGGTAAAGTTATATCCTGCCGTACTGCCTATTATTACATTGCCAATTATATGAAGAAAGTAAATTACGTAATTGATTTTTGTTAAAGAATGAGAATAACATATGGATAAGAGCATTTTATTTTGTTTTTTTTTTTTTTGTTGAGAAATGATAAGAGCATATTCTCCATGGTTAAGAAAAATATACTTAGACAACAAAAATTAGTAGGAAATTATGAAGTATAAAAACAACAAAAAAAATCGTAGTTATGTCATTTTATATTTAATTTTCATTTTTTTATTAATTTCATAATATACTTTTTTTATTATTTTCCAACTTGGGTTGTATAAATTCGCTATTTGCCTCGTTAACTCTTAGACCAAACCAATTATTTATTGAGAAAATTTAGAAGAATTAAACATGTTGATTTCTTCCATTCCAATTAAAAAAAAAAAAGTTTGTATTTCTGCAACTTTAAAAGTGGTCAAAGGTCAATAAAACATGTTTTGCTATATAACCCTGTTTTTCAAGTTAAAGGTAATATATTAGCTTATTACTGGTAATCATCTGTCGTCATCCACGTTGGTCACCAAAATAATCTGTTTGATTCTCATTTATGATCTACCAAATTATTTCGACCTTTCGAACAAATATCACTGATGTTCTCTGTTGGTCCTCAAAGAGTAATCTTTTAGATTATTAGCAGTATTCTATCATACTATTTTGAATTTTTTAACAAATATATCATATGACCATCATAGTGTAATTAAGTAGATAAACAAACATTAAATTACCATGTTATTTTGACTTTTTCAACAAACATCACCGGTCTTCTTTGGTTTCAGTCATTGGCTTCAATCACTGGAGTAATATGGTAGATTAACACTAGTAATGTGCCAGATCATTCCCAAATCCACATAAAAAATTATACAAAAAAATACATCAACAAAAAAAATCATAAAAATATTAAAAAATAGAATTATAGAATATACAACATTATCATATTGCAACATATTGGAATGCTTGAATCATCAGCTCAAACTGTTAATTCAAACTATTAATAATGTGACAAATGAAAGCAAAATCGGTTTGAATCGAAATTTTCTACTCAATAGGATAGGCTTGGGACAGGAAGATTTTTGAAAAAATTACAATATGTGTCCAAATTATTGTTATGAAATTAAAATATAACATAATATTTAAAATATCTTAAAAATATCTTTAATAATATAGTAATTATCTTAATGATATTACATATTATACTATATAATTACAAATAAATAATTTTAATAATATTATTATGAGATATTTATAAAATTTTTACAAATTAAAGTCATATTGTAATTCAATAAACGTAATTGGGCCAATTGTCTCAAAAACCCAATATTTTTTTCTTAAATGGGCTAAAGTCTGGAAGACTTTTTCGGCCCATCACTGAGATTTTCTCAGGCCCAGTTTTAAATAGGCCTGAACAGAGCAAAGCCTAAAAGGCTCTCTAAGCCACTAACAGACGAACAAAACGGTTCTTGCCTCAAATTTCGAACGAAACTGAAACGGAAACGGGAACAGAAAAAACTGCGCGCGTCAAAATCGCTCCAAAAAAAAAAAAACACCTCTCCCTCTCTTCTTCTGTAATCTCTCTCTCCGAGCTCTGCAAATCTTCGGAAATGCCGAACGCCATGGAATTCGAGCGATTCTTCTTCTCGGTGAGCTCCAAAACAACCTCGTTTTCAATCCGTCTATGGTGTTTTCCTTTTCTCGCTTTCATTTTCAACTCAATTTTCCGTTTGAATTTCGATTCGTATCGATTTAAGATTTTACTTGCTTCTTGTCCTTGCTGCTATCGCTATGATTTCGTTTGTGAAGATTTCATCGTTCTCTCATTTTCATTTCATGAGCTCAAATTCGATATCGATTTGTTCGCCTAATGTGATACGAGAGTTTGTAGGATTGAGAAAAATAGGAATGCATAGTGGAACTTTCGTGCAAATTATTTCTTATTTTCCGTAGAAGAAACCGATTATTTGATTCAAAAGTGGAAGATCAATTTTGTTGGTTTGTTGTTTTTGTCAAAACTCCGATGTTACTTATACAATGTAATGCGTCTTACTTGTAGAATTGGACATTTTTCTTCCCGTGTTAATGTTAGATGCGCAAGTTAATTCGATTTTGAAAGTTGTTTTTGTCCTCATTTTGATGGCATCTAGATGAAGAATATGCAGTAATTTTTTTTATTTTCCGTTTTGGATTCTGATAGTTTTCCAGTGTGTTTTGCATTTATTAAGCATCACGAGCTTTCGAGATCATATGTCCAGTTTCTGTCTCATCATTTCAACTCGTTTTTGTTATTCTTCACTAAGTTCTTGATCCTCAATAATAGTGACTAGTGAGTAATTCCTTGTAGCTTGTAGAGTATTTTAACCATGTAGTTTCTCCTTGTCAGTCTCATTGTTGTCCCTGGTCGTTAGTCAATATGTTTAAGCTATGTCAGTTATCTTGACTATGGAATTCCTTGTGGACTTGTATTTAGAACAAGACTCTTTATTTTGTTGTCAAGTCTTTGATTGCCGCACAATTTTCCAAGTCTTTCTGAGCTGCAAAGCATTGGAGTAATATTTTCTTTCGTGTTAATGCACTAAGAGAGTTGCATTTGCTAACTTGCTACAATGTACACATGAAGAGGGTTTATAATTTACTTAAAGTTGTGTTACCGCAGATTCCAGAATGAGTTGTGGATATTTGAAATCTTCATAATAGTTTGATTATCGGTAATTGACATAGCTGGTTAGACGTTTTTGACATCGGCAATCCAACCTTTCTATTTTAAAACAGCATATCTTTATTTCTGTATGAAAGTGGATAAAAGTTACCAAAGAAAAGTTTGATCAACTTGTGCCTATTTTTATCTGCGTAATACATTTCTTAAATCAGCTGCATCTTAGTGCCTTGTTACTTTGAATTAGCAATAATTGTGATCAAATTACTCAAGACTCCTTGGAGGCTTATGTTACGTTGTCAGCAATTTTCCTAGATGATGCATCTCTATCAGATCCTAATCATATAAGAATAAAAGGGTGATGATTGATGAGTTAACCTACAAACTTAGATAAGGAACTTGACATGGTCATTATGAACTAAACGCGTTATTGACTTGTATTCTTGTTTTTAAGTTCAAATTATTATTGAATGTTTATCAGATCTTGTGTTGTCAATAATATGTTAATTGCCATGGAAATTTGGTGTTCTCTCCATTTTTCTTCTAAGTAAAGAACTAATTATTAAGCAGGATAAGGCACGAATCACAAAAGACCATGATAAACTCTATAACCAAAGATTTGCCGGATAAAGTTCATTCTGTGTGCTTATATGGGGTTAGGGATCCCATGGAATGTTGTCTGTATAAATTTTATGACATGCTTTAGCCTTTGACTGACGAAAAGTTGGTACGACATTCAGTATTGCATCAACATTATCTTAAGAGTCCTAGCAACTATACATACAAAGCCCGTATAAATGTATGGATACGTGTATTTGTACAAGTATTTGAGAAGATTAAATGTTTGCATTTTGTAGTCTATAATTTGTATATTCAATAAACTGGTCCATAAAAGAGTATGACAGTAATATGCACTCCAAATAGGGCTATCATGTGGTCATGCTGTGTGGCTGTTTTATGAAAGCAAAGCATAACTTAAGGATATGTGTGGCATTTGTATGACTCATGCAGTTTCTAAAACTTATCCATCGTGTACTCTGGGGCATCCTTTGTCTCATTATGTTTTGCATTTTTGGTGACGCACTGACAATAGGCTTATGGACCCCGGCATCTTTACGGCTGTTATTAGTCTGATTGTCTGATGCCTTGTGTTTGAAGACGTACGTCATAGATTGTGGAAAAAACCATCATATAGTTCAAATCTGAAGTCTTTATTAATTGGACAATTCCTAGTCTATATGATGCCGCAAAAGTAACAAAGTAAGATGTTTTAACCAGTTTGGAGTTTGTTATTGTTTAGAACTTGTGATTTAATGTGAACTTTAAATTTGGAGATTTTACATCAATGTTTTACCACTGCTTCTTGATAAGAAAATGAGACACTTTCAAAAATTTGTGTTTCGGTTTTGTCTAATTAGATTTTTTTTTATTTTTTTATTTTTTGAGTTTCTCTCTGTCAAGGAATTATTTCTTAACTTCTCCTAATTCTACAGCAAATTACTCTGTTCTAAAAGATCTTATGGGTGGCTTGTTTCAGCGCGGTCTTTGTACAACTTGTCCAGCAACTACCATCCAAATGGTAAGTCTTGCACATTATGTAATTTTAAACTTCTTGTTCAGCTCTTTAAAAGCTCAATATTTTTGACATGTTCTAATCGAGTATATTTACAGCCTCCTCCTTTTAGATTAGAAACTACTTTGCTGCTCTTTACTGTATTTTGAATTCCAGTTTGCTACCATCACACGATAGGAGAAGACGTGTAGGAAGAATCTGAATTCCAAATGAACTTTTACCATTCTTTTAGCAATTTAATATTCCATATTGACTAATTAAAATATATTCCACCATGATATCAAGGACGTAATCACATCTTTAATATTCTCTTGGAAGAATTATTTGATAGGCAGCTTGACATTGACTTTGTGCTACGATTTTGTGAAAACACCAGTTTCACAAAACGTGTTGCTTTGGATAAAAATTTGTATGCTACCATTTTAGCTTGAGAACATAATTCCTTTATTTATTCTTTGTCGCATTTTGTTTGTATTAACTAGACTGGTTATCTCACGGTGGTCCTGTTCGTCACCAAAGGATAGTTGTCTTGTAGTGCTTGTTTCATTGCCCATGAGAGGGATAATTCTTGCGTATGAACCACGAGAGGGTGACTGCCATACTGACAGTTGAACTATTGCAATACTTGGATTATGTGCCACGCTTCGTGTAAGAAATTTGTTCCCTAAAGGCCAATAGAGAGAGCAATAGAGACCTTTGAGAATTTTTTCTGAATTTTCTGGAAAACCTACTTTTTTTTTTTCCCGTTCTGATTAAATCAGAAGATTCCTAAGTTCTTGTGGATGTAGATCAGCTTGTGATACGGTCCCTCTGATGATATCATTTTTCTTTTTTTTTTTTTTTTGCGTGGAAGGGGGAGGTGTAGAAATACATAGACGTTGCACTTACGTCCACCATTTATATATGTCAGTGTCATCTTTTTCTTCCTTTTCCATTAGCCTTCTCTTTTGCCGCAAAATTCGTAGTTACCATGGATTGGTTCCTAGATTGGAAGGTGAGAATACAACACCTAGGCATCCAAATTTGGGTTCATAACTAAGAGCCACAGCCCACAGCCATTTTTAGATGTTCTATTAGATTATAAACAATTGAAACACCCTCTTTTTAACATAATATAAATCAACAAAAGTGCTAGCAGCACTCTCTTTCACTCGTTGTATTTACTGTATGATAGGTAGAATCCATCATCCCATTTTCTGTTTAAATAATAATTTATCATATTAATAGATTCTGTGTCAAATTCTGAAGGCAATGAGTGTTAAAAGAGTGAGAAAGAGGGCGCTGTTAGCATTCCTCATAAAACAATAAAAACACCCTATTAAGTAGTTAGTTTTATGAAGACACGTTTATAGCAGCAACACAGTGATAGTCTGTGAAGCTGAGAGATATCCCCATGGCGGCAAGAGTTCAGCGTTCTATTCCTAGGTCAACAGAACTTCGCCCATTTAAGCCACCATTCTTATTTTCTAGTCTTATTTTAAGATGTTCGCTAAGAATTATTTGTGTTACCAGCTATCCCCACCTCATCTCTTTTCAAGCTATCCCTTTAAAAGCTGTGTTGTAGCATTTCTGCATGTGATGCAATATGTAAACTGCCTGATCTATTTGTGGATAATGGTAACCCTGACTGAGGAGGGGAAGGAAAGGAAGATTGGATTCGTCTAGAATCCGAAAGTATTATATGCAGAAAAGTTTTTTGGGCGGTACAAACAAAACACGGAAAGAAACAGCTTCTCAAAGCACTGATATTCTTTTGAAACAGCTACTCAAAGGACTGAAAATCTTTTGAACAATTACAAAGGACAAGTAATTGTATTTACACTCCATGAGATTGACCAAACAGAAATGAAATAATGAAAATTTTTTCTACCCCCCAAATTACACAAAACTACTATATCTTTTTCTTGAATCAATGGAATCCCCTTGAGCCTCTAGACTGATAAAGCTCCAACCTACTCTTGGCCTCTTGTAACATTGTCTCAATTGTTTCGTCTTGGTTCATGTTAGATTGCTTGGTTGCCCATTCAAGCACGGTCAGCACCTCGGCCTGTGCTAATTCTTCACTATCTGGTACATGCAGTGCAATGTAGCACAAGAGAACCAATGCAGATATTTGAACAATTTGTTCTCCAAAATACACTAGCTGGATTAAGTGCCTAGTCCCTCCAGCACTAATTATTGCCCTGGAGTGATCAAGATGAAGGTAGTTTACCGAAGAGGCAAATTTTGTGAGCGCAATTGAAGCCTCCCGAGAAACCTCCGCATCTCTTTCATCAAGCAGCTTCACCAATGGGCCAATCATCCTCGTCTCTGTTGCTCGAAATGTTCTTGCCAAATTCCCAATAGCTTTGACACATGGTATGAGGAGATCTGAATCTTCCTTGTCAATGATGTTTAGCAATTGATCAACAACAGCTTTGCAAGCAGGTGAACTGGGCTTGAATGCAGACCTTCTCAACTCAGCATCTTTCTCTGCCACAGCTGTGATCTCCATCAACGCCATAGCCGAATTGAATTTGACATCTTCAGGTCCTTTCTCCAGTAGAACTGCGAAGCATAGCAGAGCTCTCGATTCAGTGATATTGCGGCAAATAGGCGAGTTTCCCTTGGCAAGGAGCCAAAGTGCTCTTGCTGCCATGGCTTTCATGTTGGCCTTCGTTGCAGGGCCTTCCAATTCCCTGCCCTTAAGGCTTGTCCCGGAGAGCGACGGATTCTGCTGATGGTGGGGTTGGTGCTGATAATTTTGCTTTGTGTTGCCATGGTTGTTGTTCTTGGCCTGGTTGTTTTGAGTCGTTCCGTTGTTTATCTGTTGAAGAGGTTTGGACCCTGTCTTCATCGCCATGGTTTTGGTGACCACATTGTACATCTGGCTCGGGCTGCGATTTCCCAGCGGATGAGACATCTGATTCTGGTTCTGCTTGTCATCACCGTTTGCCTTGTTTACATTGCTATTGTTGCTGGCCACCACAACCGCGTGGATAGAAGTGGCCTTGTTGGTCGTAATGGTGTACTTGCTATGCTCTTGAACAGTTTCAAAAGCGAGATGGCTAACAAGCAAGCGAATTATGTTGTGCTGGGCAAAAAGATCTTGGCATTTAGGATAATTCGCTGCGAGCTCGGACACCGCCCATGCCACCATGGCCTGAACCTTCATCGGCCCGTCTTTGAGAATTTTTGCAAACACGGAGCAAACACCGGCTTGGATCATGTGCTCGACGCTCTCGGGGTCACGCCCAAGCAGCCCAATTGCCCTCGCGGCGTGCTCCTGGCCCTCCAATTGACCCTCTTTGATCAATTTCAACAGAGGTCCAATCCCTCCTTCCTCAATGATTAGCTTCCCATACCGATCATTGTCCCTGGCAAGAGAAACCAGCGAGGCTGCAGCATCAGATCGGCCCTCGAGCGAGCCTGTGTAGAGAATGGCAATCTGTTCCCATATAAAGCACAGAATTGGCTCGTTGGCCGCAATGGGAGGCAGGCCAAGGTATCCATCATCGCGGGCATCGGCCGGGGCCGAGACCCGGAGGAGCCAGGAGACGTCGCCAATGGAATTCTCCAATTGTGATGACATCTTGCGGAAGGCCGCAGCTGGGATGATGGTGAAGACGCGTTTCATCAGGCCGTTGGCCCGGCACTTGAGGACAAGGGACAAGGCCTTGTCGAGGACTTGCTCGGTGTCGTCGATGATCCGGATCGTGGGCCGCTCGTAGAGGTCAGAGCTTGCACGGGCAGCCTGGCGCAGCAGACCGGCGAGTTTCTCCGTCTTGGACTTGAGCTCGGCGCATTCCTGCTTGAAAGAACTGGCCTCGTCCGCGGCCTTGATCACCTGGTCCGCCAATTGGATCGGCTTGGCAAGGATCTGCTTCACTATGTCCGCCATGGCGGACCAAGCCACAATCCTGTCTTAGGAGCCTGTGATGAAAATAGAGTCGAAAAACAGAAAGATCAGATCAAAAGGGGTGATGGTTTTTTCTTTTTTGTGAGATCTATTATTTATTTTTTTTGGGTCGTGATAGACGGAGGAGATGGAGGCGGCAAGAGGGGTTGTTTAGACTCTAGAGATGCAGAGAAATGAGCTGGAAATGATATAAATCTTGGCCAATGTCCTAAATGGGTCAGTCCTCTGAGACAGAGAGAGAGAGAGAAAAAGCGAGCGCAATAGGAATTGTGAATAGAAATAAGGGATTTGGATTTCTTTTGAGGAAGTTTTGGGTGCTATGCCTCCTTTAATTGCGACTCTGTCTGGCAAGCTTTAGGCGCAGAAGACCGGAAGAGGACTTTCTCAAGGCGGACAGGGGGGGTAGGTGGTTTCACAAGGTCAAATAGGTGTTCTTTTTCCTCTTCTTTATACAAAATTACAATCTCTCACTACTAATTGCCTTGCCTCATTGGATTTTTTTTTCCTTTTTTTTTTTTGCTAAAATTATCTCTTACGCAATACTTCTTTTGCCCAATCAGTAAAAGGGACTCATTGGCTTACATGCAGATGCGCTCCGATTGGCTAGGAAAGTTTACCATTATTAAAGTTTTTGTTTTAAAAAAAATCAAATATTCGTTTGGCTGTTTTTTTGGTTAGACATTAGTTAATTAAATGCTGAACTGTGCACTACCTGCCATATTTAACTATTGCACTATTCTTTCCCTTTTTTTGAAAGAGTTAACTGCTCCTTCTGATTAAGTACGAAAAGTAAAAAAGGAATACTAGATCCTAGTGGTTCATATATTTTTTTTAATTAGGATTTTTATCATATGTTCTTTTATTAGTATGCCATTGTATAAATGTTCTACCGTAGAAATCAGATGGACCCCCAGTTTTACTCTTTTCTTTTTAGGTGGATCAAAAGAGATATGTTTGCTTTAAATCGCTCTTCTTTAAGAACTAGTCCTTATCCATGACAAATTGACAACATAGGTACCACCCAACTGTAGACCTAATCTTTCAGTATCCTGTTTTTTTATTAATTTTGTAATGTATTGTATTTTTTATGGAAAATTTAGACTGTAATTGTCATCCAACAGATAATTGCTTTAGAATAGAGAAATTAAACGCTCATAAAGCTCAAATCTTCTTTTTTCCCTTTTTCATATTTAAGAATCACAATAAAACTATAGCAAGAAATAACATTCTCTATCTCTCTCTTCCATAAGTCATCTTGTTTGATAAAAGTAAAGACGTGATAAATAACCTCAGAGTAATGGTCCCCAAGGAAGGGGGGAAAAACCATGAGTAATGAAGCAAAATGTTGAGAATTAAAAAACAAATTAGAGAAAATTTGGGAATGTGGCTCCTGTGAGTCACATCTGTGTACTCTTCAACTTTGTGCTCTTCTCTTAAAATTTTGCACTAAATAGAAGAAAATTATAACAAAATCTTATAGCATTAGTATTTAAAGACATATTTTGAAGGTGTTTGGAACGTAGTTTAACTACAAAAGTATGGTTCAAACTAAGTCTATTATAATATCGTTTAAAATTTGAATGTTAACTTTAGTTCAAACTCTCAAGTTTGAATTACATTTCCAAATGGCTAATTTTTGAATATGTTTGGCAATGTAGTTGGAACGAATTTACTGTAGCATATGAGAGATTTTAGATTATAGTATGCTTTTTTGTCTTATACTGTAGTATACGAGAGCTTTATATTATAACAATTGAATTATATGGTTCAAATGAGGTTATCAAATGAAGTACAAAACGGCCAAATTTTATGTCCGTTGTATGAGGGCATCCCTCACTCAATTTATTGGGCCGACAGGTTTTCCTTCATTGTGAACCGTGGCTACGGTAAGCTAGCCACATAAGCGGGCTTCAGATTTTGCCAGTAATTACAGGGACAACCACAGGTGAAATGCGTCAATATTCCTAGGCAAATTTCACATCAAATGTTAATCATTGCCTTCCTCCTTTGTATGTTATCTGTTAGCGGAAAATGGCGCGGAACACGATCTCTACCGTAAAAAGCAAACGAAGTTAAAACTGCACAATTACCAATTACCATGAAAAACCTATTTTTATGACTGTTCTCATTCTCATTTTTGTCCATCTTCCTTTCCTTTAGAAGATAACAAAATAAGGGGCTGAAAATGATAGCTGGCAACTCTCGAATGTTTTTACGCGTCGTTTAGGTATATTAGAATCTCGTCTAAAAATAAAATATTGACAAACAACACATAATATAGCTGGCAAAGTGCGGGTGCTTGTGGTAAGTGCCGACCACGAAGCATTTTCAGGGGATCAATAACAATTTTACCTGAAATTATATACATATATATATATATATATATATATATATGTTTGTTTTTCCATTTTTTTAAACTTTTGTTTGAAACTTCAGTTATAACTGACGTTTTAAGTTGAAGAACTGTAGCATGTAAAAACTTTACACTATAGTAAATTTTTTTTTTTTTACTGTAGTTGTTGAGAGTTTTACATAATTTACAGTTGTAATTAATGAGTTGGAACTAAAGTTACAATCACCTGTTAAGAAGTTAATTAACATGGGTTTTGTGGTTTTGAGGTTACCAGATGAGTACAATAATCACTTCGATTGTCCCTAAAACATGGGTTTTGTTGTTGTCGTCGTCCTCGTTATTTCGCTATTGGTTTTACCTTTAATCTGCTGCTTTAACATCAATCTTCCCCTCAAAAAACAAACAAAACAAAAAGCCCCTGCTGCTTTAATTGATACCAATCTCACCCTAAAAAAAGAAAAAAAAAATCCAGCTGCTTAATCATCAATCTACCCCACTTTACCCTTGAGGAATACCTCAAGGAGGGCAATGACCAAATCAATCTCTCTCTTGCTGACTATTTTTCTAATTTTGATATATATATATATATATATATATATTCGGTTTCTTTAATAAAAAATGAACGTCATATGATAAACAAAAAAATTCGAGAAGAGGGGCCTTCTGGTCTTAATTTTTTGTGCTATTTATGTTCAAGTTTTTAATTTGCTCTAAGAGAAAGATGGAGCTACTTTAAATTAATACATTCCCCCTTAATCAGGATTATCAATCTGATAGTGAACAAAATAACTAGAGAGGATTTAGAAAGGTTTATGTGTGTGTGTGTGTGAAATGACAAAACAAGAACACATGCACATGCACTCCTTCGATGATCAGAGTTAAAAGGTTTGTAGGTGGTCTGTTTTGTTGGTCCATACTCAGAAACGACATGAGTACATAACACACAATCAGAGGCTTCCAAAGAAAATTAATGACACATGCATTCTAGGAGTATTCCCACTCCAAGATTTACGTGGAAAGAGATAACCTTATTTTTTTGCCTCGCTATCCAAAAATATAGCCAAATCCCAAATTTGATCTTGGTTTACAGACCAAGGGGTGCACACGGATTGGATTTTGCGGATTTAAGGTCATCTGTAATCCAATTCAAAACCTTTGGATTGAGAAAATCTCAATCCTCAATCTGATCCAAAACCTTTAGATTAGAAAAATTTTAATCCGTAATCTGATTCAAAACCTTTGAATTGGATTCACTGTTTGAGCTATGACCTTTGAAAAAATCTCAAATAAATTATTTATTTCCTTTTTGTTTTTTCTAAACAAGAACTTCATTAAAAAAAGCCAAAAGTGGTGATATACAACAAACCAACAAAACAGTAGTAGCAAGAAGAACTTTATTAAAAAAAAAAAGGGACCAAAAGTGGCCAAGCATAGCAAACCGACAAAGTAACAACAACAACAAAGAAAACAATCCAAGAAAAACAAAAAAGGCTACTAAAACAATTAGTCAGAAAACCATTCCTTATTGTCCTAAATAACATCTCGAGGTAAGAAATTGCAGTCAACATAGCCAAAAACACTATTAAAATTATAAAATATATAAATATATATATATATTTGGTGATTCAGATTCAATGATTAAACGGATTGAGAATTCCTTAATCCGTAATCTGATCCAAAATTTTCAGATTGAGATTTTTTCAATCCGGAACTAATCCAAAACTCTTCCGGAACCAATCCAAATCGTTCGGATTGGATTGGGTTGGGCGGATCTCACGGTTCCATAGATTTCCTAAACAGCCCTAGTATAATATACTGAAGGTCTATAGTGTGGTAATGAAAAGGGATATTTATCTTTCTATTCTATTTGTTTTAGGTTAATTCAAAATTATACTTTCGGTTTTCAATCTTATATACCCTTAGATTAGATTTAATACACAAATATATACCTTCCCTCAGTCAATAGTTGATTTTGACCTTAAAAATGACTAAATTATCCTTACGTAAAATATTAAAAAAAACTAAAACTTTCAAAACATAAGAAGAAAACAAAAATTAAACACACAAAACACTTATTTTTGAAGGTATTCTACATATTTTTAAAGACAAAAGTCTTAGTATAAAGTATTTTTTAAAGTATTAGAAGTTATCTTATTTTTTAATTTGAGGGTATTTTGGTAATTTCTTAGGTCAAAATTGAAGATTAATTAGGCAAAGGTATAAATTTATGTATTCAATTTAATTTGAAGGTATAAATTTAATGAGATAAAAAACCAAAAGTGTATTGTTTAAATAAATCTAAAATACATGGTATAAAAATGTAAATAACGCTAATGGAAATAAAGACATGTAGACCATTTAATTAGAACTCGAGAAAGAAGGATTCTCACTCAGATTGTGAAGGAGAGCTTGAGATGTATCAATATGATATCATAATATATATATATATATATATATATATATATATATGTGAGTTTTTAATAGTTACCTTTACAATAAAGGTATGTTTTAATAACAACTGATGATATAGCGTGATAATAATTCAACATCATTAATTATCTTAAAATGTTTTTAGTCAATTATACATTTAATTACAACCGTCAGATTTATACTAAATGGCTACTAATAACGCTACTCATTGAAGACAATCATTAAAACCGCACCTATATATATATATTTATATATATTGAAGAGGAGTTGGAGGGGTTTGAACTCATCACCACTTTTCCGATTCTCTGATACTTTGTTGTAGACATTATCCATAGCAACAGGTTAGGGTATTAGCAGTTGAGTATAACTTGATCAAAGCAATATTTTTGGATTTTCTATCACGAGTAAAGTCTAAACTTAAAAAACTGTGCAGTGTATAAAATTCAGAATTTTATTAGTTGCTATTCATAATCTGATATTGGGCCACCTCATCTCTCCCTTTCTCCGTAAAAGACCTTAGAATCTAGTTTTCAATATCAGCACGTAAATATACGGACTCTATATGATGTATAAATAATATCACACGCACATAAAGTTCCAAGATACAAACAAAGTACAGAGAGCACCCATGTATAAAATAATTTTCCAAGATAATGGTTCTTCGTTGCTACTTGGCCCATTTATTTAATTATTAAAGATTCTGTGATACTGGTGTATAAATTCGGCTCAACACCACTTAAATAAATCCATTTATGCACCCATATTAGTTTTATGTGTAAGTTAGGCTAAAATACTTTCACGGAATAAGATCAAGAGGTATTCCTCTAATTCATCCAGAGGTATTGCATGAGAAAGCAACACTCTTCCAAGTATCTACGTTTAATAAGATCAAGCGTCAAATCACATAAGAACATATTAGATATCAAATATAACAATTTAATAAAACTTGACAAATATTGGTTTTGCTAGCGTCGGAGGGTATGTTTTGGGCCCTTCTATATTTCAACTTGGTGTCAAATTTTTTTTTTTAATATCCTGCAACGGAATTTTCAGTTTTTTTTTATTAATTAGTCTTTATTTAAATAAAATATATCTATCTTATCTCTCTGCCATTGGTATATTTATTCCCAAAGCTCCTTCCCTACCATTTATAGGATGGCCCAACTTTTCCCTCATCGTCAGTAAGTTACGATCCTAAAATATATAAAGCAAACCTAGGACTGTCACTGTTTTGAGTGATATTGGTCACTGACTTTTCTTGTTTTTTCGAGTAAGGTCACTGAGAGACTTGATATACTCCTTGTGTAGATATCTTTCAGCAAAATATATGAGATTCCTTCACGCGACCCTAAGCGAATAAAGGTATCTTTAGGAGGTAAAAAAAGTGAAAACCACAAAACACGTGTTGCATACTGTAAACTTTTGAGTAGTTGTTATCTGCAGTAACTTCCAAGGCATCCGCTTTTATTTACAACTTAATTACAAGAATCTACAATGGAGTGCGTTCTCTGGTCCCCACCCACGGGGAACACTGAAAAAGATTTTGCTATCACTTCAACTTAAAAAAGGCAATAACCAAGAAAGACAGAGAGAGAGAGAGAGAGAGAGAGAGAGAGAGAGAGCGACGTGCTTGGGGAGATACAATTACAACATTACAAGTGCATGCAACTACGTCATATAATTTTCTCGCTATTTTTTTTAAAGTACATATATATATAATTATTTATCCTAATATGTTGGTGAGGATCCAATTATTTGTAAACATATTGAATCTGATTAGACTAGTGAGATTGAAAATAGTTTGAAGGATATTAACCACAAATTGTCCTCGGATGCTTTTTGCACATTATCGAAAGCAGAACAGGAATTTTCCGCCAAAAAACAAAACAAAAAAATGTTTTCAGCCTCGTTTGTCTTTTACTTGTGAAACATGCAGTTTCCTAAAGTATAAAATATCGGCAAAAGCACAAGCAAAACAGACAATCTTGGTAATTGATTTAGATCCCCGTGAATTGGCAATATTGGCAGCTTTCTCCCCTTCCTATTTTGTTCTTACAATATATAGGGACACGTCGGTTGTACCAATACTTACCTTTACACATATACATTATTATATCACATTAATATACATATATTATCTTGTTTCCTCTCTCTACTTCAGAAGGACCATATATAAATATATATATATATATGTCTACACACATGCATATATATACACACACATATATTATATATGTGGGTCCCAAACACACTTGTTGTAGCAGTAGTACAAGACATTAGTTTTGCACCTAATAGGCCGCCTTAGCTTTCTTTTTCCGGTACGCCTTTCCTCGAAGCAACCATCTTATGGATTTTGATACAATTATCCTCAAGACTCTACTATATGGCATACTGCGACGACCACTAATTAACAAATATGTCCATCTATGTGATAGTGAAGGCAAAATTGTTTGCATTTTGGTACTTCAATGTATAGTACTTTGTGATTCACATACAAGGACATCCACATGGATTAATTTAATTCATTCATTTTTATGATATTAAAGGACACATCCATGGATTTTTCATTCAAGTTATCGTTATTTCATAGGTGATCAATCAATTGATTAAGACTGCATACTTAAAGGTCTTCGACTTTATTATATTTATTTATTTTATTTGACTTAATTGTTATCCTTTTTGAGGGTCAGTGAGAGCTCTAATTTGCAGAAAGAAAACTTATTAATGGCCTTCATTTTTATAAAAAGGTTGTTCTTGCTAGTATGCACTCTTGATCAATTCTTTACATATAACTAGAAGACGCTTCCAACAATTATCAGAATTGTTGTCTATTTTCTTTAATCTAGTACAAGCAATTGTGCATTAATATTCTTTATCAAAAAAGAAATTGTACACCCTTCAAAAAAAAAAATTTGTACATGAATATTTGTGATACGGTACATAGAATCACATCGAGCATGCATGTGTTCTAACCAGCATGTGTGTGTAATTGTCTAGTCCCTCAGGAATATCTATATGTGCATTTCAATTATAATCATGTTGAAAAATCTAATTTACTCTTCCAAATATGATACATTTAACGATACATTTCCTTTTCTTGAAGCACTTAATTACATTTTTTAATTTTACAGTAGTATTGTGCTGTAACTTTTGCTAAATTTTCACAAAAATTAGTACTGTAATATTGTACCTCCAGTTCTTATCTTTTTTTTCCCCATAGAATAAAGAAGTTTAAACTACCTTTCACTACTATTACTACACGACATTATTGTTTTTTGTACGTACGCACCATAAATACTTTCGCGCAAGTTTTGGTGAAAAACTCACTTTTTTTTAAAAAAAATAATAAATAAACAAAACAGTAGCCAGACAGGGCTGACGGCTGCTCCTTCCATGAAGCTACGTCCATGCTTTGTTCACGGGCTAGTACCAACTACTGTGCCTCTCCTTTGCCACACAACGTACGTTCTATTACTAATAATGTGGACAAGAACAAACTAGTAGCTAAAATAACATACATACATATACATATATATATATAAATCCAAATTCTTGTACATTGAGGCATTCATGATAACGTGAAAAGAGCTAAATGAATTAGAGGAACTACAACCACGCATTATTTAGATCCGTTATGCAGTATTTGTTCTATGAGAGAGGGTACTGTACTGCTTAGTACAAGCTCACGTGGTACTGTACTGGACTGAAAGTGTTAAACTATGTAACAATTTTTATAAAGATCAATTAATAAAAAAAATATACAATTCACACAAGGACGGATTCACCCATCGACAAGAGTAGGTAGTCGTATTCTTGAACTTTTTTTCTTTTAAATTTTGTATATAAAACTTTATGAAGCTTGTGCTTTGCCTTCTCTAAAATTTTATTACCCTATTTCCTCTTAAAATTCTACATCTCTTTAATTACCCATCTTATTATTTAACGCTCTCGTCCCTTTGATTTTTTTAGCTCCGCCCGTAATTCATATGTCACATTAATTATAATATTATAAAAGTTGGGACCATTGATGTATATTGAATTTTGTCTGTACGTTACCTTTGTAAGCTAGCTAAGCTAACAACTAAAGATCAACAAGAGGCACTTAAGTATAAACAATTGCCGCAGAACTTTCGAGTGTTGAGGACAAATTGGGCAGGGTGGTCCCCTTTTTGTATGTGTACCTGTGTGTATATATGTGTACACACACATGTTGCATTATAGAAGCACGAGAGGATGCTAATTGTAAATTAGGAAGGCTAGCTAGCTAGCCAAGATTTCTTCATCTCACAATTAAGCAAGATATCTATGGCTAGCCCTAATTGCGCGTGCTCTTTTTATGTCATGTTTTTCTCAGGTCGCGAGATGTCAGCACTTTAAAACTTCTGTTAAGTCGGTAACATGTAATGTATTTACTAGCAAGCAAAAGAAAAAAGTTTATAGCATAATATTTATAGTAGCCAAAGCCAAAAGCTTCTAAAGATAGACAAATTAACAGGTTTAGTTATAATTCAGTACTTAGTTAAAAAAAAAAAAAAACTTCTACATACAAGAAGAACAATAACAGATCCGACTCACGTGTCCCCTTATTTATATCCCTCTAATAATATCATGCTATGTAAATTAAAATGTAATGTCAATTAAAGTATTAGATTACTAATCATATCAGTTAAAATATTTTATTGACTTGGTATGATATTATCAGAGAGACACGAAAGGGGACACAAAAAAGAGACATATGAGCTAAATTCAATAACAACTCCCAACATTGATCTCTCACGAAAACGACAATATTACAGGCAATGATCTTTAAGAATTTTGTTTTGGCTCGATAAATAAAGGACGCAACTCTTTATCCAAAACGCACCATTAGACTTAATATAATCTAGATATGCATAAACAAAAAGCACATAAGATTATGAAAGCAGAAACGTGATCATTGATATGCTTCTGGTCATTGACGTCAGTGTGTAATCCAAGCCATTGCTTGTTGTGTTCCTTTAGGTTTGAGAGCTTCTAAGCTTTCTTTGAACTCAAAACGATGGTGTTAAAACAGAAAGAGAACAACAAGCTTAAGGATCCAAAACTGTTGTAGTCCATCACATAGTTGATTCTTAACAGTCCAAGATTAATGGACTTAGCATATAGTGTAACGCCCCAAAATTTATTTAATGTTAATGTAATGTAAATGATGAATTAGTGTGCCATAATTAATGTTTTAACATTAATTTGATTACTTGGTTGGATTTTGAATTTTTGGTTGTTTTGTTAATTTGGTTAATTCAAATGATTTCATATTATTTTAAAAAAAGATGTTTTGAGTTTTTTAAAACACAACAATTTGTAAAATGTTAAAAATACTCCGTTTTACAAAACCGTGGGCGGCACATGGTTTTCGCACAGTAAAATCGCCTACCATTTTCCTCTATTTATTCTCTTTCTTCCTTCTCTCTCCTCACTCTCTCCAGTTTCTCTCTCTCTTCATTCACTCTCTCTCTCTTGGTCTCTTGGCAACCCTCTCTCTCTCTATCTCTCTCAAAATTTTGAAACCCAATTTCGAATCCAAGCTTCGGGTTAGCAAGAAGGAAGCTCGGGGACGTGATTTAGCAACCGAGAACGCGGATTGAAGCTTCGATTCGAGGTTAGATTTGAAATTTTTAAACTTTTTACAAAATTTTCAATTTTGTGCATTTTTGAAATCTAAGTTTGTTTAAGCATAGAAAACCTTGTATTTGAGTTAAATAAACATAGAACAACTAGAATCTAAGCTTAGATTGAAGAAAAACGGATCGAATTCAAGATTTTTCATTTTTCTTCCTATTTTCTCATTTTTGGATTTTTGAGATTTTGAGTTTAAATCTTGTTTAAATGGGTCCAAATATGTTCTAGTATGTTTTTCTATCAACTATGATTGTTTTCTATGCCTGGGAATTGAGAAAAACAGGTTAGAATTAAGATTTGAATTTTGGGGATCGAGAAACCCGTGGCTGGGATTTCTGGATTTTTCCAGTTCGGCAGGCCGAACTGCGTGTTCGGCAGGCCGGTGTTCTTCCGACCGGCAGGCCGAACTTGGGGAAATGACCCACCGACCAGACCTGGCTTCCTGCAGGCCGAACTGTGCAGTTCAGCCGGCCGAAGCAGGGAGTCCGACAGGCCGACCGAGGCATAGGAAATTTTGTGATTTTCACCTGTTTTCACTGTTTTAAACCCTGATTTAAATCCCAACCTTATAGAATGATTTTAAAGGTACAAATGGCACACTAGGACGTCATGAAATAGTTTAGTAACATAGAATGTCTTGAACTAGATATTGATCGACTTAGTTTGTATCTAGGATAGTTCATGGTTCCGCGGAGCTAACGTATAGCGGACCGGGATTACGGTGTAGGGCACCGGCACGAGTATTGAGGTAGGACTTCTACCCTATTTCTTTGGTAGCCTGGTTTTGAAATGATTTGGCTTTGAAAAGGATTTCTATTAAAGTGTTTTCAATGGTTGTTTGAAAAATGAATTTATCGGTTATATTTTAATATACCGTGATCTGAAATGAACCTCATAATGAATGTAAATGACAACACTCGGTAATTGGGTTTTGAATGATGATGATAATAAACATATAAGCATGATGCCATATCAGAGATCGGGTCGTGTAGAGATCGACCTTGGGGACAGGTCTCGAAACCCAGCTGGGCCACTACGGTGGTGATACTATGGTTTGCCTAGGAAAAAGAAACTGATATTTCTGGTTGTCCAAGTAAACTGTTCTGGGTAAGAACGGCTTTACTCAAATTTATTCATTTATTTATTCATTTATTCATTTAAGGTTTCTTTTAAATGTCTCATGAATAATGACCTGTTTCTTTAAATTAAATTATTTTATAAAACATAGTCCTACTGAGCCTTTCGCTCACGTTTTATTTGTTTTAAATCCCCCCTCTAGGTGGTTTTTCATTTAGGTTTGGAGAGGATTCTTCGGACCGAACTCAGGAGCAGTAGAGGATTAGTAAATTTAATTGTATTATTCAGATCAAGGCATGTAAGATCTTAATTTGATTTGTACTTGGACTGTAATTGTATTTATGATATTGTCAGTACCATGTGTGTACACAAGTTGTGGGTCTGTGGGACCCATATTCGCTATGTTTATTATTTAATTCTTCATGTTTTATATTTAACTCAAACTCTTAAACTTTGGATTTTAATTAAATTCCCTTTTAATTAATCTAAATAATCCACAAAGTCACCTCCCGTACTCCGGGGCGTGACATATAGGCCACTCAGTGTAATTAGATAATTAGAAGTGCTGGAGTGTTGTAAGCACTCTATATATGTACTACAAAATATAATTGATATATATATATATAGCGTATATAGCACTTATATTATACAATTACAATATTCTCCTACTTGGCCTACATATTCCATTATTTACCACAGTAAGAAACAAAACATACAAATCATGGTGATAGTTCCTTTAAAGGCGAGTAGTATCTTCCATGTATCATAATAGATTATGTCTCTTAATACTTAATAAATAAACTTTATGTTTATCCAAGGTCCAAACTTAATGATATTTTTCAAAACAAAGAAATAAATATGTACACAAAACAAATATAAGAAAATATCACAACTAAAATAGAGTTTCATTAAAAATAAATTTGTACTTATAACAAAAATTATACAAAGGAACCAAGTCTCATTCTATCCATATGATCCTTGAATTTGAATGGTGGCATGCCTTTTGTCAACGGATCAATTATCATCAATTTAGTACTAATGTGTTCGATAACTATTGATTTATCTTTAACACATTCTCTTATAGCCAAATACTTAATGTCGATGTGTTTGCTTTGACTACCACTTTTGTTATTTTTAGTTATAAATACTACAGCTGAATTGTCACAGTATATTCTCAATGGCCTAGAAACTGAATCCACAATCCTAAGCTCAAAAATAAAACTCTTTATCCATACACCATGCGAGGTAGCCTTAAAACAAGATGCCAACTCTACCTTCATAGTAGAAGTAGCAGCCAGAGTCTGCTTTGCGCTTCTCCAAGATACAGCTCTATCGTTAAACATGAAAATGTATCCAGATGTTGATTTCTGTTAATCAACACACCTAGTGAAATCTGAATCAAAGTAGCCAATCACTTTCAAATTTTCAATTCATCTATAGTCTTGGTCCTTTAAAGGTATCTCATTACTTTTTTTACTGCTCTCTAGTGGTCCATACCTAGATTACTTTGATATCTTTCTAACACTCCCACAATAAAAGCAATGTCAGGCCTTGTGCAGACCTAAGCATACATCAGGCTTCCAATAGTTGAAGCATATGGGATTTTTTCATTTGTTCCTTTTCAAAATCGTTTTTGGGATACTAGTTCAAATTAAATTTGTCACTATTTACAGCGGGAACTATACTTGGCGAACAATCTTTTATTCGAACTCTCTCTAAAATCTTATCGATATAGGTTTTTTATGACAAACCTAAAATTCCTTTAAATTTGTCTCTATAGATCTTTATGCCAATGACATAAGGTGCATCACCTATATCGTTCATGTCAAAGTTTATAGAGAGAAATTGTTTCACCTTATGTTCCAAACCCTTATCAGTGGTTGTAAGTAAAACCTTATTCACATATAGAATAAGGAACAAAATTTTGCTACCACTGACCTTTTGGTATATACATTGATCCATAATGTTCTCTATAAATCCAAATGGATATATAACATCATGAAATTTTAAATGTCACTGATGGAATGCTTGTTTCAATCTACATATGGATTTCTTAATGTTGCATAACAAAAGCTCACCATTACTAGAAAAAAATCCTTCTGGTTGTTTAATGTAAACCTCTTCCTCTAGATCTCCAATAAGAAAAGCCATTTTCACATCCATTGATTGCAACTCTAAGTTAAAATGAGCAACTAATGCCATAAAAATACGAAAAGAATCTTTCTTAGATACAAGAAAAAAAGTCTCATTGTAGTCGATTCATTCTCTTTGAGTGAATCCTTTAGCGACGAATCTTGCTTTATATCTTTCAATGTTGCTCTATGAGTATTTCTTCGTCTTAAAGACCCATTTATATCTTATGGCTTTACATTATTGGGCAACTCAACAAAATTCCAGACTCTATTAGATGTCATAAAATTCATCTCATCTTTCATGGCATCGAACCACAAATTTGATTCTTTACAATTTATGGCTTGTGAAAACTTTTCAAAATTATTTTCAACTCCAATGTTGTAGTCCGATTCTTGCAGATACATAACATACTCACTAGAAATTACTAATTTCTTTATTCTAGTAAATCCTCTTAATGTTGTATCAACATTTTCCTGAGAAACATGTTGTTCAATTAGTTATTCAATACTTTTTGGCATCTCCAAGACAACTTGATCTACTAGATTGTTATCAATAATTTGTGAAATTTCAATGATCAATTGTTCAACACTTATTTGAACTTGAGGAGTATTGTGAACAACAATCAATCTGTCACTTGAGTATGATTAAGCATCAAAATGATCTTTCTCAGAAACAATATTCTTAGATTAATCGCTCCCACTGATCAAGTAACCATTTTTTCTACTATTCTTCATCGATGAAAAGGATACTGTACCCATGCGAATGTGATCAATCACTTTTGTTGCTAGTTTTATTCCCCTTTTTTTTTGCTTTTCCTTTCTTTTTTTCTTAGAAACATATACGTATACATATACATGTACTTTTACTTGATCTGATCATACATATTTACACGTTAGAAAGAAAAGATCCATAAACCATATATCTTACTTGTCTTAGGAATAATATTTTATTATCTCGCTTTTTTAGCAGCTGTTTAATGATCTGTCTTGTCAAATCTGTCATAGTCGAATCTATCAAATGGAAAAGAGATATGCGCTGGATATATATTATTAAGTCGGATGAGATAAATCTTGTTCATGGAGTTAAGTACACCAACTATTTTAGAAGATGATGGGCTAGTCTAAAATATATATTATATTATATTGGCACAAGCCAAAATCAAGGTAATTAAGAAGACTATAAAGGAATAAAGGAATAAATTAACTAGCTAATTAATTATTATAAAGTCACCAACTATAAGGTTGGATTAATTTAGAGAAAAGTATAGTTATCAAGTCGTGAGTGGCCAAGAGATTTAAGCATACATATATCTGGGAAAAAGAACCAATGGCCAACACTGTTCATAGGTTGGCTTTCCTTTTTATATTTGACCTATCTTTTCCACGTATAACGTGATAGATCAAATATAAATTAGACAAGAAAATTGGTTTGAGAACCTAATTGA
Source organism: Artocarpus heterophyllus (assembly GCA_025403435.1). Classification (NCBI taxonomy): domain Eukaryota; kingdom Viridiplantae; phylum Streptophyta; class Magnoliopsida; order Rosales; family Moraceae; genus Artocarpus; species Artocarpus heterophyllus. The sequence goes on along the minus strand of CM046327.1, from coordinate 21,837,451 downwards.
AATTCATAAGTTTCAACTATTATAGTGTAAAATTTTCACATGTTATAACGTAAAACAAAAGTTTTGCTACAATATTACCTCTCACATGCTATTGTGTGTTGGTTTTAATTTTTAGTTTCAAATACATATGTTCCTAAACATTAAATATTTCTCACATATCCATTAAAACGACAAAAAGAGCTTCGGTTCTATGTAATAACAAGTAGAAACATAGAAAATTCTATAGATCATAAGCATGCAAGTATATTTGCAGGCTAGTAGTACTCTTATTTTAACAGTTTCTTCACTATTTGATGTTAAGTTGTTGAGGCTAATATTACCGATGGTAATTATTGTCTCATACTTGTAATTTTGATTGTTCTAATTTTTATTATGTATAATAGAGAGTGTTAATTTTAGGATTAATTGAAGAGATTAAAAAAAAGCATAGTAAGACTGAGAGGTGAATAATTTTCTCTTGTAAACTTCTTTTATCATAGGGGTATAATTTTGATTTTTTTTAAATGTGTATATCTATATATACTTATTTGAACTTTATATATATATATACATGCATATATATTTATGTATGTGTATATGTATATTTGTCCCTAACCTAAGTTAATAAATATGTATTTCAAATATATATCCAAGAATCTTAATTTCAATATATTTCTTTTTTTGTTTATTATTTAGTGTTTTCATATTAAATTCTAGTTGTTTTGTTGGAATATTTTCTCTCATTGGCTCTTCTTAAAGTATTTTGTTTTTCAAATTCTTATAATTTTTTCAAGATGACCTATCAAAGTAATTTTCTCATATTTAAGTATTTTTTTTTTCACGCAACACTCTTTATTACTATTTTCTCATAAAAACCTTTCTCTAATATGCTCTTGTTGAAATAATTTCGTTTTCAAATATGTCTTTACCTTCATTTTTTTTCTACTAAAATTTCCTGTAATGTACTTTCTAAATAACTTTTTAGCTACTTTTTAGCTGAAATCTTATTACTTAAATACGCTCCACTTGTATATGCAAATATACTATTCAACCAAAATCACTTTTCTATTAAAATGTAACATTTTATTCTATTTTACTTTAAAACATAACTAAAGAGTATAATTACATTGAAGAAAAACACTAATATTAGGACTTTATATTTTAAAGGATTTTTGTTATTTCTCAAATTTTTAGTCTATGCTCGCTGAAACAAAATTTTAGCTCCACCACTAATCATAATGAATTACTGTAAAGGCTAAAAGTGAATGTAACGTTTACATGAAAACTGAACCGCTATAAATTTTTTATCTTCTTGTTCTATCATGCAATTGCTCTTAGTAGTTTGAAAGATCGGGACGTTTAATTCTTTACATTCAATCTATGGTACTTTCCAATCTATCTTAACATGATAAAAAAGGAACCGTTCAAAAAGAAAAATGAACAAGTTGAAATTGGGCGATCGGTACAACTTACATGAATTGCAGCTTTTCAAACTTATAGGTGTCATTCGTTATTCATAATTCAAACATATTTACTACAATAGTTTTTCTCACAAACAATTTAAATTTCTGCTTGATCTTTCTATACAAACATGCCAAAAATCTCTAGATTTGTAAACTGAAGAACAAAATCGCCTGCTTTTAATTTTTACGAGATAGCTTGTGGAGTGGTAGATTGCACTTTGAAACCATGCATGAAAGCAATTGACCGTGAGCCTTTATATAAGTGGGGTGATCATTTGCACGTTTTTCAAGTATTATACAGCACAAAAGAGAGAAGAGAGAGAGAGAGAGAGAGAGAGAGAGTGCGTGTGCCCATATTTCATTGGGAATCTCTTGCACTGCGCAATGTGTCCCAATTAATCTACAACATTTAAAGCAATGACAGTGACAAAGGAAGGAAGTGACAACTGCTATAACAATTTCAGACAGTCCTTTTTTCCTAAAGATGTATAATTGTGATGTATTATCAGGTACACCGTCTCCGAACAAAGTGAGTAATTTTGTTTTTCTGAACTTTGTTAAATTGTACTATGCTTTTCCGTTTTGCATGTGCCTTAATTAAATATCAAACTGTATATACTCGTGTTTCACGTGGATGGATATATATTCTGAACAGGTTTCTTTTAATTGTATGCCATCGATGACGATGATCATCAGGACGAAGTCAAAAAAATTAGTAAGGAGATGAATGTGTGATTTATGAACTAATAATTTGTGTGGGATTTTAAGAGGATGAAATATAATTTAAATAAGATATTATATAATTTTAAGAAGATAGAATATAATTTTGATAAAATTTTATATACAAAATTATAAAAAATAAATTTAAGAACGACAACCTACTTTTATGTCTACGTGGCTCTGACTTAATGAGTTTTATTTGTAATTATTCTCCCTAATGGGTTTTGTTCTCTTGTTTCCATGCAAATTCCGCAGATTTTTTTCCCCCTTCCCAACTGGTGCATTTTTTCCCCTTTGTATATTTTGATTTCCTTTTTACCTCATTTATTTGTTCATTTAATTTCTCAAATTAACCGAGTCTCTTATCTCCTGGAAATTAAAAATCTTCAACCTTCAACCATCTCATTCTTTATTGAACATCTTCCTTATCAGCTATTAAGCATCAACTAATTAGACAGCGCTCGAACTCCTCAACAAATTATTATGGGAAGATTAACGTTGACGTACGTTATTCAATCACAAGCGCAAAGCTGTGAAAAGGTGTTCAAAACAGGGAAGAAAATTATCCAACGAGAGAGAGAGACTTGGAGTATAAGATAAAATGATAAGTACGCAATTTCTCAAGATGTGACTTTAAAAAAAAAAAAAGGGAAAGAAAAAAAACTATCATGCATGCTTCAATCTAATTTAAGAAATTTTTATTACTATCTTCATTCTGGAACTTAATTCTTCTTAAATTTGAACCCTAAATACCCATTTAGAAATGGACAATATAACAATAACCCATCACCACCCGATCTTCTAGGCAACTCAAATAATAATCTCAAGTAACGGCAAATCACTCTGTGATGACGAACAACATCTTGGATCCGATCATGAGATTAATTATTTGAGCTATTTGTAATCGGGTAGTGATGAGTTTTGTTGAATTTTAGACATTCTGTTTGGATGGATATCTAAACATCAATCCCCTTATACCTGTTTTTATGATCTTTGATGAGATTGCTTTTTCTCCGTTGCCCTCCATTCGCCCCCGACGTATGTGCAGAGACACTCTAAAGCTTAACCAAATAGCAGTAGAGATATTTTGAATAGAATAAGAGAGGAGAGTTCTATTTTGGTCGTAAATTATGGAGGGATTTTTATAAATGGCCTTATGGGAAAATTTTTTTGGGTAAATGGTTCAAATTTTTTTGGACAGTTTTTGGCACCAAAAAAAGAGCTTTTTAGACATCAAAACGGTTCCATTTTTTTTTTATCATGTATAGGTTCCTTATCCTGCTACAGTTATTTTCCTTATTTTTTTGAAAAAAACTGAGACAGTTTACCTGCATAGAAAAGAGTGTTTTTTGGTTCCAAAAAAAAAGAGGCCATTTACCCAATTAGAAATTTCTTTTGGCCCTTTCATCAAAATCTTCCTAAATTATGAGCTAGTCCATCCCTTACTTTTTCTTAGAAACAAGCTATTTATAGTAAGGTTATCAAAGATCTGATGACGTTTCATCAATCATTAGATCCTTGACGCGTCACGTTCCCTTTTGGGATCCTAGTCTTTGTATTTTTCTCCTTTTTAGGAAAGGCCCAGGAAGAATGTTCTTCATTCTTTTTTTTGTCTTTTCTTTAGATTTGCCATTATACGTTCTCTCAGTGATTTGGGAGCGCAATCGTCCATGTGTCGTGTAAAGCGAAGTAGCCTTGACACGGACATGTGTCCTATTGTTTATGGCTTACTTCAGCTTTCCTCATCTGTAAGGTTTCCTCGAGGTAGTCCTTCAAGTCTTTGGAGATCTCCGGCTCGATTTTGACTCATTTGATTCCTCTTGACAAAGGTATTTTAGTCGAATATGTTTCCCTCAGGCTAGGCAACACGTGTCGTATCATCATTAGTGACGCAGAAAATCCCCCAACACATTCTAAAATTGGTACTTAAGGTTTGAATCCATTGTAATTAGGTTTCAGAGAGTGAAGCATGAATTTTTTTTTTTTTGGGGTTTTAGTGTTTTTATTTTTTGTTTTTCAAGTAACATCTTGCAAAGATGCAATCATATTATTTCATTATCTCTGAACTTTTTTTCCCGACATTTATATCTTACATTTTCAAGTAGCTCCAAGTCCCTCTCTCTCACTATAGTATTGCGCTTGTGATTGAATAACATCAACATTTTTCCTATAATAATTTGTTGAAAAGTTTAAGAGTGTCTTAGTTGATATTAGCCATGATAAAGAAAGACGTTGAATTATAAAGAATGAGGTTGCTGAAGCTTGAATTTGTTGTATTCTCAATTCTAAAAACACACTCATTTTGCTCCATGATTTTGAATTGTCCTCGTTAATCCCCTTCAAGTTAGAATTAAAAACAATTAGAAAAAGAGAAGGATAAGTGAGCTCATTTTGTCTTTTCAACTTATTTTCAACATAACTCTAACAAAATGGGCTAAGTAAGACTAACTTTTTTCCCCGTCAATTTTAATAGGCTAAGCAGGACTAATTAAAATTTAGTGAGTAAAATTAAAATTTTTGAAGTTAAGTAGATAAAGTGAGAACGATCTTAAAGTTTATGGATGCAGATGAAATTGATCCCGTACAAAATGAAGACCACTGGTTTTGTGGAACGCAAGATATTTTTCTGTCGTGATCTTCTGTAACTTTATAGTTTTAAATGTCTTATTTGCTTCACACTATTTTGAACCCTCATGGCTTGGAGTAATAAGATGGAAAATTACATATTATGCTACACTTTTATAAAAATGTATTTATTTATGTCATATTTAAAAATAGTTATGTCACGCGACTACTTGTATTGTTTTTTTTTTTAAATAATTTGTGCGAGTTGTTTAAATATTTTTTTCCTCAACCAATTCAAATAAACAAATCTTAATACTTTCTCGACTCTCTCTTCCTTTTTCTCTCTTATTTATCATAATATTTTCTAGTAACTTAATAATTTTTAAATATATGAGGCATTTATTAGAAATAAGTTTCAAAAATATGATTTTACAAAAATTTTTGTAATAAAACAGCGTCGTTCAGGACCCATTTGTTCTGGATTGGTGGTGTGAATGACTCTCTGTCACAGCCCATTTTACGATTTATGGGGCCAGACCAACCCATGACTGGTTTCATTCAAGGGGGTGTGTCTGCCCCTCATCGTGTCAAATTGAAATTTTGGAATACACACTAGACAAAGAACTATTTGGCACAATAAAACATTAATTCTTATTAAATCAACGTAAATTATTAGGAAAAAACCAATTTTAACAAGAAAAACTGAATGGGATAAAATCTTAAGAAGGAAAAAAAGTTATATAAAAAAAATTGTAAACTTAAAGTATGTTTCTCCTGTACATTATGTATATATTTCTAAACTTATTAAGTAACTCAATTATCTTCTTCAAATTGTTTAGATTTGGTGCATAAACTGGACAGTGTTGAGAACTAAGAAAATATTAAGCAAATGAGATCCTTTGCCTGACATAGTAAAAGTAAGGAAGTTTTTGGTGGGAATTCTTCCAGGCTCCCATGAAAAACATCCAAAGGACATTCGTCATTCATTAAAAATAAAAAATATAACAATTAACTTTATACTTCAACTTCCATCTAAATCTGTTATAATTTAGACTTATTGGGCATAAGACGATTCTTATAAACTTTTTAAAATACTAGATTCTTATAACTTTGGGTCAATTAGAAAAAATCACTTATGTGGCGTTGTTTTTTAATCTTACCACTTCTATGAGAAAGTTTAAAACAAACTATTTTTAAATAGTAAAAGACATAGTTGAACACAAGTATTTTGAGTTAAGATAAGGCAAATAAATGTTATTTAAGGGTTTTTTTGGCCTTTTTACCTAAGCAAAATATTATGAATAAAAGGAAGAAAAAAAAAGTGATTGAACATAATACTGATAGTAAAGAAGTGATATAGCACCTAATTTAGTCTATTTCATTGTTCAAAAAATAAAAATAAAGAATTTTAAAAGTTTGAGCTAGAAAAAGAGAAAATTACATGCTATGCCACAATTTTGAAAGTTCATGCTATATTATCATCTATATTATATGTTAAATTATGTCACAAATTAATATGCGTGATATTTATAAAAAGTAAATCTTAAAAGATAATATTTACAAAAATTACAAAAAATAGTGACTTATGGGCCTAGAATTCCCAACTTAGTCAAATTGTCCATGAGCTCGAAATAGAGGACTTGGGCCTCATCTAATGACAGCCCAAATCTGGTCCACCTTTCAATCAGGATGGTTGACCTTTTGTTTCACTAATCAAAAGACAATCTATCATGAATCAATAAGAGAATTTTTATAAATGGTATCTTTTTTTAATTTATAAATGTAATCATTTAAAAAAATTTATAAATATCACATATGTTTAAAACTTATTATGCTACTAAAAGTTATTATGATAGATGAAGGAAGAAGAGAAAGAGAGTTTTGAGAGGTGTTAAGATTTGTCTACATAAATTTGTTGGGAAAAAAGATTTAAACTCACAATAATTACTTTTAAAAACTCATATGAATAGTAGTATATCACAACTCTTTTTTTTTTTTTTTTAAGTGTGAGATAGATAAACATATTTTTTCTAAAGTGTCACACGATATGTCATTTTCTCAATCATCTCCTAAGTTTGCTATCCTTTAAAAGCAAGTATTCTTAGTTAGGAAAATTTTATGAATGGGCATAGGAAGATGAATTTGACACACTACCTTTAATTCTAATTTTTTTTTATTAATTTTGAGTTTTCCTTATTATATCAGTAGTTATTTAAAAAATTATCACATTATTTAATAATAAAATATTATAAATTAGTATAAAAATCTTGAATTTTGAATCCCAAGCACTATTCTAAAATGATAGTGAGAACGAAGTAAATAATATTTTCTTTAGGCAGAATAAATAAATGTCACAAATTTTAGACAGGATGGGAAATAGCAATAGATATGATATTTAATGAGTTTACTTGATCAAGAATTATCTAAGTTTACTCCATGACTAAAACTAAAAATATGAGATTTATTAAATTTATTCGCATAAAACCCTAATTTATATGTATATTTTTATCACTATTTACTAAAAAGTCAATAAACTCATTTATACCTGAACAATCTTTTTTTTTTTTTAAATTAGTGTTTTGAAAGTAAAACGGCAATAATAATTTTAAAGGACATAAATATGTATATTATATCACATTAGATAATACTATTTTATGTATATGTCCCCTTAATCTTATTCAAACTGATTAAGCTTTTATTAGGCGGAGGTCCCTCATACCTTGCTGACTAACATGTCAAATTAGGTTCATTCCATGAGAGAATCCATTATATTAGAGGACGGCATTATAGAGAAATATTATTAGAAATTGGTTTTTTTTTTCTTTTTCAAATTTTATTATATAAATATAATTTATGCTCTCTGTTTCTCTAGCTCTTCCCCCTTTTTTGGTAAGGTTTGGAGAATGATAAAATGAAATTAATGAACACCAATTGTTAATTATAACCTAGCATTAATTAGGTGCGGGGTACCAAGTCAATAATCTAAATTATTTTTGCGTAAATTAGGCTTGAATTTTCGACAAATTATTGTATTCGAATTCCAATTCTTATTTCTCCAGGCTCTCTAGTTCACTCCAATGATTTGACAGCTGAACAAAAAATTGTTGAAAAAAGGATTTGACAATAAACAGCCTTAAGAGTATGAGAAGAACCATCCGTTTCTTTACTAGTTCAAAGTGGAAAAAGCTCATTTCTTTATTTGGGTGTGTCATTTTCGATAGGAATGATTTTTTTATCAATTAGGTGCGTCTATTGACACCCATTATTTTACTATTTACATACTTCTATTTAATAAAATTTATTTATTAGTGTATTACCTATTAATCATATTACTATTAAGAACAAAAGTGTTTAAAATAAATACTCATTACATACTTTATTTTTGGAAAACATATATCCCTTTCTAAAAACTAGTGTATTATTTTTTTCAAAAGAATAGAAATAGATTGTATTATGAAAGAGTCTTCCATAAAAAATATGTGGTTTATTTCTTTTTCAAAATTATTATTTTTATTATTGTTCTATATATATTAATTATAATTATATCTATGATTGCAAATTGTTTGATACTTAAATAACTACAAATCGTATGCTCAAGTAAAAAGAACTACTCTTTGGTTTGATATAAAAAACATGATATAAAAAAATTAAAAAAACTACATTTTCCTTATGTTTTAAGTAAAAAAAAATGCAATTTGTTCGGTTCATATAGAAACTCTTACAATTCACTACCGATTATAGTTTCTTGAAATCCAAAGTTTGGTTTAATACAAAGGAAAAAATATGTTAGGGAAAAATTATCGCTTAATATATATACTGAAAAAAGAAAAATGATCGGAAAAAAATTATTAAGTTTATTCAGTAGTTAGGTGAAAAAAAAAATTAATTAACACTATTTAAATATAAGGACTTTTTTAAAATTTTAAAAAGGAGTAAGGAGTAGAATAAAAGGTGGTTGAAAAATAGAATAAGGGTGTTTATAAAAGCACCTTATCCAAAATCCTTAAAAAAAAAAAAAAAGGATCTCTTCTTTATAAAAATCTGTTGTTTTTTTTTTTTTTTTATTAGGATTGTCCACCCAGGCTAGATCTACTGATAACAACATATAAATAAATACATTAAATTAGCGGCGATAATGCATATAAAGTAACAATTGTATAAAGAGGTGAATTTGGGGCGTCATTACCTAAAATCTCGCTTTTATTAAAAGCAACATCTCTCCCTTGGTCATAAAGGAAATTTTCTTGTTTTTTTTTGGGAAATGGAGAAATAAGAGGCAATTCGGCGTGACAAAAGCCATTGAATGGGGGGCATTGTCGGTTTCACACTCTATTAATCCTCATCAGATGGTCCCTTTCTTTTTGTCTTTTCTCATTTAAAAATCATTAATGAGCTTGTCTGTGAAACGTAGAGAGAATATACCAAAACATCATCAATTATTACTTTTAAAAATATAATAATTTAATTGTTTATTTTAAAAACGTCATTTAATTTTTTAATTTTCTGTTCTAGAAGCTTAGAGCCTCATTTCCCACCAAAAATAGTGGTCACCCCAAAAAGAGAACATAATTATTGTATTGTTAAATCCTATTCTTTTGTTACTTTGAGAAGATTAAATTACCCTTAATTTAATCAAAATTTTCGGATCTCCCAAATGGATAAACAGAAGTATTAACAAATCTTCTAGAAGCCCAATGGAAATGAAATCACGCCAGAAGCAAAAGCACCAAAAGTCCTCAACAAATTTCCCCTAACTGCGCGCGTACAACAGTCAAAGACTTGTGCAACGACTTGAAGCGAGAAGTGAGCACTCCTGTTCAAATCGGATTTGCGAAGGACTATTCAAGAAAAGAAAAAATCGTTTGAAGTCTTGACAACAATAGCTTGGTGAAGAAGAAACTTCAAGCTTGTGTTTTGGTTAAATTCAATTTTATTATGATGTTATTCCTTACAAATTTTAAATTATTACAATGTTTCAAGTTTGTATTTATATTCTCAAACAGACTTTTCTTGTCTTCAGGTGGAATTGAGGACGGGAAATAGTTAACCTATTTGTTTTTAGTCACTCGTTGGCTCCATAAAATAACAAGAAATTACAGGACAACAACAACTTTTTATCTATCATTTAAAAAGTCATCCTTTTACTCCATTGCCTAGAGAGAATTCTTACGTAGTTCTAGCCCATTAAAGATAAAAAAAAATAGGCCAGCAGGGATAACCTAATTGTCATTGACAGGGCTACCCTTCGGACAAATTAGAGTTTTTTGTAACCACTTTTTATCGTTTATGACACACACTTGTGAGCTACTCTCGAATCCTAAGAAGGTAAATGAATGCTCTTCAAATTGGGAACTCAAATCCTAGTTGATAGGTGATCAACATGGACTAGGGTTTTTTAATTTTATTTTTTGCCGCATCTTGAGCCTTTATTGGTTTGTTTGCATGCTACAACATGTTCTTCGACCGTTATGTACAAGAGAAATTTCAATTGAAAAAAACGGAAAATAGAAGTCAAATTTCCGAAACCCCATACTAACATTTCATTAATGTTTTGCCATCCAGCAGTAAGAAAAAAGAAAACAAAACAAAAACAAACTTCAACAATATATTGATTAAAATAGTGGTAGTTTTTTTATTTATTTGTTCGTTAGAATCTATTAACTTGTCCCATTGATCTTTGCCCAAAACACATGTGCATTTGTGCTTCAGTTTATTTAATCTAACTTATTTCATTTATTGAGTTGGCTCACTGCTCTCATAAATCCATAATTATATATATATATAATTTAAACAAAAATAATACCAAATGGAAAAACAATTTATATGTATCAATTAATCACTAATTATTCTTGAGAAGTTGACTTTGAGTTGTTTAGTTTTTTTCTTGATCACCAACCAGTAATACATATATTCGGGAAAAAAAAAAAGATAGCGGAAATATTTATGTTTCTAACAACATTTTTAATAACATTTTGATAATAATTACCTATAGTCTAGAATCTTTTACACAAGTATTACATACACAAGTAACTAGGGGTAGAACTACATATGGATGAGAGTTGGCGACCGCCATTCACCTGAACATTTTTTCTTTAACTATTGTATATAAAATATCATAAAAATTACATTCTCCCCTAAAATTATGTTTTGCCCTTCAAAATAATGTTTTGTCCCTAAAGTTCAATATCTTTTTCATTTAATTTTCTTTAATAATATTAGCACATGCTCTGCCCTTCCAACTAATTTTTTTTGCACTTAAAACTTCTATGAATAAGTGTTATTTTGTCCTGTTTATGAATGCTATTTTTAAACCTTTGAACATAAGTATACTTAATTCTAGTTCCTTTTTTTTTTTTTTCTAATTAGTATATGCTACGTTTTCTTCTTAATATATTAGTATATGCTAGCTACTCAATTCTGAAAGTATGTGACACTTAAATAATTAAGAAAAAAACAAAAATTGAGAACGCTGAACAAAAAAATTCAGCTCCACGATTCCTTTTTCTCTACAAAACCAAATAATTAAGAAAACAAATAAACTAGTTAGTGTATGATTGAATCCAACCTTAAATGCCACATAGAAAAACAGTTGACATAAAACTAATTTAATCTACTACATAGTTATACTCTCAAGTTGACTTTGGTTATTTATATGTTCTCTTGAACATTATATTAACCATAATTATGTAACAATATATACTTTCTATGAAAAATGATAGGTTATGAGATGGAATCTTTATACAGGTGTAGCATAGAAAATAATTTATAATAATTTCTGTATGTGCTAAATGCTGCTAAACTCCAGCTGGTATGCAACATGTCATAAATACTATATATTCAGATTAAACGTTGAATTTTGAGAATATAAAAAAAATTACAAAACTCACTCGACGAGAGTTCCATTCATAATCAAATTTCCTTCTCTAACTTTAAAATAAAATAATTAGAAAACTAATTATAAGTTTGTTATAATGTATCCAAAAATTAGCATGCCATGTTTATACACATATGTTATATAATATATACACATGCAAATACATATATTAGAATTTGAGACAAGTTGAAACTTACATACTGTGACATTATGTAAGAACTTTACACTGTAACATACTTTTACTTTATACTGTGACATGTAACAGCTTTATATTATTGCACTTGGAACTTTAAAGTTGAATGTCTAGATTTTTTTGATCATCAATCGCATACACACACATATATAATATTAATATTCTTAGAAAACCGGCCTTTCCATAAGCTATAAGTAGGTTATAATCTATATAATACGTGTTGCATACATAGCTAAGTATAATAACTCAAACCAGTGAATTGTAATTTCAGTTAGCACATAACACCTCGTATATAAAACAACATGCAAAAATTTGACGTTGAAGTTAACGATAAGAAATATATATATATATATATACATAGTCCAATATTTTAATAATTCATTTTCTTAATCGTCCTTTATTTTCAAAACCAAGATACATCAATATGGTATGGACTGAACTAGATCAGTAAAGATTCCGTAGCAAAGTACTGCAATATAATTTTTTCTCCCTGCGTAAAAATGGGGGCCTTTTAATCCTGTCCACTGCTTCAATTCATGTCGATTCCGGTTATGCAATAAATAAACCCGCCAAAAGAGTAATTGTCTATGTTTGATCCCTGCTAAATTTGACATCTTAAGCGTGAGTTTTATGTGATAAGAAAAAAAAAGGAAATGAAAGGATGAATTTTGTATCATCATTGAAAAAATATTACAAAGAATAATCTCAAAATTTGTGAAACATCAACTATCAGGGTAGAGCCACTTACAGATTAGGATAGACGGTTGTTCTTCTAAATTTTTGTTTTCTTTAAATTTGTATATAAAATTTAATAAAACTAGTGTTTCACCCTCTTAAAATTGTATTTAACCAACTTGAAATTTTATTTCTTCTCCTTTAAAATTTTCTATCTCCTTATTTGCAACCATGTCTGTCGCTCGTCAGTAATTTTTCTCGCTCGCCCTGCCAAGTATATTTATGCATTTCGATTAAATACGATATAGTTTTCTGTTGTATCCTTTCAGAATATCATTTAGAGTTTGAGTTTGACTGGCATTCATGTATGTTCTTTGTGTCTACATTGTACTTAGCATCAACAAGAATGCATTAAACATAATACGGTTAAAACTCTCTCTCTCTCTCTCTCTCTCTCTCTCTATATATATATATATATATATATTTATATATATATATCCTCTACAGGTTGATATAATTATAATGAGCAGGTCTTGACCTTTGCAATTTCTGAGGACCTCCACTATCTCCACATGGGCCTATGATCAACAACAACAATAATAATGTATTAACCATTTATTTGTCAAAAACTAACTAATGATAAAGTAGGCTTTGGTTTGAGTGTCAAGCTCACACTTCTCTAATAAGCAATTAGCTTGAGGGTGTGTCTTATGTTTGGCCAAATGTATATTAAAATGGTTACAACATCGTTATTTCCAAAAGTACGAGAATTGTGACATTTCAGTTTTTATTTTATTCTTTTGGCATACTTCTTTTTGAGTGTTTTTTTTTTTTTTTTCCCTTCACGGTTTGGTCCCTAACCATAAAGATCAGCTAAAAATTTCATGAATTTAATAAAGACAATCATATGCCTAACGCTTAAAACTTGAATTTTAAAGCAATATTTACATTTAAGTGCAACATATTATCTCCAATTACTATTGTTAAAAACCCTTGGCAAAACTAGAATATTCTGCACTTAATATAACAATTTATGTAAATTGTTTTATCTTAAAAAAAAAAATAGTGACATCGAAAGTCTCATTATGTTCACACTTTAGATATTAACTACACCAAAATCAACATAGAATAACTATGCATGCATTCTTTGATTCTCTAGGTAATATTCATGGCTTTGCTTTTCTGTTATAGGCTGAAGTCTTAACATGAAATATTATTTGGGTCATATTTATAATGCATGTTTTCAATATATATCTAACGGTTTAAAAATAAAGAATCTTATTGAGATATATATATATATATATATATTATTGTTCAGATCCAACTATACAAATAAATTATGAAAAATTATTGTTATCCTATGGGGTTATAACCCCACTAATTACAGACTATGAGCCCCAGTTAGTAGGTAGTATATTTTTTAGACCGGGTTTCACTGTTTTATTAGTAGCATGATTATAACCTTATAAAATTAAATAGGATTGCTTATAAATTATTTAGGGAAGAAAAATCGATGATTTAACGCTCAAAGTTCCACTATTTGAACAATGGAAGTGTTAGTCATGCACGCGACAGTGAGATAACAATATGACAATTCAATGCCTTGAAAAATTAGTCTTTCTTTTCCAATCAAATCTCTCTTTCTCTCTCCACCACAAACAACCCTTGTTATTATTTGGAAGAGAGTAGGGATGAATTATTAGCATCACATTCCCGAATCAAACATCAACTTTCAAAAAACAAACGAAGACTTATATGGCATTTTAGAAGGAAAAAAAAAATAAAGATGGTAAATTTTAAAAGCTGGTCAAATCCAAAATTCCAACCTTCTTGAAGGTTCTCACAGTATTGATCAAATTTCGTGATATGTTGATTGATTTTAATACTACTTACCTAGACACCGTTTCTGTCACGCCCCGGAGTACGGGAGGTGACGTGGCGGAATATTTAGATTAATTAAAAGAGAATTTAATTGAAATTAAGGGTTTAAAAATCCAATTAAGTAAGAAATAAAGAGATTTTCCACCACATTTTATAAAAGAATTTAAAATCATTAAACAAATAACAATAATTGGATAAAAACCGCGAATATGGGTTCCACAACCCACAACTTGTGCACACACATGAATCTGACAATATCACAAATACAATTACAGTCCAAGTACAAATAAAGTTAAGTCTTACATGCCTTGATTAATAAATACAGAATGTAAATAAATTCTCTTATTGCTCCTGAGTTCGGTCCGAAGAATCTTCTCCAAACCTAAATGGGAAACCACCTAGAAGGGGGGGAATTTGAAAATAGATAAAACGTGAGCGAAATGCTCAGTAGGACTATGTTTTATAAAAATAGTTTAACGCAAAGGAACACAGCATTATTAGAAGTTATTCAAAGGAAACTTAAATAAATAAATAGATAAACAATTTGAGTAGAACCGTCCTGACACAGAACAGTCTACTCGTCAAATCAAAACACCAATTTACTTTTACCTAGGCAAACCATGAAATCACCACCGTAGTGGCCCAGCTGGGTTTCGGGACCTGCCCCCAAGGTCGATCACGACCCGATCTCTGATATGGCATCATGCCCATGTGTTTATTATCATTATCATTCAAAACCCAATTACCGAGTGTTGTCAATTACATTCATTATGAAATTCATTTCATGTCACGGTATATAAAAATATAACCGATAAAACCATTTTCAAACAACCGTTGAAAACATTTTGATAGAAATCATTTTCAAAGCCAAATCATTTCAAAACCAGGCTACCAAAGAAATAGGATAGAAGTCCTACCTCAGTACTCGTGCCGGTACCCCACACCGTAATCCCGATCCGCTATACGTTAGCTCCACGGAACCACGAACAATCCTAGATACAAACTAAGTCGATCAATATCTAGTTCGAAACATTCTATGTTACTAAATCACTTCATGATGTCCTAGTGTGCCATTTGTATCATTAAAATCATCCTATAAGGTTGGGATTTAAATCAGGGTTCAAAACAATGAAATCGGGTAAAAATCACAAAATTTTCCATGCCTCGGTCGGCCTGCCGGACGCCCTGCTTCGGCCTGCCGAACTGCACAGTTCGGCCTGTCGGAAACAAGGTTCGGCCTGCCGAACATTTCCCCAGATTCGGCCTGCCGGTCGGAAGAACACCGGCCTGCCGATCATCACTCCGGCCTGCCGAACATGAACTTCGGCCTGCCGAACTGGGAAGATCCAGAAATCCCAGCCACGGGTTTCTCGATCCCCAAAATCAAAATCTTGTTTCTAACCTGTTTTTCTCAAATCCCAGGCATGAAAAACAACTATAATTGATAGAAAAACATTCTAGAACATGTTTGGAATCATTTAAACAACATTTAAACTCAAAATCCTCAAAAATCCGAAAATGAGAAAAAGAGGAGAAAAATGAAAATCTTGAATCCAATCCGTTTTTCTTCAATCTAGGTTTAGATTCTAGTTGTTTTAAGTTCATTTAACACAAATCCACGGTTTTCTAAGCTAAAACAAACTTAGATTTCAAAAACACACAAAATCGAAAATTTTGTTAAAAGTTTAGAAATTTCGAATCTAACCTCGAATCGAAGCTTCAATCTGCGTCCTCGGTCGCCGAATCACGTCCCCGAGCTTCCTCCTTGCTGTTCCGAAGCTTGGATTCGAATGGAAATCAAAATTTTTTGAAAGAGATTGAGAGAGAGAGGGAGCTGCCGAGAGAGAGAAGAGAGAGAGAGAGTGAAACGTGAATGAGGAGAGAGAGAGAGAAGGGAGAAATAAATAGAGAAAATCGGTGGGCGGTTTTACTGTGCGAAAACCATGTGCCGCCCACGGTTTTGCAAAACGGAGTATTTTTAACATTTTACAAATTGTTGTGTTTTAAAACTCAAAACATCAATTTAAATCAACAAGGAATCTTTTGAACACATCAATTTAACAAAACAACCAAAAACTAAAAATCCAACCAAATAATCTAATTAAAGTTAAAACTTTAATTATGGCACACTAATTCATCATTTACATTACATTAACGTTAAATAAATTTCGGGACGTTACAGTTTCCTTCCTCACCAGTACTACCCACTATTTTTTTTTTTAATCACTAATTTCAGTGCCCGGAGTTTCGGGTATTTCAGTGACTACGTGTATTGAAGCTGTATGATAAAGAATATTTTCACGGTAGGACTTTAAAATGAACTATGGGTAAGTTTTGGTTTTTCAATTGTTAAATTTATATCAGCAATTATATGTTTTGCATATAATTTTATTTTGATTTGATTTTGATCAAATTTAATGAGATATCCTACCGTATAAGGACTCCTGAAAATCCCGTAGTTTAAGAATACAGACAAATTTCCCCATGGCCCACAATATTTGCGCCTTTTCCTACAAATATATATATATATATATATATATATATATATATATGATTCCAAAAATCACACATGATTCTAACATTTGACTTTGCAAGAGTTCCGTGGTAAGGGTAAAAAAAAAAAAAATACTGACAAAACATATCATGATCATGTAAAATTAAAAAAAAAAAACTGTATTAATTTAATAAAAAATTAAATATAAATTTAACGGTTTAAAATTATGCCTTTCAATAATTTTTTTTTCTTGTTCTAACAAATTTTCCTCACTCTGACAAAAATTTTCCTTCATTAGTCCAACAAGTTAAGCACCATCCTCATGACAATTATATCACATTAAAATTATATTAAATTGAAAAATTGTATGATACTTTAGCAGAATTTAATGAAAATTTAACAATTGAGACTGTGTCTACTGATTGATATGTATGTACGTATGTATGTATGTATTAATTATTAAAGACTCCTTAATCCACCAGAGACTTCTTCTAGAAGCTCACTCCATACACAAATACATGCATCTATTCTTCCATTCTCCCAAAAATCAATGAGACAACTGACACGTCTCAGTCAGAAAGTTCAAAAGTTCTTTATAGCTAAATTCCAATATCCTATCCAAATTTCTGACTCATACTGTAGTGTAACTCAGCACAAAACTATGTACTTGATTTATTTCATATTAAAGGTGAGACGTGTTAAGTGCCTTTCCGTTGCAAAAAGGCCCACTTCTCAGACTTGCATTAGTGTTTGTTGCCTTATCAGAATCACAAATCATGACACCCATAGAGCTAATATTTTATATCTTAATTTATTAACACTAATGGATATTGATATAAGTAGCTTGCCGTAGAGCTACAAGCACTAGAAGACTTTTTAAGCAAAAGGGCTTTTGGAAATAAACTATTAAGATCTCTAAAGATAACTTGTAACCAATAATTAACAAGGGCACCAAATTAAGGTCAACAAAAACAATTGGCCGATTGTCATCAACCAAAATAGAAGATGAATGCGCAGTTTGACGTGTGTAAAATATCATGAAACAAGCATCTTAGTGTGCCTAAAATTTTCAATGAGATTTAATGGAAGGCGAATTAAAGATAAATAAAAAATAAACATTAATACAAAAATTTTATTTGTCATAATTAAAGATGTGCGCAAATAATATATATATGTGTCAATAAATTAATTTTTTTTATTTGTTATATGAAAGTTCTATTCAATTGCATGGAGTGATCTATGGTGATAAGGACGGTGAAAATAGAATGGGGTTTGCCTTAATACGATTGGGATATAGAAAGCCTGACTCTCTTTCTTATGATCTTTTAGGAAATTTTTCGATAGGTACTAAAATAATCTATCGGCAAATATGTATATGTAAAAAAAAAGTGATTTGATTATATCTGATAGTTTGAAAACGAGTAATATCGGTTAGGAATGCCCACAGGAGGCAAGGATGAAGTATAGAAAACAATAGGGATGAGGGATAATACTTAAAGATTAGGGCGGGGATTGGGACAAAGACTTGTGCTTGAGCGAGGGTCCTCCATATGCGCATAAAAAATGCTCACACGTTTTATTAATTTGTCAAAAATATCATTATTAGCATTATTATTTTTAATATTAATTTATTCTCGACATCTATATTTTCTTAAAATGCGGTTTGTTTTGTTAAAACATTGAATGTAGATTAAATTTGGGATGAATTTGAACTTATTTTTTTTGTTTATTATTATTGAAATATTTATCAGTAATAAACATCATGGTCGGGACTCCTTCAACGTAGATTTCTCGACTCTGTCCCGCTTCATTTTAGCAAAGAGAGGGATGATTTTGTGGAGTAAGAAAGGAGATGGAAAAGAGCATTTGCCGACCCTACTTCACCCCCTTGTCATCTCTAAGTGAAAGATCCTATATTTTAGACAAAAACTATCTTGATAAGTTTTTTTATTACTATTTTTTTTTTTAAAGATATCTCCTGTAAGTACTGAAAAAATAATCTACAAGTACGTATTTATTTTTTAGCTGTTAGGTTCGCGGAAACAACGATTTCGACCAGGTCTACTGGTTTGAAACATTCATTTATTCTCAACGGAGAGGGACCCCTTATTTTCGAGAACTGTTTGACAAGTTTTCGATGGAAAATAACTGTTGAATTAGTTCAAACTTACAATTACATATTCAGAGCAAATAAGACTTACAATTACATACAAAAATTAATTGACCCCCATGATAAAAAAAATATTGAGCCCCAATATGCTTCTGTTTATAGTATACAATTAACAAGCAAAGAAAACATACAGAAACCCCCCAAATGGAACAAAAATAAAACTAAAAAAAAGGTGAGATTCTGAATATTTTTTGCCCTAACCATATAATAGAATTATACTAATATACTTTCCCCCAAAAAAAAAAAAGATGGTCGACCTTCTAAGTCTTTTGATTTTGGCGCGATTTCTTAAACTGTTTTCAACTTCTCCGGCGATAATAGATGATCTTGATCAAATTCGACGGCTCAGTTCGCTCGTGGAAGCCCTTAATCTTGATCTTTGATAACAAGTGATCACTCCTAATTATGTACAATAATTACTAATCCACTCACTAATCTCTGTTTCTCCGTGGTAATCTCTTACCTTAATCTCCCTTAATCAAGCGCTTAATCAGTCCAAATCGGAGTCGAATCAGACGAGCTCAGAATCGGAAATCCCTACCAGCACTGGTCAGTCTCCCAATTCCGGCGAGTGTAGCCGGAGAATCCGGAGGCGACGACTGTCAACGGCCGGCCGCGACGCCTGATCAGGAGCCTCCGATCGTAGTCGGCGCGCTTGGCCGGATCGGAGAGAGTGGAGTAGGCGTCGTGGATCTTCATGAACTCCTCGGCCGACGAGTCCTTCCGGCCGATCGCCGCCACGTCGGGGTGGCAAACCCTAGCCAGACGCCTGTACGCCGCCTTGATCTCCTGACACGTGGCGCCTGTCGGTATGCCGAGGATCTCGTAAAGCGACGCCGCCATCAGTCCGCTAGGGTTCTCGATGTTCAGATACGACGCCGTCGCGTTCTTGTTCTTTGCCTTCTTCTCCTGCTGCTCCGCCGTGGTGGCCGTGGCGGTGGCGCTGCCGCCGGCGTATGCGCGTACGGTTCCGAATCTGACGGACGGCGGAGACGGCGGCGGAGAAGTACAAGAAGGTTTGGGAGAGAGCGGCGGAGCGGCGAGGAACGATGAGGAGGAAGGCGAAGAGAGCATTTGTACGGTCGGAATGGAAGCTTCGGAAGAGGGCTTTAATGGTGACACCGGAGGAAAGAGGAGGGGTTCGTTTGGGTTTTATATTGTTGTGTTAGTGGGAAAGGAATTGGCTTGGGCTTTGTGGGCCCAGTTTGGAATTTTAACCATGGTTAAGTCGGTGACCAGGTGGGTTAACTCAAGAGAAATGTCTTATCAAGTTGTTGCTGACTCAGCTAACGTACCTTATCCAATTTTTTGTCGCCCTTCTCAAACTGAAGTTAAAAGGTTCGTTATTAATGCACCAAAAATTCTGATATTTTGTCGGAGTATGAGTGAATTTTGGATCGATATCTATTTTTAAGTCAGTTTTATTTAAAAAAAATAATTTTGATCAAATTTATTAGTTTAAAAACACGTATTATTGGTAGAAATATTCACCAAAAAAGCCTTCAAAGATATATATATTGTTATAAAATAAAACAAAGTATAACAAAAAATTAAGAAGAACAATAGAAAAAAAAAAGAAAATTAGAGATAAAATAACTTTTTATATTTTTATTTGTGAGAGATAAAATATATAAGCTTAGTACAACTTCTATTTATAGGTCAAATCATCATATTAGAGGTAATTGTAATAGACATAACTTACATAGATTTCATATACAATTAAAGGAGACATCGTGCACAATATTAAGAGGGATTTAATGAGGTGATAATATGGTCTAAATATGAATTTTAAATTTACAATAAAATGTTTGCATCTAACTCATGGATACTAAGAGGTGACATCTACAAATACTTGATTCACAACACTCCCCCTTGGATGTCCACCATACAAAGAATATGCTTCATTAAAAACCTTACCAAGGAAAAACCCAATAGGAAAAAATCTTAGTGAAGGAAAGAAGAGTACATAATTCTTGTATATTCTGCATTTAGGATTTCCTCATTAAAACCTTGCCAAGAAAACCCAATGAGACAAAAACCTAGACTAAAGGAAAAGGAGTACAATATGTCGTGTCTCCCCCTCATGTCAACATCTCTTTTTCAAAGATCTCTAAGTCGACGCATACTAATTTTGTGTACCAACTTCTCAAATGTTGTTGTAAGAAGTGCCTTTGTAAACAAATCTGTCAAGTTGTCACTGGAGCGAATTTGATGTACGTCAATATCTCCTTTCTTTTGAAGCTCATGCATGAAAAAGAATTTTGGTGAAATGTACTTTGTTCTGTCTCCTTTTACGTAACCCCCTTTGAGTTGAGCGATACAAGCTACATTATCTTCAAACAACAAGTTGGACTTTCTTTGTTGAATGAAAGATTACATGTTTCTCTTATATGTTGCACCAGGGATCTTAACCATACACATTCTCGACTTGCCTCATGAATTGTCAATATCTCAGCATGATTCGAAGATGTGGCGAACGCCACGATATAGCTGTACCACCATATGTAAACAAATAACCTGTTTGTGATCGTGCTTTATGTGGATTAGACAAATATCCTGCATCCTCATATCCAATCAATTCCGACTTGGAATCCTGTGCATAATACAAATTCATATCTGTTGTACCACAAAGATAACGAAGTATTTGTTTAACACCATTCCAATGTCTTCGAGTTGTGAAGAACTATATCTCGCTAGTAAGCTAACAGAGAATGATATGTCAGGTCTTGTGCAATTAGCAAGATACATTAGTGTACCAATAGCACTAAGATATGGTACTTATGGACCCAGAATTTCTTTATCATCATCTTGAGGACGAAAATGATCATTTTTCACATCAAGGGATCGTACAACCATGGGAGAACTCATTGGATGGGATTTGTCCATATTAAAACGCTTTAATACCTTTTCAATATATGTTGACTGATGAACAAAAATCCCTTCGGATAAATGCTCAATCTACAAGCCGAGACAGAATTTTGTTTTTCCTAAGTCCTTCATTTCAAATTCATTTTTCAAATATATTATCGTATCTGTAAGCTCTTCATGATTCCCAATGATATTCAAATTGTCAACATAAACTGCAATAATAGCAAATCCAGACTCAAATCCTTTTAATAAAAACACATGGGCAAATTGGATTCTTAATATATCCTTCTTTCAAAAGATATTCACTGAGACGATTATACCACATACGTCCCGATTGCTTTAATCCATGCAAAGATCTTTGTAATTTAATTGAATACATTTCCTGGGGCTTTGAATTGCATGTTTCAGGCATCTTTAGGCCTTTAGGGACTTTCATGTAAATGCCACTATCAAGTAACCCATACAGATGGGCCGTTACAACATCTATTTGAAGCATGTGAAGGCCTTCTTAAACTACCAGGCTAATCAAAAATCTAAATGTAATTGCGTCCACCACTGGTGAATATGTCTCCTCATAATCAATACCAAGTCTTTACGAAAAGCCTTGTGCTACAAGTCGTGCTTTATATCTGACAACTTCATTTTTTTTTATTACGCTTTCGCACAAATACCCACTTGTAGCCTACAGCTTTTACACCTTTAAGTGTTTGGACAACTGGCCCAAAAACTTGACGTTTTTCAAGTGAATTTAATTCTACTTGGATTGCGTCTTTCCATTTTGGCCAATCATTTCTACGTTGACATTCTCCAACGGACTTTGGTTCAAGATCCTCGTTTTCTTCTGTAATATCAAGAGCTATTGCAAATGCAAATATGTTGTCGACAACAATTTTCTTTCGGTTCTATCTCTTTCCTGAAGTGACATAGCTTATTGAGATCTCTTCATTAACATCTTTTTCAAATACTTGAACCTCTTTTGGGGTTAATTCTTCAGCTATGTCAACTGTTTTATACTGGGCTCTTCAAGAACATTAATAACATTGAAAATGCCAACGTGCTTATTATTTAGCTCCTTTTTCTTTCTTGGATTTTTATCTTTAGACTTGATGGGTCTACCACGCTTCTGGCGTGCCTTAGATTCATTTGCTACCATATTAATATTTTTTTTCAATAGGAAGATCAATTGCAATAGGAGCATTTTCAGCTGGTATATGTGATTTTGTCACTTTCTTGACATCGGTAAATACATCTGGTAATTGATTTGTGACCTTTTGCAAATGGATAATTTTTGAACTTCTAAGTCGTATTTATTTGTACGAGGATCAAAGTGAGATAATGATAACTCATTCCATGAAATTTCTTATTTTTCTAACTGTTTTTTATCTCCCCCTAATGTTGGGAAAACTATCACATCAAATTGACAATCGGCAAACCGTGCCGTAAAGAGGTCACTCGTCAAGGGTTCGAGATATTTAATTATTGACGGGGATTCAAATCTAACATAAATTCCCAGTCTCCTTTGAGGACCCATCTTAGTGCGCTGTGGTGAAGCAATTGGGACATATACTATGCAACCAAAAATTCTCAGATGGGAAATATCTAGCTCTTTACCAAAAACAAGTTGTAATGGGGAGTATTTATGATATGTAGTAGGCCTTATGCGAATAAGTGCTGCAGCATGTAATATGGCATGTCCCCAAGCAGAGCTAGGCAATTTTGTTCTCATAAGTAAAGGCCTAGCAATTAATTTCAGCCTTTTAAAAAGATTATGCTAATCCATTTTGAGTGTGCACATGAACAACATGATGCTCAACAGTAATCCCAATTGACATGCCATAATCATTAAAGGCTTGGGATGTAAATTCTCTTGCATTATCTAGACGAATTTTCTTGATTGTATAATCTAGGAATTGTGCTCGTAATCGAATTATTTAACTAAGGAGTCTCGCAAATGCAACATTGCGAGTAGATAATAAACAAACATGTGACGAACGTGTTGATGCATCTATGAGCACCATAAAATATTGAAATGGTCCACATGATGGAATAATAGGCCCACATATGTCTCCTTGAATTCATTCTAAAAATGCAGGAGATTCAATTATAACTTACATTAGGGATGGCCTTATAATCAGTTTTCCTTGAAAACAAGCAGCACATGAAAAATCTTTGGACAAAAGAATCTTTTGGTTCTTTAAAAGATGTCCATTTGAATTTTCTATAATCCTTCGCACCATTATTGAACCCAGATGACCTAAATGGTTGTGCCAAACAATAAAATTCCTTGAATTTTTGGATTCTTCGTTCATCACCACATAGGATTCAATTGGATTTATGGATGTATAATACAATCTAGAAGAGTATGCTGGTAGCTTTTTCAATATTTGTTTCTTTCTTGAGACATTAGATGTAATATAAAGATATTCAATGTTTCTTTCATTTGTTATCTCAATATGATAACCATTACGACGTATATCTTTCAAACTTAGTAGATTTCTTTTTGATCTACTAGAATACATAGCATCGTTACTCATAAACTTTGTGCCACAAGGTAATAATATATTAACACTACCAAAGCCCTCAATGAGATTTACAACACCAGATATTGTACTAACATTAGCTTCAGCTAATATAAGATTGAACAAATATTTTTTATCTTTGAGAATAGTGTGTGTTGTTCCATTGTTTGCTAAGCAAAAGGCTTCATCATTAACTTTATATTGGTGGAATGATTTTTGAAATCCATGTCTCTTCATGAAAAATAAAACAAAGAGATAACAAAATAATATACTAAACACAATCCCTTTTTTTATAAGAGAATATATGGAGATTATAAAACATAATAAAATCACACCGAAATTACAACCAAACTAATATAAACAAATCAAAACATACTAAAAATTATGGTCACACCAGAAAAAACAATTTGGATAGATTGGTGGGAGAACATCTTTTCAAGCCATATTGATGTTTCCCTTGCTAATTAAATTCTCAAAATTTCCATCATGATTCTCAAAGAAATCTGCAATGTCCAAGTGTGTAAAATCTATGGGATCATGAAGTTCAGTAAAGTTTGTCTCAACAAAGTTTGCCTCTGCATCTTTTCTTTCTCCTTCAAGGAAGCTTGGTAAAAATCAACAAAATGTTTAGATGTGCGACATGTACGTCTCCAATGTCCTTTCATGCCACATCTATGGCAAGTATCTTCATTGTTCTGAGGGGCTTTATTTTGAAAACCTTTTTCTTCTTGTTTCTCCTTATTCTTCTCCCATTTTTGATGGTGAGATGCAACTTTCTTGAAATTTGAGGAGTTTTGGTTATAATAACTACGACCACAACCACGTTCATGACCACGACTTCGACCGCGACCGTGACCGTGACCATGTCCACGTCCACGTCCACATCCACCATGCCAACCACGCCCAGGATCTTCAACATATGTTGCATTCGCTTCAGGGAATGGCATTGATCCAGTTAGGCGAGATTGATGATTTTTCATCAACAGTTCATTATTTTGTTCGGCAACGAGAAGACATGATATTAATTCAGAATATTTCTTAAAGTCTCTCGATATTGCTGTTGCAAAAGCACATTAGAGGCATGAAAAGTAGAGTATGTTTTTTCTAGCATGTCTTCATCAGTAACACTCTCTCCGCATAATTTTAATTGAGAAGTAATTATAAACATTACTGAATTATACTCGCTCACAATTTTAAAATCTTGCAGTCATAGGTGCATCCAATTATAGCGAGCTTTTGGAAGAATTACAGTCTTTTGGTGGTCATACCTTTCCTTTAATTATTCCAAAGGACATATAGATCTTTTACTATTAAATATTCAGTTTTCAATCCTTCATGGAGATGATAACGAAGGAATATCATTGCTTTTGAGCGATCCTGTGAGGATGAGTCATTCCTATCTTTTATTCTATTACCAAGATTCATAGCATCAAGGTTGATTTCAACATTAAGAGTCCATGCCAAATAATTATTGTCAAAAATATCAAGAGTAACGAACTTTATCTTTGTAAGATTCGATATTGTGCAAACTAGTATAGGATAAAATAAAGTCAATAAGAATTACAATAATTTATTCTTAATTGATTAACAAAAGGACAAAAATTTACAATATGAGAATACCAAATATCATGCACGTGGATAGAAAATAAAAAAAAATATTGTAATAAAATTGTCATTGAAAATTATGTCATTAAAACTAATTGAAAAAAAATAGCATATTAATGATAAAAGAAAACTTATACAATAAATTCATTTTTTTAATTATATAGTTATTGATGATAAAAGAAATAATTTGTTAATGTAATAAAACAGAATTAATAATATAACAATTAATTATAACAAAGATGGATTATACAACTACTAACCTGAAAGCAAATGAAATACATCAAATAGTTAACACTACACACATGTATAAAATATCAACAACGTGATGGATGGTGAAATTGCTAGAATTAATTTTACATGAGAAAAAAAAATGAATGAAATCATCAAAAGCCAACAGAAATACCAATCTCAAAGAAGGAGTGTGCAATTGATATAAAGCTATATTCAATAATTGATAAAGTAGACATGTCCTTAGAATTATAAGGGAGAATGACTATACTACATAAACATCAGTGAAGATATATGTACAATATACATTTCAAAACGAGAAGTGATTGAACCGAAGAGGAATCAACACTTGTAAAAGCTCACAGACTAGAGACTCGTGCTGATAACGTGTCATGAAATAAAGCAAAGATATATGCACAATATACATTTCAAAACGAGAAGTGATTGAACCGAAGAGGAATCAACACTTGTAAAAGCTCACAGACTAGAGACTCGTGCTGATAACGTTTCATGAAATAAAACAAAGTATAACAAACTAAGGAGAACAATAGAGAAAGACGAGAAAATTGAAGACAAAACAACTTTCTATACTTTTACTTGTGAGGGATAAAACATACAAGCTTAATATAACTTCTATTTATAGGCCAAGTTATCATACTAGAGATAATAGTAATAGACATAACTTACATAGGTTTCATATACAATTAAAGCAGACATAATGCACAATATTAAAAGGGATTTAATGGGGTGATAATGTAGTATAAATATGAATTATAAATTTACAATAGAATGTTTGCATGTAACTCATATAATACTAAGAGGTGGCATCCACACATGCTTAATTCACAACATATACTTTATATTTTGTTATTTTTCATCATCTTATTATACTAAAAATTAAAAAGTATAAAATTTAATGGAACTTAATATAGATCAAACAGTATAAAAGTAATGCATGCATTAATAGTGTTTACATTCTACCACAAAATTCTCTTATTTTCACACCCGATTTCTAAAGGTATTTTGTTCTCTAAATTGCATTTCTCTTTCTCTTGATAAAAATTTATTGAATTGTGTTATATTAAAATGTTAAATATATATATATATATCCCACCGGCGACAGTATTCTGTTGCTTTTGTAGACATTCCCTTACAGGAAAGAATACCATCCACATATTCTTTAATAGTATCTATTGAATTGGAATACTTTGTTTCCAACAAAATAATAGGGAGTTATTGATCAATGTGAAATTACCAGCCACGTATATACTGAGAAGTATTAATAATATTAAGTAGTATTATTTGAATCAAACCTATAAATTGAGAAAAGATACACATCAGGATCAAATAATAGTGAATAAATCAAGGAACTATACACTTGCAGAATCCGACAGTGAATGGAATTTCTTTTTTTTTTTTTAGGCAAAAGCTTGTCGCTGAGTTTATTGCATATTGATTTGTAATCATTCTGAATGACAAATAGCTGCAAGTAATACAATAATAAAACTTACAAAAGATCACTAGTAACATCTTAACCTCCAGTCTTAAAATTCTGTACTAATTAATCCTTTAGCTCACATGGGCAGCAGTTAAGAGGAAGGGACTAATGCTAGATATTACAATTACATCCAGTTTGGCCAATATCCCCGAGACCCAACAAGGGACAAAATTTCCAAATAAGTGTTCATGATCTGTGAGGTGCTATGACTTATCACTACATATATATACATACCGATAAATGAATACATAGAGGGGTTGATTCATAAAACTTTGTGGGGCAGAGTGTATAATAATATTATTAAGAAAAATTAAATAGAAATATAAAACATTATAAAAAATCATACTTTTAGTCACAATAATTTTTATTAAAATTTTAATCGCTAAATGTACAACTGGTCACAAATTTTAGAATACTTTTTGTTTCTGTTGACTAAAAACTTCATGGCTAAAAGTTTTAGTCACAACAAAAATTAAACTAAAGTTTGTGACTAAATGCATGTTAGTCACAATATTTTGTTATGACTAAAAGTTTTGCTAAAAGTATTGTAGCTAAAAGTTTAGTTTTTTGTAGTGAAACTTTAGGAGGTATGGACGAAATATAATTTTAAGAGGACTAATTTTTATAAAATTTTATATACAATATTGAAAGGGAAAAAAAGTTTAAAAATACGACCGACTATTCACGTCTGTGTATAGCTTTTCCCCTACATAAATACAGTTATATGTATATTTAACATATATATTTATATATATGTGGACAAAAATGAAGTATGTCATTTTCTTTGAGTCATCTTTTATTAAAATTCTTTGGTGGGAAAAAAAAAGTGAAAAATACATGGTGATATCATCGGTGTTTAATGTTAGGATGTTCACCTCTAGTATCCTTTAACATTATTCAAAAAAAGATCGTAGTATATAATATTGTACTGTTTCATTTTTTTTAAATCGTTAATATATTTTTTTTATCAAGTTCTATTAGTTGTTTATAAAACTCTGTCGTTTATATATTATGATCTTGACATATGATTCCTACCTCAAAAATCCGCAATACTAGTAGGACCAGACTCTTATTTATATGTCTTTTACATTTTCAATTTAGAAAGAAAAATGTCCTCATAAACTCATATTGGATCAAATCAATGGCAGTTCAAGACTAGGGTGTTTGGCGAAACACAGAGCCAAGTTGTGAGTTTCGACTCAAATAGTATAAAGTTCTTATATGTTACAGTGTAAA
Source organism: Artocarpus heterophyllus (assembly GCA_025403435.1). Classification (NCBI taxonomy): domain Eukaryota; kingdom Viridiplantae; phylum Streptophyta; class Magnoliopsida; order Rosales; family Moraceae; genus Artocarpus; species Artocarpus heterophyllus. The sequence goes on along the minus strand of CM046327.1, from coordinate 21,808,483 downwards.
GTAAAAGTTCTTATATGTTACAGTATAAAGTAAAAGTATACTGCAGTATAAAGCTTTCATATACTGCAGTAGAAAGTAAATATATGCTACAGTATAAAACTCTTACCTACTATAATACATTCAATTCTAAAAGTCTGTATATTGAAAAAAAAAAAAAAGAATTGCCATTAGAAGCACTAACCTTTTTCTGTTTTAATCTCTCATAACTTATTAATTAGACGTGTGGATATGTAGGATGATAAGATTGACATGCAGGACTGGATCTCTTACAAAGACAAATTAAGTTACACGTCTCTATTCCATTGATCAAATCAACAGCAAGACCTAAGACATTATAATTTATGCATTATAAAATAATTCAACAAAGCAATTGGATTATTCAGTAGTCCAATCACGTCGTAGGTTAGAAGTCAACCAGAAAACAATGTCCACTACATTTTTCTTCCTTTTTTTTGGGTTGGGGGAGGGGTTTAATTTTATTTTTAATTGCCGACTTATTGTTATTATTTGTTAGTATTATTATTTTCTATACAATGCATCTCTTCTAGATAATTTTTTTAAGCATCTTAGCTAGCCCATAATAAAAGTCGAGTCATATTGAACCAATGAGAATCCGACACCTAATGGTAATTGGTTTCGCTGAAGTAGATGCATGCAAAAAACGACAACAAATTAGGTAACATCATAAACGTGTGAAGTCTGCCCTCCACAATAATGTCTGTTGACCCCAATAGAAGCAAATGGCTGTCGTTTTGTAAATTTGGCAATTGGGCACCACTCAAGTCATCCTTACTTTGCCCACCTTGAAAAATCTATCAATCACAAAACCGATAAATCCAAGAGAAAAATAATTAAGTAATTATATATATATATATATGAATAAGAAAATAGCACTAATATTTAACCTCGTGAAGTAAGATTTGGTCCTCTCACAGAGAGTATGCCCCGACCCAAGTCTCACCCTTTGTGCGAGGCTTGGCCTGCCTCCTATTGGACCGAAAAGACTTATTCACAATAAAAAGACGGAAGAGATTAAATCTCGTAAAATATGGTAATAATAATAGGACAGAAGCAGGTTGATGAGGTAGCCCTTTTGCCGTCTCAGCTAGGATATTATTTATATTTTGGGAGGCCCATTTTTCGGCTGTGAATTAAGAGTTAAAAGTTGTCTAGATAAATTCATGCATTAATTTATTTAGCCGATTGGAGTTTTGTAGCTCTACGTGCAACCAAAGAGTCACATTGACAACGACCTCAAAGTTTCTGGTCCGTTGAAATTATGAAAGCGCAGAAAACGGAGAAAAGGCAACCAAAAACAAAAAAAAAAAAAAAAGGGAAAAAATTGTTCAGTCCCCTTGATTATTCAAACTTATCTATTTTGGTGTATTCCGGTCTTTAAATAGCAATTGTACATACTTTGCACAATCATATCAAAATAAAAATATATATATATAGACATATTCAACAGAATCCGATAAAAAAAAAATAAATAATCAGATAGCGCAACTTCTTACCTTACCAAATTGCAACCACTGAGTGTGTGGGTCAGACAACAACTAGGGTCACTCCAAAAGAAAAATAAAAATAAAAGACCTTATTGAACTTAGGAATTTATATGGTAAGATATACAAAAAATTACCCTATATTCATAGGACATAAAATTATAAAATTATATGATTTTAAGAATAATATGACAATTTAATTAACGACGCTTGATCAATCGAGATCTCAAAGATAAAAAAAAATTGCATTATATTATATTATATACCTTATAACAAAATTCTCCTCTTAGCTCCTAAAATGGTTTTTTTTTTTTAAAAAAAAAACTTTTCAATGGCTAAATTAAAAGATTTCCTGAAGCTTTTTAAAAGACATAAGGTGTTTAACAAGGTGGTTAAAACTGTTTTTACTATAGCATGTGAGAGCTTTATACTATAACGATTTTTTTATTCGTACTGTAGCACGTGAAAGCTTTATACTATTTGTGATTAAGAAAGTAGTTTAGACTACTTTGGTTAAACACTTGATAAATTTTCTCTACATCACAATCTGTCCCCACTTTTTTTTTTTTTTAACTTGTAATGCCTGTGTCACAATGAATGGTTTGACTGCCTCTATATAGGATCCTTTCCAACCCAAAAAAAAAAAAAGGAAAGAAAGAGATAAATTAGATAAGTATCCGTTGGTTCGTTTCATCATCTGACAATGACAATTTTGCTTCAAGTGGCCTTGACTGACTTTCGGATATATATATATTATTCAATATGATGCTAAGCTCAAAAACGATAATGATAACCACATAGATGAATCAATGATAACGATGTTAGATAAACATTCGGATTCACTTTCTTTGTAGAGCTTCTTTTCTTTGGCGACACGGCACTAGGCAACACGTTTTGATAATCTTTTAGGGAGGATTTGTAATATTTCTCTTCTTTTAACAAAGTTATCTTTGATGACAAACATTTTTTTTTTTTTTTAACGAAACGCAAGAATTGGAGTTACTTGATAGAGTGTGAAAGAACACTTGGCAAAAGCTGGAAAACAACATATTTTGAGAGTGTGAAGAAGAGGATAAAGATCTATGTGCGTGCGAAAAATTTCTTTGGTGTATTTGTGTGTATAGAGGGAAAATGGTGGTTGAATTGTTGAAAATGAAGATAGGTTTGGAGTGTGTAGGAATAATTTTTTAAATGTTTTATTCACTCTTATTTCTCAAATTTGCTGACCAGTTTTATGAAAAATTATCCTTAAGATACAACAAATCTTGAACATAATATCTAGTAATAATATTGTGTTCCAAAACAATAAATGAAATCTATAAATTTTCTAGAGTTTATATAATGACAGATGTGTCATTTCATGAATGGACATAATTGGTTTAATCCATACAACCCTTTTACACAAAGGAAGCTCTTTATTTGTAAAGGCATCTTTTCATTTGTAAACATATCTATTCATGTATCAACATAAATAATATAACTGATATGTCCGTTGCTAATAGGTATTCAGAGTGTCCCGGTTTGTATAAAAACATACAACTAATGAATACGGTGGTTTGAAACAAATCAAAGAACACATTATTTCATCACATATCAACACAGGAGGGCACTATGGCACCAGCTTTTGGGTGTTCCGGCGTCAGGTGTGCAATTTGTGCCATGGTGCTTCAAGCTGATGTCAAACACATTAAAAATGTGTATATCATTCATACTAATGTGATCTTTGATTTCTAACATTTGAGAGAGAAAACATTTGAGAGAGAAAGACATATTACAATCTCTCTAGCAAAAAGTATATATCGTGGTGACATGCTATTGTTTTTATTCTTTATTATTATTATTGTTATAAACTACACTTTCACCCTAACAATAGCTATTGTTATTTAGCTGTTGAATTAACTTTTATAAGGTGTTTTACAAACTTAGTTCTAACTCAGTGTAAAATAAAAGTATGCTATGGTATAAAACTTTCATATAATATAGTACTTTTAGTTCTAACTCTCGGTTCCAACTTACTTTCCAAACACCTTATTCAACAATCCGATATACAAGTATCTACATTAAAAATTTACATCACTCAAGGCAGATCTATTTTTAGTCATAAATCAAATCATTGAAAGGTTAATCCTAGGTTAAAATAATGGTACCTATTTATAGGACAAACATACAGTTCGTACCATAAGTCTTGCCTATTTATTTTTGAAAGCCTCATGTTATTAGCTATTTTAGGCTTTAAAAAGCTATCATTTACTAGTAAGATCATGTTAGAACAAAGTGAGATTGGAAATAATGCAACAATATTAATGGAATTTGATAAAAATCTGGTGGTTTTTCCTAACAAATTATATTTAAAACTTTCATAGAAGTGTTTTTTGTTTTTTTTTTTTGTTTTTTTTTGTTTAATAATCTTTATCATACGTATATATGCTTATTTTGAAACTCATGAGTGACCACCTTGTGACATTCGTGATGGTGAAACACAAATATCTTATCCTAATTGAATTGATGGTGAAAATTTGCCGACCAAACCTTTCAAAAACTCAATCTCACTATGGTATTTGCTCCACGTAGTTAATGAAAATAAAAACATTCTAGTTAAAAATGCACAATAAATTTGTAGTGGTACATTCTCTATCTTTGAGAGCTATATCTATTGCAGAGAATTACAGACGCCGATTGCTCTTAATAGAGACCTAGGGCATTATGAGGGTATAATCCTCTGTTCGTAGCCCTTTACATTTAATTCAACTAAATTCAAGTAAATAATAATAAAATCTAAGAATTATCGTTTGTGTTTCTATTTAAATTTAGATGTTTCCTGATATCACGTTGATCATGATCTTCATAATCTAAAAGCTGGAATATGTTTATCTTTGACTTCCTGTCTCTAATAGCCTTATCCATATGACTCAGCACGCTCTAGTTGAACCGCCTCCTCATGATGGGCCCCGGTCAACCTTATTCGGCCGACCCTATAATTGGTTTTCCGTCCTGCTAAGGAATCTACAACAATTATCCCCAGCCTAAGGTGACCTTTGAAAGTTGCTTTAGCCTGTTGATTGTCAACTCGATAGTTGGGTCTACCATCTCCCGATCTGATAATGGGGTCTCTTGTCTCTCATTTTGATAGTTACATCTCCCCTCTCCCATCGTCTATACCTATGGGCTTGCCCCAAATACGGTTCTCTCGACTTGCCAAGGTATCCATAGCAAGTAGTTTGTTTGGTTCACCGATCTCATCAGAAAAAAAAAATTATAGTTCAAATTGGTTTTATAATTTTCTTGTACATAATTTTGTATTGCTATAATATTTTCAGTTTGACATTACGTGTCCAACTAGCAATCAAATTCCCATTAAAAAAAAAAGGTTTGCTTGTCCCATGTCTCTTTGAACTTGATGTTTCACTTGTGTTAAAGATCAAGTCGCTTTGACTTCTTTAATTTTTATGTTCAGATATTAGTTATTTGTACCGTATAAAATGCTGGAAATGCATACTTAAAAGTTACTATTGCATTACTTTATTCTATTTCCGTACTATAGTTTTTTTTTCTCCTTTTACAAAAATGTACAAACTTTCAAAAACACGCTGTTTTGTATGCATATACATTTCATTGCCAAGAATACAACAGTCACCAGTCACATCTATAACCAAAGTAAATTCAAAGTTTCTAGGTTGCCAAGGGAATATGTATTGCTTGTAGGTAAAGTTAGTGACTGCAAAAAGAAAAAGAGAAAATAAGAGCTAACGACCAAAGCTTTCTAATTGTACAATTTTCGAGTTATCCAATCGAGGACCAAGATTTTCACCAGTTTACTTTGATATTTTGATTGATCGCTTCTTATCCAGAAAGACAAAGTCATCAGAAGGTTCTTGACAGATTTAATATAGATCTTAAGAAATTATCCGTTTAAAAGTCAATAGTCTCTAGAGTTTCATATTTTTCCAGTCAATTTTTTTTTTTATTTTTTATTTTTCGACCCAAGGATTCTGCTTGAAACTCTCTGGAATGTCTCTAAAGAGATGAGCAATGGAACTGACAAGAGCCACGCAAAGGAAGAAATAGATATCCAATGGGAAATGAGCAAAAACCAATTGAAATTCTACAACAACAAAAAAAAGCTTAATAATTATAAGATTTATAGGATGGGGTAATAGTAACATTGCACCATCTAGAAAATAAAAGCAAAAAAAAATGGGCAGCTTGTCATCATTCATAAAAAAAAGTTGGCAGAAATAATATCCATTATTATTTTCCACTTGATTTTGAACAGATAGTCTAACAATTTGCTTCAGGTTTAGATGAAGGTTCTTGGAAGAAGAAGAAAAATAAAAAAGAAGAAAAAGAAAGAGACGCCTGTTGTTCGTTCAAGTGGGATTCAGCTCTTCTTCTGAAATTTTCACACTAACAATGCTTCACTTTTTCTTTTTTTTTTTCAAAGGACAATTCTCTTGCAAGTATAAAATAATGCGTTTCTGGTAGGACATCGTTTTTTAACCGTCGAAATTTTATCAAGAGTTTCACAAAACGGCCATACTTCATTTAATTTGCTATGATTCTGATACATAGCTAAAATATATGATTTCATACTTAAAAACTGTGTTATACAGATAAGAATTTTTTTAGGTTATTAACACTAATGATTCTTAAATTTTACATTTTTTTTTGCCCTTGAACTTTAAAAATTGTCACTTTATTCCTTAAACTTTCAAAACTCCTCACTTTGCCCTTAAATTGCAAAAATCACTATTTTACTCTTGTTTCAAAGCTCCTTATTTTGTCTCATTTTTCGATTTTTCACTCAAATAAATAAAATTAAGCCCAAGTGATTCACATATGGATCAACTATAAGGGTAAAAATAAGATTTTATCACTCTCAGATTTTGTTTCACGTTTACACTCTCATTTAACTTTTTTTTTTTAATTTGCTCTTATTTAAGAAGGATCTGTATCTTATATTTTCTCGATCTTATTTACCGATATCTCCTCATCTTTAACGCGTAACTCATCTTCTTTAGTATTTAAATTTACATATTAGCAAATAATATCATCTTATTAAATGAGTTATGCATCAAAAATAAAAAAAAAATGTGCAGGCAAACTCTTGCTAAATAAGAGTTCAAATTAAAAAAAAAAAAACCAAAGGTTTCAAATGAGAGTGTAAACATAAAACAAAACTTAAGAGATATAATCTTATTTTTACCCTTATAAGTGATCCATGTGCAAATCATGTGGGTTTAATTCTGTCTATTTAAACGAAAAATAAAAAATTTAATAGACAAAATGAGGAGCTTTAAAAGTTCAGGGCTAAAATGGTGATTTTAAAAATTCAAAAGATAAAGTGAAAGTTTTAAAAGTTTAGAAAGTAAAGTAGTGATTTTTAAAGTTTATGAGGCAAAGTGAGAGAACCCTAAAGTTTAGGAGACATTAGTGTCAATAACTCTTTTTGTAATATCTTAATCACAAAATACTTGTCTATTAGTTCTGCTAATTCTCTAAAATAATAATTTATTTATGATCCTATGATAAACGTAAAAATGTTTTATATGAAATCTAATATCAAATATATTTGAAATCTAATTTACTCAAATATCAAATTAATATTCATGAGACTATTGTCTTTATTTTTAACAATTGGTATATTCCATATCTATGTAATAGTATTCCTAGCTATGCATAATATTTTATCTCCAACTTACTAAGCTTTTTGATAAGCAACCTTACATCCGAAAATCAAAAGACACAATAGATAAATTTGAGTCCTCTAGTCACTTTTGGTTAATATAATATCTATCAAAAGATCAACAAGTATCGAATTTAATTCTTATCACATAACTAAATAAGCATGTATTCTATTATAGCTTTGGTTTAACGTATTCTAAATACATCGGTGTCTCTACTCAATAATCACAATTACTATAATCTAGATAATATTGTTCTATTAATGTAGAAATAAACAACATCATAATTTTATAAAAATACAATGCACAACTTTATTTACCCAGCGTGAACTTATATTTTATACCAACTCCTTTAAAACTCTACCATGATTGGTCTATAAACACTTTGTATATATAATTAAGGACTTTATGATTAAGATTGGATCCCTATGATATTTGCTCATCTGTGACAAGCTAGATATTTGATCTGGCATTGACTCAACGACAAGATGTGACCTGGCATTGACTCAACGACAAGATGTGACGTTGGTCACGGACCTATTCTCAAGTGAGTGTGTGATATGATCAACAATTTTTAGATTGTTGTTTTATCATTTGAGGTAGGTGTGAAAGTGAAATGAAATCTATGGCCTTATATAAAATAAATATGAAGAAGGATTCTTATTTCTTTCCAATGTGGGATGATAAGTGAGTTTTATACTCACAAATTTGGTGCTTTTATTTTAACTTTTTGTTAGTTTTCGAGAGTTTATTTTTAGATTTACGTATGGTTTTATATTTATTTTGAAGGTTAGAAAGGAGATAGTTTGGGATTGATTTTGAGAGTATTAGAGGCAAAAAGGATTTGAATTGACAAATAGCATGTGTATTTGGACAGAACGGCTAGTGCCGCGATGCTATACAGCTAGCATTGCGACAACAAGATGCTAAATTGAAGACTTGTGACAGAATGCCTGGCGTCATGACGCCAGACAACCAATGCCATGTCCCCAATTCCTGAAATTTTTGAGAAAATGTGCTAGTTGTTTCCAATTTTATTTTTACAAATCCAAGTATGTAAATGGACAATTTTAGGGTTATTTTCTAGACCTTTTGGTATTCTTAGACTAAAAAAAGAGAAAGAAAGATGGCTATTATAGAGGAGAAGACGGTCTAGCCAGAGACAAAAACCGGCTTCAATTTTGTCAAACCAGTTTTCTTCTTTTGCTCTTCGCTAATGTTTAAGATTCTTGTTAGGATATTTAACATTTTTAGCATGTTTTAATTTTCTTACCTAGGGCAATGATGTAGCCGCACCATAATTGTTCGTAATTTTCAATTTTCAATTTAATCGATGTTTATTCCACGTTGCTGAGTGTTATAATTTGTTCTTAATGCATGTATTTGTCTGGCCAATTTTTGCATGATTTGGTATTTAATTTTGAGACTAAGAAATGATTGTTAAATATACCCATGATTATGACACCATTAGAATATCATAAGTTAGAGATAATGATGGGTCTAGTGCAGTGTTTATGATTTCTTGTTCTTAATGGATTTCAACATGTTAAAATCTTAACAGACATATAGGGTTTGCATGTTTGAGATATAATTATCAATGTTTGAGGAAGATTGATAATTAAATTTAAGAAATTCAATGTCAGCATAGGAATAATTATTGATTAATTGACAATTGAAAATTTGAGCATGAGCGGTTTAGTGAAATTTGAAACTTTAGAGCTTGTTCATATTTAATTTTTATAATTTTAATAGTTGTTGTCACTTTTATTTTCATTTCTAATTTCATTTTCATTAAAAAATTCTCATCTTTTTAATTTATTCAAATAAAGTTAAAGTTGATACAATTTAGGTAGTTAATATTAGCCGGTCCTCGTGGAACTATACTTGTTCTTATGAACTATATTACTTCATAACAATAACGTGAACTTGCGTTCCTGAAAAGTTGGGACTCTAAAATTTAGTTTAGTTTAGTTTAGTAGTTGTTGTTTTCAAACAAGTAACAATTTAATAAATGATTTCGAAACATCATTTGTACACAAACATGTGCACCTAGTGATACTACGTGCAAATTTTTGTGGTCCGTTTTTTGAATGATGATGGCTTCTCAAAACTAGAACATGTTTGATTATCTCCGTCTGTGTGATGAATTTTGGTGAAACGAGTGCCATAAAATGAAGGAGTCATTGGCATACATACTAAATTAATATTATTTGTCCAATACCTAAGTGACATTTTTTTTAACTCGGGGGACGAAAACAAATTGTTAGTGTTGTCTTCTTAGTTTTTCCTGATAATAAATTAGGGCTCAAATCAATCAAATGAAATAATAGACAAATTGCTGGTTTTAGCAACTTTAATGCAGTGAAATTGATTAATTATTAACTAATGTTGGTTTAATAAACTAAAAGTTAATCGATGAAAAATCACCAAATTAATCGATAATAAATCACAAATCAATACAACACTAATTAACCATTTCAAAAATTGGACATTATCCTAGTGTACAATACTTCAGCCGTTTACTAAATAAAAGCTTATAAGCTGGCCATTTTTTTCTAGACTCTTATCTATTATCTTTTCTCTTCTCTCTAGATATGTTCTCTCTTTGCCATTTTGTGTAGGTGTTTTCCTTGTCACACCTAAGTATTTCTAGTGCATTATAAAGACAATAATTAAGGGATTATATTAAAAAAATTATATGCAAATTTTGTGAGCTAAATTTATGCTTAAAAATTTATTAAATATTTTATGATCATAAAAGAGTGTCACAAGAATTGTTATTAGAATTCGATTTTTATCATAAATTCCATAAAAGTAAATATAAGAAATTCAAGGTTTAAAACCATGTCATAGTCTTAGGTAAAGTATGAAGTAAATGAAAGTTGAGGATTAGTCGATGAACAAGGAAACATAAGCCAGAAAACTTAACTGTTGCAGAATGTGTTGCAACAAATTATAAGACAGAAATACAATTTAAGAAAAATACTATATAGAAATATAAAAATTAAACAATACGAAAGTCAAGCAGTACATAAATTATACAATATGAGAATAATGCAATGTGAGGAATACACCGATAAAGTTATGCAATGTGAAATTTACACTGCATAAAGTAATATAGTATAAAAATTAGATTATATAAAACTAAACAATATAGAAATTATACTATGTGGAGGATATGAATCAGTATGAAAGGTTTTGGGACCTCATAAAGTATATACGAAAGAATAATGATAGTATAAGAAATATACCGGCAATATAGGGAAGCTACTGTCAATGTATATTTGGACTATGTAAAAAGTAAAATGGGGCCCAGAAGATAACACCCAAATGGTGAAAAAATTGCCACATCTCCCTCTAGAGGAACTGGATCTGACAAGTGGTGTTCAAAGTTCTTTTAATTGCAATTTGGTCCCTAGACTAATTATTTTTGCAAAAAGGTGCCTAAGTGGATAAAATCTTATCTCCACAAATGGTGAAGAAAATGTCGCCCCACCCTCTTGAAAAAAAGGGCCAAAAGAAAAATTCAATTAGGAAAATGGCCTTTTTTTTTTTTTTTTGCACGTTTTTAGGCAGAAAAATTGCTCCAGTTTTTTTTCAGAAAAATGAGGAAAAAATTGTAGTAAGGAAATGAACCTCAACAGGATGGAAAAAAATTGGAGCAGTTTTCCTGCCCAAAAGCTTGTTTTTTGGTCCAAAAAAAAAAACAAAAAAAAGAGGCCAGTTGTCCAAAGAGGCTTTTTCTTAAAGCTAAAGCCTTTTGTCAAAATCCCCCGTTCTATAAATACCTAAGGATAATTTTGAGAAAAAAGTTTGCTAATGTCATGGAAATTTCTCCCATTTTCCTCAATACAAAACCAGAAACCCTATCCAGTTTTCTTCAAAATTTTGATGATTTTAAGTCTCCAAATCATTCAAGAAATGAAGTTCAAAAAATCTAGAAAAAGATTATGCAATTTTGGAGGTAAAATCCAAATTTTTCCTATGGGTTTTTAGTGTTTTTGCTTGGATTTAAGTGGGATGTTCATGGGTTTTGTCATGATTTTTGACAAAGAGGATTGGGAGAGTTTCAAGCATCAAGGAGGAGGTACAAAGCTTGGGAAACCTCTTGATAAATTTTAAACGTTAGCTTTAAAAAGTTTAGTGTTTCCAAGAGATTTTTTATAGTTTGTAAACTTTATGGACTATGATATGTGAAAAGGGCATGGTTTTATAGTATGATATGTGAGTGATGATGTGAATGGATGTTAGAGATTAGGATTTTAAGCTTTAAAAGAAAAGGTTTGAAAAACTTTGTTTCAAAGCAAAGTTTTGTATGAATTTTATGAGATTTAATCACAAAATTTCAAACGGTTAAATAAAAAAAAAACTTTTTGAAATTGTTTGAATTAGACCAAGATCCTTTTTAAGTTTTAATCCAAAAATGGGCGTTTGATATGAAGTAGTCGTTTTTGTTGGCGAGGGCAAAAATGTTAACATTTTTATGTTTTGGGCAAAAATCGAGAGGAACAGAAAATTTTCGCTAAGTATAAGCGACTACTTGTACAATTATCGGCTGAAAGTAAATCCATGTTTAGAAGCCCAAAAGGAATTTTAGAATTTTCTAAGGAAAGTATGTTAAGGGTAAAAACATTAAGATTTTCATAAACAGGTCAAAACTATAAAGTTTTGCTAAAAGAGATTTTTCACAAAAAAGAAACCAAAGTTTTATTTTTTTCGCAACGTTACAAATGGTATGGAATGTAAGTTTTGTTAAAACGGGTTCTGAATGTTTTCTAAGACCCATCAAGGGAAAAATAGCCATTTTTTGTAAAACGGCTAAAACGGACCCCAAAATGTCTGATTTAAGAAAATGCCCCTCAGTGAGAATTTTTTCATAACCCGTAAATAACAGAATGATAAGGTAAAACGAGAGATTTAGTAAAGTCATGATACTACGAAAAACCTATAAAGGGTAAAACAGTTATTTTCAAGAAAACTACTAAAACAAACTCGAGCCCTCCAATCTGTACCAATTGATTTTGTATTTAATTGTTTCCTTTCTCTATTAATTTTAATTTCTTAGGACATGATATAATGAAAATTGTGTTTTAGTGTTTGTGATTGCTCTTTATTTTTCATTAAGACGTGTTTATGTTTAGTTTTATGCTTTGATGGTGATCAAAATTATTATTTTAGTTTTTCAAGATTATTATGATTGTAATCTGAATTTCGTTGTGACAATTTTGACTATTTTAGAGTTCTTTAGTTTTTTTGTTAGCTCTTGAGTCTGTAATTTTTATCTTATTTTTTTTGAAGATTATGGATTTTTTTTAATGAATTGATTAGAGATTTAAATTTGTTGTTAGTATTTGAATAGAATCTGACAGGTTCCGAGATGGAATCTAGTCGATTTCGATAGTTTTCAAAGAATTGGAGTTTTGACAAGCTTAGAGGCCGTTTTGTTTTCTGATTAAAACATGCGATTTACTCAAAACAGTGAGATGAACCATTTTTACGAACAAAGTTTTGTGAAATTTTGAAAGAACTAAATGGAAAAGCTTTATGCAAAGTTTGGCAGATTTATAAATCAGCCAAAAGCTCTACTATGCAGTCCGATTATAAGAAATTTAAAAGAAAAGAGTTGTAAATCTCGTCAAAATTGCTAAATATTACATACAGTTCAAGAAAATACTGCCAAAATGCATTAACGAAAAATGATTTGTATCATGTTAAGTAATGAAACCGTCAAGTGAGATGAGAAATTCGAATAAGAAACTAGACTTTTAATATTTAAGTTCTGTTATCGATCGAATAGGTCGGTAATAAAAAAAATTAGCTAATAGTTGGGTGTTATTTGAACATGACACAAAGCTAGCTAATAGAAGGGTAAGAAATAAAATGGGAACGTTAGAGCACTACTCAGGTAAATTTTAAACTTCATCTATAGTATGAAGCAAATGATTTTTAAATGCTTTAAATATGCCTGAAACATGCTTGCATTAAGTATACATAATATTTTTAAAAGACCAAGCATGATTTGCAATATGTTATATTTGTTATGTTTAATGTTTTAATGCTAAGTTATAGCATATAGTACATTTAGCATTTGATATGCCCACTAAAGTTCACCAGAAGGTAAATCAAAAATAATAATTAAGTTTCTTGCCAACCTCTTAGATGTGAGGTATACAAGTTATATTAAAGTTATGACCCCATTGTTCAATGGTCTTAAGTCTTCTACCAGTGAAGCATTATACTCTCATAATTGATTATGTTGAGGCGAACACTTAAGTTCATAAGATAAAGAAAAGATAAAAATGATGATGAAAAGTTCAAGTTATGAATGATGATAAGAAGTTTATAATTGAAAGTTCATAATTGAGCATTAATAGAATCGTGAATTATAATATTTCTTACATTCCTTTTAAGTAATGTTTTTAGGAGGAGCATTTTATGAAAAACATTTTACAAAAAATGTTTCTGAAAAACAATTTATAAAAAATGTTTACAAGAACAAGTATAAGTAAGATGTTTTCAAGACAGGAGTTTTATGAAAAAAGTTTAATAAAGAATGTTTAAGTTTTGTGAGATTATGATTGAATTCACTGAACAAAAACTCATTATAAGTTCTTTTATGCTATAAGTTGTCCTACGGTAGACTAGTATAATTGGTTGACGAGCTTAGTGTTGCGATGACTGAGGCGAAGATTGGGCATGGACACCATTACAAGAAGTCTTCCACTATATCAAAAAAACAAGTTTTCAATATTTGAAAAAAAAAATTACTTTAAGAATTTTAAGAAAGTAAATATTTAAAAAATGTCTTATAAAAAATGTTTACGAAAACGTTTTAAAAAATATATTTTATGAAATGTTTTAAATGGTTATTAAGTCAAAGTTTATATTTATATTTCAATTTATGTTGTAACAATGTTACAACAGTTTTAAATATGTTTTATAGTACGTTAAAAAAAATTTCAGTATTCGTCTTGTCTTTACTGGTAAGCAAAAAAAGATCGGAATTCGTAGTCGCTTATTTGGCTTTTTACAGTGAACTTACAAGGATTATTTACACATCTTTTCAGGAACTGGAAGAGGGTGGGGTAAGTCTACGTTCTCTTGTCAATTGAATATGCATGTGGCTTGAAAACAATTGAAATTAAAAAAATAATAATAATAACTATAAGCTTTACAGGATTTGTTAATAGCATTGAACCATCTACAAGCTACAGAGAAAAAAATAAAAAACTAAAAAAGGGCACCTTGACACCATTCAACAAAAGAAAATTAGCAGAAATAATCTCCATCACTATTTTCCTAGTGATTTTGAAGCAGCCCATTTAAAATAACCACAATTTGCTTCAGGATTAGATGCAGGTCCCTGTAAGAAAGAAAAAAGAAAAAAAAAAAAAAAGGAAAGGAAAAGGAAAAAGAACAAGGGACAAAACTTTATCACAGAGTTCCGCTAAATTGTCACACTCAATATAATTTCCAATGAATTTGATTTGATCTACAGTTAAAAACTCCGCCTAAATATCATTTGATAGTTAACAATCAAGTCTTACCGATAACGTTTACGTATATGATATATCTAAGCATCATTGCATTTTTCACTGTATTTTTGCCTAATTTAGTGATCCAAAAATTTAGAAAATGTAATTTGTTTTCTTCAACAATGGAAAGACAAATTTGCACAATATTCTTCAGGCTTAATTGAATATCAAATGTGTAGAATACCTCAGCGCGTGCACAGACATAAAATCAGCGGCCGAAATTCAGACCTTGTTTCTTCACAACTCGAGCAACACAAGGTTCTTTATGGCCCTTGCAAAGGGGTATGCTATTCTGCATCATCTGCTGTATCCTCTGCCACTCCATCAAAGCAACACTATTCTTTTTTGAAGTATACTTCTTCACTTCATCCTGATCCCAATCACACTGATGAGGACTATCACTTTGACTGATGTTCTGAGTTTGATCATCCCCAATAGGAAGATCATTTAACCGGTGATTAGGCTTTACAGTATTGGCCTCGTTTGCTGAACTATCTACACCATTATCAACACTATTGCTCCGGATTGAACTTTTCTGGAAAAATGACTTCAGTGTGAGTTGGGACCATTGGTTTTTCTTTGCCTGTTTCTTTGTTTGATTGCCAGACACTGTTCTGATGCAGGCGCCATTTGGTGTACTTGAGATTTCACAACCAACTTTGTTGCCCGAACCCAAGTCCATATCTTCTCTTGAAATTTGAACTTCACACTCTTGGCTTGAAAAAGAACAAGGGCGGGCTGGTGGTACACCAGACAAACTGCATTCATCAAAGGCTCTCTTCTCTCCCTCAGTGAAACGTCCCAAAGTGAAATCCCCGTCTGTAGATGAACTTGACACTTCATACGATTTGCTTTGTTTGGAATTTTGTCTTCTCATTAATGCTGATACTGCACAAGGCTAAGAGCTTAGTCAATTTGGAGTGTTGTAAAGAAGCAAGCAGCACAAGGGCAGAGGCATTTATAAAACTGGACGAATTGAACATATCAAAACAAAGAAAGAGCATCATCTACAAACAACGAAAGTGCTAATACCAAGAGTTTGCTGGACACCATAAACCATAGGGATGTATCTGCAAGATAAAGATGGGGTGCTGTGCTGGGGGACACAAGGAATTTGGACTAAACTTGTAAAAACAGGAGAATGATCAGAACCTTCCAGCTTGATGCGCTGTCCTCCTTTCAACCTATCCAGCATCAACATCAACATCTACATCTACATCTAAATGAGTACAAGAATGCAATTTCATAAATTTTTTTTTCTTTTTAAACTAGATGGCGGGGGATTAAAACTCTAGACTCCCTACTTAAAGATAGTGATTCACTGTTAGGCTATGCCAATATATCACACTTATTTACATGCAATATAACTGTACCTGAGTGTGTTTCCAGGTTTCCACCGTTTATATTGCGTCAATATGTCACAATCATTAACGTGGCACGTGAAGAAGTTGTGGCCTTCATGCTCCTGCTCTTGGTGCAGGCACGATCCAGCACATAGAATATGGTCAATTCTTGTTCCATAATTAAATTCTTCTGCGCCTGTATTTTGCGGCCAGCATGTGTAATGCGTCCCTTCTGCAATAAGGAGAAATAACGCAAAACAATCATCCTCTGAAAGTTATTTAAGTTTTAAAAGGACAAAACTTGAGATCTTCCTAGGAGAAGACTACAAAGAACTATGGTATAAGCTTAATACCTATCGGGATGTTTTGTTCTAAAAACATCAAAGAAAGCACCTCCACTGTCCACTAACATTGATCTAAACCATCGTCTGAACCTACAAGCCAGATTGAATAGCAAAATACTTAGAATTAGCCTCTTCTTTTGAACCAGTTTATATTGGACCCAACTGCAAAGTAATTGGGTAGCCGCTTACTCATTATTTTCAAAATCCAGTCCTGCATCACAATGATCTAACTTAGTGGGTGCAATGTTAAGATTACCAACAACAACTACCCTCCTTCCTTCACGCAGCAAAGACTCCCATCTTTTCTACAGAAAAAGTCACGCATATCATCAAACAAGTATAAAACTACAAATGCATTTTGGTTAAAATATTTAAAAATAGATTTCAACTGCTTGTGATTATGATTAGATTACTAATATTAACAAGCATTTGATTGTTCAAACTGCAGTAATTAGTTCCTCCCACATAAAGGAAACAGACAATGCTTAAATGGTACATGAAGAATCAAATACGTAAAGCAAAATGGTAAGTTACTCTTGGAATCAAGAACCATCCATTCAATAAAGGGCATATTGGAAAATAACAAAGAAAGTAGATTAAAGCTTTCCATATCCAAAACCTGTTAGTTATACAACTATTCATCTAAATTATCCTCATTAGATGCAAACATGGATGAAAATGTCAGCACTACCAGAACACTGAGAAATTGAATTACAAAAATATCGCTAGATATTGCCGATGCCAATTTCAAATTTATTGATTACAAGGCCATAAAGCATAAACTAGTATTCTTCTACTATTTCCATGTAACCTAAAAATATTTACCTTACCTGCATTATCTTGAAGAATTTGAGCTTAAACTCGATCCTTTCCGAGTCATCAGATTCAGCTCGAGGCCCGTACACATTGAACAAAACTGGCCAAAATCTCAACACGAATTAATTTCACATTTCCACGCCATAATCAGACGAAAAACCAAATCTTTAAATCAAACCATAAGCTTTTTCAATTCCCAATCAATTAGGTTAAACCTTCTTAACTTCACCAAAATGAGTGTGATCAGTGATAACGCACCGTCCCTCGCCATCAACCCCAAGAAGCTCATCTCTTTCGAACTCCTCAAGTCCGGTAGCAACCGCAGGCGTTTCTCCTCTACCCGAGCGAGAACCATCCAGAACACCGGCGAAGCCCTCCTCCGCCGCCACCGGCAGCGCCGCCTCCTAGCTCGAGAACACCGATTTCACTCGGCAAAACGTAGCGACGCCTGAGATTGAGAATCAACAAAGAAAAAAAAGAGCAGAAATTGAGAGAAATTTGAGAGATTGAATTTGAAATCGGGAATCTTGGACGAAATACCTTACAGGAATATCCGGAGCGGCGGCCGCGGTCGGAGGAGGAGGTGCAGGAGGAGAAGAAGGACTCGTAGCCGTCGGCGGCGGCGAGGTCGGCGGCGAGGTCGGCGGTGAGCTCCTGGCGGCGAAGCTTGGTCTCCTGAAAGCAGATGACATCGGCGTCAAAGGAGTCGAGGAGTTTAAGGAGAGAGCCGTGCTGAGAGACTCGAGGTCTGAGGCCGTTCACGTTGTACGTCACGATCTTCATTTTCTTTTTTCTTTTTTATAAAAGTTTTGCCGGCGAAAGGGGAAGCATTTGGGCGGGTAACGTTTGAGCCTCCACTCTACGGGACAGTTTACAGTGATTTGTTCCTGTTTGTTACCTGTGTCTTGAGTCTAACTGCAAACATTCATGCCGTTCTTTGTTTTAACCAAAGCAGGACAAAATTTACGGGGGCGCCTGGAAGAAAGGTTAGAAACTACGGTGCTATAACCATAAAAGATGTAAAATTTTTACAGTAAAAAAAATGTTAATATATAAAATTTTTACATGTTATAATTTATAAATTAAAAATGGTAGTTTTTATCACTCTCTTTATGTGGTTTATTAATAATTAATTTTTAAAATGTTCCTGAACTGTGTTTACCAACCTTTGAATTGTGAAAATTTTTCTAAAAATAAAAATATTTAACATTGTTGTTTTTGAATTTGTTATACATTCATAATTTGTTCTCTTAATTTTAATTTTAATAAAGTACACCTTAAACTTAAAAATAATTAGCATATAATTTTCACATCAGTCTTTAATTAAGAGTAAAAGGTTTGTTTAATTTTACATGTTCTTTTTCTTAATTAGAGGACTTTTTTTTAGGGTAATAATTATAATTAAATGACAAAAAAAGGATAACTGGAAAACAAACATGCCATTTGTTTATGTTTATTTTGACATATAGTCTTTGATAAATTTAATTAACAAAGCGACTGTCGAGCATAAAATTTTATGCCTACTCATTCCAGAAAAAAATGAAAAACAGTATGCATACCGTCATGGTTTAGACTATAATTTTGATCAAAATATTCTTTAAAAAAAGTTGGAATATAGAGGTAATGGGTTTTTTTTTTAATTTTTTTAAAATAAACGACCAAAATTTCTTTAAATTAAAAAAAATAATCGTTTATCAATAATAAACTCTGATACTTGAGTTTAACTGTTAAGCTTAAAAAACTTAAGTTTATCACTAATAAATGATACAGGTTTATTAGAGTTTATAACTGATAAATAGTAATTTATCTAATTTTAGAAAACTATGATTATTTATTTAAAACATATCATTAAAAAGACCACCCAACTTAATTTCCTAAAAAAGTGTGAACTATAAAAAAAAAGAAAGCTTAGCAAGAGAAGTATTATTATTTAAAAAAAAGTGTTAACAATACTCTATTTTACACTCTCTAATTATTTCTAATACATAAAATTTATTAACATTGTATATTATTATTTGAACAGAAAAAAATAAGACAGTAAAATGTACCTATCATGCAGTAAATATAAAAAAAGTAAAAGAGAGCAGGGTGAAGCTACCACTTCTCTAAAAAATACAGTTTTTGACATTGTAAGTGTGTTTGTTTCAATTTTTAAATCATGGTTTGAATCATTTTGCTATAATATTTTCTCTTATAAAAATTAAAATTTTCATTCAAATACTTATACCAAAAGCGTCATGTGTATTTTCCAAAACGACGACTATTCAAGTGCCGTACACTTATATGTACCACAGCACTTTGTGAATTTCCAATTTTACCTAAACCATCTCACAATATTTCGAGTTGAGTAACTCATTAAATCATCTTTCCCGACATATGCCTGGCCACTGCTGTGCTGTCTCGTCTGAAAAACAAAAACCAAAAAAAAAAAAAAAAAAAAAAGGAAATTCATACAACTGTTTTATGTCGTTTTTCTCCTTTTGGCCGAAGTTTCTGTCTTAATTTCTGTGAAGCCAAAAAGCAAAAGTGAAAAGCCGTAGGATTTGGGCAAACGAGAAAAAGTGAGAAGAGAGAGAGAGAGAGAGAGCTTAATGTGAGAGTGGATATGGAACAATGGAATCCCGACGACTTCTCTCCAGCTTCAGCCCCTTCTTCCTCTCTCCCCACCTCCACTCGCTCTCACTCTGATTCCAGGTTTTTTTTTTTTTTTTTGCTATTTTTCTGTAATAGTTTTGGCTCTTTCTTTTATTATTGTTGTTAGTTTTTTTGTTAGTTTGTTAGACTGGTTTTTGTTATTTATGCATGATTGGAGCAGAAAGTTTGAATTTTTTGCGTCAAGATCAGATCTTTTGTTGATTCGAACTTTCGCAGTACCTAATTTTTGAGAACTTAAAGAAAGAGTTTAATTTGCTCCGATTTTCCTCTTCAAAATGAAAATTTTCTATTGGTGATATAGGTTTTCTATGTCGTGGGTCCAACATTGAGTAAATTATTCTTATGTATAAATAATCTTTTTTTTTTTTGGTTGGAAAAAAATGAAATTCAAGTCGCTATTTTGTAATAGTTATAAATTTATGAGAGCATATGAAATTTGTGAAATAGGTTGAGAGTAGAGTATCAATCAATTGCTCTAATAGCAAAATTTTGGTGAGAAAAATAATTTGAACAGAAGTTTGGAGATTGTTAAGTGAGGAGATCACATGATTAGCTTTTGAGAATTTGACTATGAAATTATCTTAAAGTGGCTTTTTAGTTTGTTGTTTATCTTCACTTTTAATTCGTATAATTGAATTATGATCATCTTTTGGGGTGTTTTTTCCATTGGACAAAGGACGGATGTGGAGGGGGATCCCATTGCTGCAAGAAAAGTTCAAAAGGCGGACCGGGAAAAGTTGAGGAGGGATCGGCTAAACGAGCACTTTCTTGAGTTGGGGAACACATTAGGTATGGTAGAAGAGCACAACGTATTTGTACTTTTGAAAGAGCATTGTAATGAATTCCATTAGCCATTCTATATAGTAATTAGTGGATATACAGTCCATACACTTTTTTTGATAACTAATGTAGAGAGGTGAGGAATTTCCCTGTTATGCCGAAAAAAGGGGAAGAAGAAAAAGAAAGTGTAGGACAATGATTTTCAAAAGATGAGGAAGAAACGGGGAAGGGGAGGCTCTCAATATCTAACGAGATTGGAAGGAACATTGGAATTAGCACCAGTTATATGAGTGCTTGTGTTCTCAGGAAGCCAACAAAGGGGCACCCTCCTAATTTCTCTCTCTCTATCTTGTTCTTGGTTTAGTATCATATTACATACCGATATGGAGAAAATTTTGATTGGTTTTAGTGTGGATTAAAGCACTGCTCCTCCATGCTGTGGCTATGGAGGGGGATTCCCTCTTCTGATAAGTTAGGGGGGGCTCGGAAGCTGTTGCTTGGTGTCTATTTCATGAGCCTTCATTGCCCCATTCTGTAACTTTTTCTCTTTTGTCCATCCATAAGGCTTAAATAGAGAGAAAGAAAGGGGAGGTTATCTAGTGGGAGTCATTTCGGTTGTACTACCTTTGTATTGACAATTTCTGCTAGTGCCGGTCAAATGTTTCATAGTTGGACATTCACTCTATTATATTTGAAGTGCAGATCCTGATAGACCAAAGAATGACAAGGCAACCATACTCACAGACTCAATTCAAATGCTGAAGGAATTAACTACTGAAGTCAACAGACTCAAGGCAGAGTACACAGCACTTTCGGAAGAATCACGCGAGGTGAAAATTTTCTTATGCATTGTGCTCATGATTGCGAGGACTACTATTTGCTAATGTCATCAATTATTGTTTCCTACAAACAGCTGATGCAGGAGAAAAATGAGCTAAGAGAAGAGAAGGCATCTTTCAAATCCAATATTGAAAACCTGAACGCTCAGTATCAGCAGGGAGTGAGGGTTATGTTCCCGTGGACTGCCATTGATCCTTCTTCTGTTGCTTTGGGCCCACCTTACTCATATCCAATGCCTGTACCTGTTCGTCCAGGTCCAATTCCATTCCACCCGTCATCCCAGCCGTTTCCATTCTTTGGAGGTCAAAATCCTGGTCCTATTGCTAATCCCTGTCCTGCATTCGTCCCTTGCCCAACTCCTGCCAACCCAGCAGTGGAACAGCCAGCGTCTCAGTATGTGTCCGCTTCCCACATTTCGAGCAAACAAGATCCGAAAAGCAAGTCATTAGATCAACAAAGGGGCAGCAGTGTAGAAAGATGTGACAATTCCAACGATGTAGCTACAGAGCTTGAACTCAAGATGCCAGGATCGTCTGCACAACAGGTTTGTTTTAGAGTTATGGACGAATGGTTGGCTGTTGAAGACGGTAACTTGACTCAATGAGTTTTGTTGTTTTGCAGGACTTGTCTTCTTCTGGAGGTAGGAAGGGCAAGCAATCGCAGAGGAAGGAAAGGACAACGACCGATGGGAGCTCATCGAGTAGGTATTCGTCTCAAGTTCTTCAGGATAGCTCCTCCAATAGTGTGAGTGACGCCCCAAAGTCTTGACAACTGAAGATATTCTAATTCCCTTTGCCACTGATTGCATCAAAGTATGAGCTGCAACACCCAATATGATGTCAAAATTATCTGATTTTGTTCTAACTACTTTCAATACGGGAAAAAGAAAAAGAGGGGTGTCCTTTCTGCCAACCCAAAAAAAAAAAAGAAAAAGAGGTCCGTGGTTTTAGGTCCCCTAAGGGCCTGTTTGGTGTATTGAATAAAATAACATTGGATAGGATAGTTTTAGAAGATTGGATTAGATTGAAAAAAAAAGGACAAAATTTTAGCTAATTCAATCTCTTTGGTGTTGCATTATTTAGGTAGGGGCTTCTTGTAAAAAAATTTCAAAAATTTGGGTCAAATTGTAATTTTTGTAATTAGAGGGCCAAAGATATAATTGCAATAAATATTTTTATCAATAAAAATTACATTTTGACCCCTTTTTTTGAAAAATTATAATTTGACTCCAAAATATATGTATATTTGCAAATAGGTCTTTGAAAATTTTCAATGATGTATAAAAGTTATTTTTGATCCCACAAAAGTTATGTTTAATCCCATTCTTTAGGAAGGAATTGCATAATTTTCTTCTAAAGTGATTCAAACATGGATTGGATAAACTTTTATTCAATTCAATTCTTTAATGTTTTTCACCAAACAAAATATTGTGGTTCAATTCAATCTAATCCTTCCTCATTATACACACTAGTTTGGATTCTACCATTCAACTGACGTATGTAGATGTTCTCTGATATTTGTCCTTTATGACATGAAAAAAATTGCGTTTAAGGGGGTGTTTGACAGTGGTGGGAACCACTCAGTTTCCACCACAATCTCAGTTATAAACAGTGTAAAGCTCTCACAGACTATAGTAACAATAAAAAAATGTGCTACAGTATAAAACTCTCACATGTTACAATAAAAGTGGTTCCCATCACTAGTTTCCACCACCCTTCCAAACACCCTATAACTTCTCAAAAGCTCACATATAGGTGGCTGGATATTTCTGTAAATTAGCTGTAAGACCCACCTAATGGTTGGATATTTTTGTAAATTAGCTGTATGATATGGTGACTGGTCTAGCTGCATGTTCCACTTCCGGCTCTGAATTATATATTAAAAAAAAAAATCAATTCTGGCTTTTTGCGTTTGCATTCTTTATACGACCTTTATGTGAAAAGAATCTCAACCAACAAAAGGAAACGTGTTTTTTATAACACCCAAAAAGTTGATGTTGCTCGCTTCAAAGAAAAAGAAGAATTGCTCTCTACTTTTATCAGTGCCTTGTTACCTTTTCACCGACCACCAGAAGCAAAGATATCACCGGAGTTTGTATCCTTTGCTCTTCACAAGTTAAAATTTTATCTGTTCAAACCTTCTTGATTTTCTCTCAAAACAAAAAAAAAAAAAATCTAATGAAATCTGTTAACCAAACGGGCTTCTAGTTCCAGAAGAATTAATTTGAAAGAGCAACCACACGGCTGTAGATGAAACCACCACATTTTCACTAAAATTTTATTTATGTCACACATACAATTTGCAGGGCACAAGCAAGAAAAATACCCAACACTCCACAAGGATGTACACTAGTAACCACAACAACAAGGAGCCACCTTCCGCGCAGATCTATCCAAGATGGTCTGCGAATCGCAAACACAATCTAATGCAGAACCCCTTTACTTGATTCCTTGGCATTTTGAAGATGTTTGTTTCCTAATTTTGTAACAGCCTTCACCGGACTTGGGAAGTAGATAAATTATGGAAAATGGAACTCCACTTCTCACTATTTCTGTGACTAAAATATTCAAAATTTTAGTTCTTAATCTATATCTTTCAAGTGTTGCGTGGAGGACAAGAAGACGGGCTAGTAACATTTCGTGAACTAATGCTTGCGGTTCTGAGAAGCCTACGGAATTCTGCTAAGCTTATCTTCCCATCTTTGTCGATATCAGCCTCCTCAAGAAGGGGGTCAATGGATCCTCTTAAGCCCGTGTGCTGCAAAAAGAAGTGAAAGAAAACTGAGCGCCAACAATAGCAATATTCTGAAAACGATAACTAGAGATCACAAGGATAGCAAAGAAATTTTTGCTTCACGTAAAGAAAAACACTGACCAATCTAAGTTCCTCAGGTGTTATATATCCATCTTTATCAATATCAAACTTTTGGAAAGCTGCCTGTGAACGCAGCAGCCACTTTTCGGAATCATGTTCTTCCAATTGATGGACGTGAAGAGTGGCTGCGACAAACTCGGAGAAATCCACAAGCCCATCGGTGTTGGAGTCGATCTGAATCAGACATACAAAACAAACACTTAGCAATTATGCATGACAGAGAGCGCAGAAGCAGCATTCATTGCCATAGTTTCAGTGCATGAAACGAGGACTTTTAAAGAATAGAGGTCAGGTGAAAGACTCAAGTCACGACACTCATGAGCAAGATTAATAAGGCTCTTTCAGGTCCAGACTAAACAAAGATTTGCAGCATCGTCTGAAAACAAAAAACAAAGAGGCTTAAGAAGACATACAGCTTGCAGTATCTCTAGGACACGTGAATCTTTTAGTTTCCAAGGAAGATCTTTTGCAAGGGCCTGCAATAGGAGCATATTTGTTAGTGCAGGAACAAGAAACTGTATGCTGACTGACTGGTGAACAAGTTCTTTTATAGAGAAGGAAGAATTTAGCCAAGAGAAATACCTGTCTCATTTCTTCAAGACTAATAGAGCCATTTTTATCCACATCAATTGCATCGAATTGATCTCTGAGGTCAGAGAGCTCCTCTTCGTCAAGTGTGCCAGCCAATGCCTGCAAGGCCACCAAAATGAACTGAATAATAGAAAACCATTTGCCTCTTTTAGTAACTTTTGGCTAAAGTAACTGCCTTACCCTAAGAGCAAACTGTTTCAAACGACTGTACTTCACAAACTGCCGCATGTTATTCAGAACTGATATATCGATCGGGATCTCTGATGCACTTCCTCCTTCCCTAACCCACGGGTGTGCTGGAAAGTAAAAACAAATAATAGAAGTTAAACCATACAACAATCTCCATTGGCGCTCTTGCTAGAAAGGATTAGGCAAAACAATATGCAATTTGGCTATTCATCAAGCCAAACATAATAAATGAAAAGTCAAGAGGAAAAACCCGGGAAATCCCTTTTAATACCCCTATCCAAAGGTCCAAAAAGATTGATAAACAAATATTAACAATCAGTATCTAAGGTAAGAATAAAGAATATGCACTTACATAGGGCCTGAGAAGCAGTTAGTCTTGCCCTGAAATCTTTCACCAGTAACTTTTTTACAAAATCTTTAGCACTGTTACTTATGCTTGGCCATGGCTTGCGGCGAAAATCTGGCTTGTTTCTCAAGACCTAAAACATGAAAAGCAGTAACATAATTATACTAAATAAATAACCAAAAAAAAACAGAGGGGAAATAGAAAAGGATGATAACACAATAAAGAAGCAAAAAAAAAAAAAAAAAAAGGCCAAAGACTACATATGGTGATTAGGTGAAAAGGAGTTCCATGCTAAAAGAAAATGACACCAGTAACTTATTTCAGGAAAACAAAAGACTGCAACGAAAGTGGGTCTAAGTGTTTAGTTCTTCTGCCAGGGAAAGTGGAGATTTGGCATAAAAATTAACAAGCTCTCAAAAATAGGTAAGAACTTGTTGGAATGAAGATTGGTTATCGACAATGTGAGCATACATGAATATTTAAACAATGTAAAATTTCTACCAAATTGAAAGAAATTACAAATCTACAAGGATCAATTGAAAGAAACATGCATGGAAATAAAGAATGTTCTAGCACCTCCTTAAATATACCATCTTCTGTCTTATCCCAAAAGGGGCGCCTCCCACAAAGTAAAATATAGGTAATCACACCAATACTCCAGACATCCGATTCAGGCCCTGACTTGCGTTTCAATACTTCTGGAGCTACGTAATAAGCACTGCCCACAATGTCATGGAACTTCTTTCCTGCATATAAATTACGACAACATAACTTAATAATCTCAGACATACATGGCCAAAAACTCCAGCTATGAGGTGGAATATGGAAGACCCCAATCAAAGAAGCATTGACATAATTACAGCTACAAATGACAGAACAGGTAGGAAAAGCTAAATATCTCATGAGGTCCTTGCAATAGGATTATACTCACCTGGTTTAATAAAGTCTGACAAACCAAAGTCTGTGGCTTTCAAGGGTGAGTCTTCTTTGGTTGACTTGAAAAGAAAATTCTAGAATAAAGGGAGAAAATATAAGGGAACCGATTAACCAAAAAGAAAAAACTCAAGAAGGTTACAGTCGGAACTGCTATTTGTGCAAGTAATTGTAGCCATACCTCTGGTTTCATGTCACGGTGTACTAAACCGTGCAAATGACACTGTGCGGCAACCTTAAGCATCTGACGTACAACTACTGCTGCATCTTTTTCGGTATAACGGCCATCCTTCCTGATCAGAGTCATGAAAGTAAGCATTCATTCAAAATACCAAAAATGTGACATAACGCAATTAGTGGTTCTTAACCACTGTTGTGATCATATATTTTAGACAGAAATACGCCATGTAAATAGCTAACAGCATTCTATAGCAAAGAATAACATTTTATCAGGAATAAGGATTCTTACTTGGCCAAGATACGATCCAGCAATTCACCACCCTCACATAACCTACAAGAAAAACCAATGAACATCTATAATCATACATGCCATGGAGTGAAACATAAAGATAAAATAAGCATAAAATCAACTTGTCCAGCAAGAACCAGCTAACGACGACATACTCTCAAAATAAAGCTTGAGAATAATACTTACTCCATAACTATATACACGTAAGAATCATCCTCGAAGGCGTTGTAAAACTGGACCACATTCTCGTGGCCTGTAAGTTCTTGCAATATCTTGACTTCTCGCTTAACATCCTCAACAGCAATAGGAAGAACCATCTGCCAAGCGCCACCAACACAAAAAAAGTTATTTCCTTTAGTTACTTTTGCGACTCCAAAAACTTGTTTCTAAAGTTCCCCAAAATTCCCGGAAAAAAATTGCTGAAATAAGACATTATACTTGTGAGTGCCATTGATTACTCCCATGTCATAGAACTGCTAACGGCTAAAAAGATTTCTTTCACCAAAAAAAAAAAAAAAAAAGCAAATGACCTACGCAGAGCAATAGACATGTTCTTCATGGGTTTCCAGAAGATTGAGAAATTTTGTATAACATTGCAAACCTAAATTGAACCCCACAATTGAAATGAACACAAAAAAAAAAAAAAAAACCTGATAAGATATAGGGCACAAAAATCCCCAACTAAAAAGTGGGGGAATCCACAGGAAAAAGTAAAAAAAAACACAAATTTGGGATCAAACCACCATTACAAAAACAAAATGTCTATTCACAAGTAGAATCTCGAGCTTCCGATCACAAAATTCCCAGATTCCCCCGCCTCAAAAATCCTTCCAAATCCCCCAAAATTAAAATTAACTTCCAACAATTAAAAAAGGAAGATTTTTTTTTTTATTTTTCCAGATTCAATCCAAGTAGAAAAAAAAAAAAGGATCCAATTGGGAGGAGAAAGGCGATGAATTCAAAGAAACCTTATTCTTCTCGATCCTCTTGACGGCGACACGATCGCCATTGGCCTTGTCGGTGGCGACGTAGGTGTATCCGAACTGTCCATGTCCTAGGAGCTTCCCGATCGTGTAACGCCTGTCGAAATCCTTGGCGTACCCGAAATCGGTGCGCTTCCCGCAGGGGATAATCCCCCCGCCCTGTCTCCTGCCGCCACCGCCGCCGTTGTTCTTCTTCTGCTGAGTAGTATTGTTCTGGTTGTGGGTCCCATTGCCGCGCCTGTTCTTCTGATTGGTATTGCTGGTGGTGGTTGACGACGCCGATTCCCGCGGGACCTTCGTCGTTGTTTTCTGCGATTTGGGTGTCGTTTTCTTCGAATTGTTGTTGTTGTTGTTGTTGTTGGTGCTGCTGCTGTTTGAGCCGCTAACTCTGGCGGTGGATATACAAGCGCCCATGGCTGAAGAAGAAGAAGAAGATTAGAAAAGGGAGAGAAGGGTAAGGGAGAAGAGATTGGGGAAAGGTTTTAGAGGAGAAAACCATAACAAAGAATGGAAGGAAAACTGGGCAATATAAATGAGAGTGAGAAATGGAGAGAGAGAGAGACGAAAGACTGGAGCAGATAGGAGGAAGAAGGGAAGAAAGAGAGGGTGAGGAGGAGGAGGAAGGGGAAGGGAGGAGACAGACGGTGGTCAAAAAGGAACTTTTGATTTTGAAAACCCAAAAAACTAAAAATAAAAAATAAAAAACATGTATGAAATTGGAAGACGATTTTTTTTTTTTTTTTAATTAGACGAGTGTTTCTGTTATTTGCTTTTCCTTTTTAAGAATTTTATGATTTTTTTAAATAAGGGTTTTGTTTCTCCAAGAAAAATTAATAAGGTATTTGATAAATAACTATAATTTTAACTATATTTACCAAGTACCTTATAAGAATTTTCTTGTTAGTTACCTATCTAAGAAAAAGAAAATATAATATAGAAATTATTTTTGAGAAATAATGTTTGAAAACATAGTTAAAATTATAAATTAAAATAAAAAATATTACACCATACAAAAAAACACTATAAAAAGTTAAATTTTGTAGTTCTTTTCCAAACATCCTTATAGTTTGGATTGTCAAAAATCTTCGCGGTATTATTTTTTTCTTCTAATGGAATATCATGGTTTAAAATTCTACGATATTGATAATTTTTTTTTAACTTTATACTCTACCATATAGTTGTCAATATAGTTGTAAGTATTGAAATAAAAATGATGGTTTTTTTAAGGGGATAAAAATGGAGATTTTACGCGCACCTTATAACATCGTCAAAAAAGTTTGTAAAAGTGTGTAAAGATGAATAATTTCATTTCTAGAGCTAAATATGGGCAAGGTAATCGATTTTTAAGCCGTAAAATGTGTTGGTCAACGAGGATGTATCTGTAATTTTGGTAAAAAGATGCGCATTGCTTGTGGTCCTTTCCCTTCAAAAAAAAAGAAGAAAGCATTAAGCAAGAAAAACTTAAGTGACATTTGGTTTAATGAAATGGACTAAAAAGATGATTAGAAATATAATGGAATATGAATGGGAATAGATTGAATGATGTGTTCCAATTCAATTGTTTAATTGATCATTAGAATTATATTAGAATCATAACTATTATGTTTAGCTTTAAATTAAAATGGAATAAAATAATAATAATTTAACAAAAATACCCTTTTGTTCAATCTTTAATAAAACAAAATTAAAATATGCTTTATAGTGATTTTTTTCTTTTTTTGAAAGAAAAAATGATTTTTTACTTTATACATTTTTAAAAAGATTATTTTATTTGATTTATAACTAATCACTAAACAATTAACTATGTTAATAAAGAAAATTAATCACAATTTATATGTGAAAAATTACATAAAATATTGTATAAGCACTAATAATTACATCAAATTACATTAGAGTTTATATAACTAAATATATTTTATATTAGGATAGTAAATTGGGCATTTAATAAAGTAAATAATAGGACATTAAGAATGGTAATTTAGGGAGAGAGAATTTTAATTGATTCAATTTTAAAATGAAATGATCATTCCATTGGTTCACTTTAGAAATGATTATTCAACCAAAATAGCTGAATAGAAATTTCATAAGAATGGCTATCATTAAGTCTATTTATCCAACCAAACATAAAAATAGTTGAATAGTAGAATTATCATTCCATTCTAATGGTCCTTTTATTAAATCAAAGCTACCCTTAATGGTAAAGGTAAGAGATTAGGAAATTCACAAAATCATCCCATAAGTTAAAATGTAGTACAATGTTCAATGTTACAAACGTATTTTACACGCTCAGTCAGTGCAAAAATATTCTTTCAGGTTGTCAATCCTTTAAAATTTCGTTTTGGTATTCAATTCATTCAAGGAAATACAAGTGAGGAGTAAAATAGGTAGTTTACTCTATTTATTAGGACAACTAACGAAATTGTCAATTAGAAATCGCCAATTTGAAGAGGTTTTTATTATTTGACATGGTACGAGATTATATATCACATTTCACTTAAACATAAGAGACGATTTTGTAATTTTTCCAAAAATAGGTATGACAATCTAAGTTCCAAAGAAAAACACAATAATACTTTTTTTAAGGGGGAATACTTTCTTTTCTTTTTTTTTGGCTAAGTTATGGGAAAGTACAGATTTAAATTTTTTGTCTAATTTTGGTATCTTAAATGGTATGTATCTAACCAATCTTTTTATTTAAAAAATTTAAAATAACGTCTAATTGATTTATATATTTGTCTCATTAAATGATGTGTCATAGTATAATTAGGTGAACACTATTTAAAAATTCATATATTAGATTGAGAATTTGAGTCTAGAAAATACATAATAAAATAAAATAAATAAATACTTGTATTTTTCCCTTGTGGTTCATCTTTATTTACTAGTCAACTTTGCGCAACCCGTCCGAATAAAATAATATATATATATATATATATTTTTTTTTGGGTAAGCAACCCAACGAAGTAATAACGCATCATGGTGTTAAAATGTGATTTACTTTCCTTGTCGTTGGGTTTACTTGTACAGACATTTTCAAGTTCCCCTTTTCTTTACGTCCCTTTTTGTTTTTTTTTTTCAATCTTTGAACGTTTCTGCTTCTAAGTTCACGCAATATGATTTTTTTATTCAGGCAAAAAAAAAAAAAGCACACACATAATATGATTTTTTTTACCTTTTGCCATGTATAAAAGTAGGGTCGTCTAAGAGAGAATCCAACCAAAGTATCCATTTTAAAACCTTAAAATCAAATCAAAATCATCTTTTTTATCTAACCCACCAACGAAATTGATAGGCACAGTAACAATTTATCTTACAAAATCTTACCTTGGTAAAATTACAGTAATTGTTGCCTTTCAATTCGTTAGATTATGGACTTTGAGAAGACTCATAAAAGTCAGAGCCTCTAAGGAGAGAAGTTTATTAGCCATATGCTTAAAGACTGTTAGGCGATAACTAAAGAAAGTTAGTTTGGTTGTCAATACTAGATGGCTCAAACTTGTATGATTGAGCATAACCAAATTAATACACGAGTATAATTTTTCTTTTTCTTTTTTTAAGGAATATGTGTGAATATAACTTTACCATTCAATCATAAAAAAATAATAAAAAAAAATGGTATCACAAAATGAGAGGTTGTTGGTTGGGTTAAGTGGGTCTAAATGTGGGACTTCTAACCCTAAGCATGACAAGTTGTCAAGTAGACAGTAGTAGACAATGAAATTTGGACACACATTTTATTGTTGAAAGCTTAAATATGTGCACAAGATATTTCATATTTGGAAAGATCTTTTTTCTTTTCTTTTCTTTTCGCTGTTGTGTGGAAGGTCTTTTTTTTTTTAGAGATTCTAGCAAATTGGGATAAATTTTAGGCTTTTATTACCATTTAAAATTCAACATTATCAGAGCCAATAAGAAATGATAAATTTTAAAAATCCTCCCTAAAATTTGATCACCTTTTCATCTTACTCCTAAAATATAAAAGTGGTTATATTACAAAATGTTAGCATAAATGCACCTTCTGTTCTTGGATCCATTTTATGTTGGCCTTTTTTGTAATTTTAAAACATTTAAAGGATATTCTTGTAATTTTATAATGTTGACATTAATTATCATAGTGTTTCATTTAAGCCCAAAATAATTCAGAGCTTCAAAGTTCTTTCAATAGCTCTGATAAGGTATCTTATTGTTGTTGGATGTTAGGTATATTCAGAATTGTCCACTGTGCTTTCTTTGTGATTAATTAGAGCTTTTTTTTCATCATCTTTTTACATAATTATAGCTTTTAAATGAAGACAAGAGTTTTGGTTTTTCTTATTAACCACCAGTAACCGACGATTTAATAATCCATTTATTTTTTTATTTAATTTATTAGCACACCCGCTTTTCCGTGTATTTTTTCTAGAGAGTTGCACAAAAAGGCAGCTAAGTTATCCTTTTAAAGTATGTGGCCTAAGGACCTCCTTTTAAAGTTTTAAGGATAAAAAAAAAAGAAGAAGAAAAATATCCAAATTTCAGAGGGGAATATTAAAAATTTCCTATAAAAATATGGAAGATAATGAAAACTTAATGGGCCGTTTAGAAGAACAGTTTTAACCATCTATTGTAACTGTAAATGGTGTAAAATTCTTATATGCTACAGTAAAAATACTATAATATAAAGTTTTTATATGCTATAATTCTCAAATCAAAATTGTTGATTCTAACAATTCTTTCAAACAGCCAAAGTCATATGAATTTTTTGTGTCATCGTCCATGTGTTTCGAGATAGTTGGCTATACAGAGAACCTAATAATTTTTCTTTTTGTTTTTGGAAAATTTTATAGCAAGACAAGTGATCTGGCCCGCTAGTTAAAGCTTTTTTTTTTTTGAAGTAGTTTATCAACGATCGTTATAGCTCGTTATAGTTCCTTTTTTTATTTGAGAAAACAAATAAAAAAAATCAAGACACGTGATTTTCTTGCACGCTCTGTTTCACATGGTTTTGACTGGCAGTAAGTGTGCCTTTGCATCACGTGATATGCTATTTTATGTGTACACTTCTAGACTAGGCTGTTAAAATTTAATTAAATAGCTGATAAACTTAAGTCTCTTTGTAATGGAAGGTTTTAAGTTTGTTATAGCTCCTTTTTTTTAATTTGAGAAAACATAACAAAAAAAAAATTAGTTGTTGAGAAATTAAAATTTTGCGAGCAAATTCTTACAACGGAGAAGATAATTTTTCACTACCAATAAAGAATGTTGTTTTACTATTGGGTTATTTTTTAACGACTGATATGTAACTATTTACATTAAAAATTTATAGCATGCAATAGAAAATTATTTTCAGTTGTCTATAAAATCATTAAAAAGTTAATACAACGGTTAAAACAGTTATATCTTACTATTACTACTGGTAGGAATACTATTGGAGAAGCACCTTTATGTGAAATAGCACATGTAAGAAATATTGCCATCTTTCCGCCAAAAAATCGGTAATATTGAAAACCAATAACATATGTATATATGCTTCTTAAAATAACTATTACAAAGGTTTTATTGATTGGCTGTTTGATTTTATTGCAGTATCGCACCGGAAAAATATAACAATAAATAAATAAATAAATAAATTTTCAAGTGTTTTCGTGACTCCGTGTGGGGGTGAAGAATCACAAGTCAGACGTCAAACTTGACAGTGTTGACTTGGTCTTTGGATGTATTAAAAAAGTCACATATTGCGGGTTGTGTTAGCCTGTGTCACCATCTAGTGGTGATCTATATACACCTCTACATTCCAAGCTAATAATGAGCTCTTAGTGTTTTGAAACGTTGAAATCTAAGATATAGAATTTTATATTATAATATTTTTTATTTTATAATATAATAGTTAGAATTAATTTTTATTTATTTTTTTAATAATATTTTGATTTCACCTACTTTTATACGTTGGCAAACAAAGTCTATATTTTTTTTTTTGCTTCATTTCTTTCTCTTTTTTTTTTTTTAGTTTTCTCTTTCTTTAGGGAGATCTTGACTAGTAATGCATGTTTTCAAGCTGTTAAATCTAATTAGAGTATTTTTTAAAAAAAATTTGGTAACTAAAAAATTTATACCTAACAATAAATTATTTTTTTCCCTTTTTTCCCTTATATAACGATGTCATTTAGACACTCAGTCTTTAATAGTATTAAAGGAATATCAACTACAGAAACATTATTATTACTTTATAGTGACTTAATTATGACAACATTATTATTTCTTTATTGTGAGTTTAATATGACAACTCAGGCAAAATTCCGTTTTAAGTAGTTATATAAGAGATTTTGGTAGGGGTATAACAAAATTCTCTATTAGTATACCCTTATAAATCATCATCCTTTCGTCATATATGTTAATATTATTTTTTCCCCTATACTTCAATCTAATTTAATTTTGACCTAATATCCAAGATTTTTTTTTTTCGACTCATCCAATAAAACGAATATATTTCGACTGTTCATCTAATGTTATAATATAGAAGCAGTTTTATAGAAAAACTCAAAGGAAAAGGAGGATTCATATTTCAACAAAGTGGAAGAAGGCAAAAACAAAAGTAATTTTTACGGTGGAAAAGATAATTTTATATTCCATCGGATTAATATTTTAATTATTAAATTTATGATTGTCTATATTAAAAATTTATGATGTTATATAAAAATTACTTTTAATTACATATTACATTGTTAAAAAGTTAATCTGAATTCTAAAACACTGGTGCTACTTGGGTCATTCAACTTTGCCTTTTTTATTATAAAAATTTCTAAAAAAAAAGAATGACGTAATAGAAGAAAGTACATGGGCATAATTTATGTGTATTCTATAAAATATTATATTTTTTTTACACGAAATAATGATGCAATTAGCATAATATATAATAGACAACTCGTCATCTTCCAAACATATGTAAATCCCTCTTCCTTCTTAAATAAATTTAAATTGACATGCCAACTTCCATGAATTTGATATTAGTGAAGGAAAAAAGACGGGGGAAAAAATCAAGAATTATCATAGTACTAGGACTTCAAACTTGGCAATCATAATCTAACCAAAAAAGCAGAATAAGCGTTATAAATCAACATCAAACCTTGGTTGATTCTTATTAAAAATTCATTAGGCGCGTATGGGCCTTATTAATTTTCTTAAGTACTCAAAAGGATATTATATTTAATTCAAGAAAAGAATATTATATATATGTTTGGTATTTGTGTGTAAATTGAAAGCCTGTACCAGTATATACCTACATTTTTAGCATATACCCCAGGACGGTGCGGTGATTGGAAGATTTCAGACGCAAATCAATTTTATAAACAAGAAAAGACTTTGACTTGACTTGGATAATTTTGATTTCAACTTGATGATAATGTTTTTAATTTCTTAATTTGTGAGGAGTAGCTAGTAGAAATTATAAATACAACAGTGTTTAAACAATCTCTTTTAAAAATTTCATGATGCTTTTGAAAGCATCGTGAAATTAAGAGTGATTGTATGTATCTAACATTAAAAGATAGCTTTTAACTATCCTATTAAGACATTTAACGACAATTTAGTATTATTTTTTAGAATGATTTTCAAGAAACCGTTGTTTAATATCTCATAAAAATTTTCGAAACACAAATATTTTGTGCTGTAATTTTTTCTCATCGGACAATGTTTCTCAAAAATCATCATCATATTTGAACTGTGTAATGCAAAATTTATAATAGTATACAAAAACGAAATCAAAATACATATGTAGGTAATTATTAATAGTTTGTTGGAAAACAGTTAAAACTGTTTTTTATAATTGGAACCTTTTTTTGATTTAAATTTTGTAAAAAAACACTGTAATAAAAATGATTAGAATCATAAAAAATGATAGAACCATTTTTGCTAAATGGGGCTAAAACAAGATCTATTGCCAACATTATTTTGCCATAATTTTTTTTTCTTTTGTTAACATTTTAATTTTTGAGTTTGAAAGGCGCGTGCCAAAGTTAGTGATAGAGATAAGTAGTGATCTCTTTAAGCACTGTTTATCATGTGCCACCAGCGAATGCCAGCCTCGCGTCGCTCACCGACTCCTAGACTTAAAAGAGCGTTGCATTAATATTTTAAGTTAAAAAAAGACTCCTACAGTTTTATTTCTAATTTAGGAACTTTTATGGTAGAAATTATCCCTTTTAACTATTAGTAGAAATTGTTGTCTTTAATTGTTGTATTAATTTTTAACAATCTAATTTTTAAGTGGGAATAATTTTATGTTCTACTACAATTTTTAATGTGGATAATTGTATTAATTTTTAACAATCTAATTTTTAAGTGGGAACAATTTTATGTTTTACTGCAATTTTTAATATGGACATAGACTAATGATCAGACCATTAAAAAATTTAATTTTCAACGTTTTATTAGTAAAATCTTTCGTTTTTAATAGTTGGATTAATTTTCTATGACCTGATTTTTGATGGAGAATAATTTTATATCGAGTTATAAATTTTTAATATAGACATTGGTAGTTTAGATAGTTAAAAAATTAATCGAACAATCAGTATCAAATTCTGCTTTGATTTTATTTATTAAAAGGGCATGTATTTTATAGATTTCCAATTTATGTGATGTTTGGTATGTAGGTTCTAAAACATAGAGGCAGTTTTAGACCATAAAAATAGTTTAAACTGACGTTTAGTAGAATAATAACTGAGATAGTTTTAAATCATATGAAAACGCTTTTAAACCAACCTAAATACCTAAAATCTAAACTTTCACCCCCTTAAGTTTAGGCAGTTTTGAACCTTTTTTACGGTAAAACTATTCTCATTCTCATTTTCTTTCATAAACCATTATTTTACAAACATGAATTATCATTTTAAACTATTATTTTTGTTTTAAACTTTTACATTTCAAATGTTAATCTAAAACAACTGCTTAAATTTATTTTTTTGACCAGACCAATTAAACAGAATTGTCGATCTATCTCAAAAACAGCCCGGTATTATGGACAATTGTCTGATAAAAGAACCTTTTTTCAATAATTAAGAGAGATAATTTTTTTTGTGGTTGCTGATATTGCTGCTAGAGATTATGCTCTAGATTCAAACTGAATAGTTCAGCTTGTTCATAAGAAATTTACAACATAGAAAAATAAATTATGGACACCAAAATTAATGATAAATCTGTTAGCATTCACACAATTGGCTAAAATTATACTAGATATAGAACTGAATGATTTGATAACGTAATGTGCCTTTACCATTAGCCTATTTATGATGCTAAGAGTACGTGGTTACGTGCGGGTCATCATGCCGTAGATATGAAAACAAATACAATATCAAAATGATACATATATGTGTGGTGCCTAGGAGTGTGTTTTTAAACACACAGTTTTAACTGTAAATAATATAAAATTTTCATATTACAACGTAGAGGAAAATTTGTTACAGTGTAAAACTCTCACATGCTATAATATATAATTTCAATCACTTTCTTAAACCTCCTAACAAAACATCAGATCATATCAAAATTAGAGTAAATAAAAAAGTATATTGATTTAAGGAAACTCGGAACGAAGACATGAGTTAGAAATTTTATTGTTTATTTATTTCACTCTATCACATGATTCTCCTATTAAAAAAAATTGCTATTTAGGGTTGTTAGGATCTTGTGGGCAACGTGCAAGGATGTCACTCCCAAGGTATTGGGTTGGGAAGAAAATTGGATTTAAGAGAGCAATATGAACACAAGTTCACGCTTCTCGTGATTAACATGGAAACATCACGTCTAAAAGGACAGATGGATCTTGCTCAAGAATCAATAGAGTTGGACCACCAGCAATCATCTTTAAGCTGGGTACTGTTAATCCTTGATTGGGTGGTCACGGCCAAAAGATGTACCAAAATATCTTATTAAAGAATCCTTTTTGCTTCCCACGTTAAACATTTTTGCTTCACTTTCTTGACCCTTTCCTTCTTTCATCTTCACTTGTACTTGATTTCAACAAACACTTGCACTTACAAGAAAGTTAGACATAAAGCCTTCTCTAATGAGCTGCCAAATAACTTGTAAATCTCCCTCTTGTTTCTGACGTTATATTGGTACGGCATGAAAAGTATCATATCGACAATATACAGTTTTTAAATGTTATTATTTTTTTAATCAAATCAGATCAAGGAAAACATAACAAATTCATAAGGGGATTTGAGCATAAATGGCCAATTTGAAGGCTCTCTATCAGTAGATGACCACAACTTTATTAAATTAGTTAAATGACTGTTTTTAATAATTGAAAGACTCGGAAAAACAAATATGCCCTTACATTAGGTTAACTTGTATCAGAGAACTTCTTTGTCTTCCTTAATCCTATTCACCAAATTTCAGCTGCCACACACCAACTCCTCATCTGAGTTCCCGAAACGTTAGTAGTAAAATTTCTTTCTGGTCATGCTTGTTCGTCAAAGGAATCAATTCATCCGATTTTGTAAGAGTTCTTGTTTCCCCATCTTTGATTCTTGCAAATGTCAACTGCCACGAATCTAGTTGTTTGAAAAAAAAGAAATCTTATTATTTTCGAATCTGAAATCTATGATCAATAGGAGCTCCTTAACTATGAATTTGGAGATTAAAAAAAAAAGAGGCAGGAAGAAGATGATAACATGAAAGAGCTTCACCAAAGCTTGTTAAGAAGATCGACAACTAATTTAAAGTAAAAATGAGAAGAAAGTAGATAGGAGTAAAATTGAAACACTAAAAAAATAGATAAAAGATTCCGCCATCTACTTAAATTAATAAAAAAGTTCGGCCAACAATTTTAAAATAGGTGAAGAAATGACCACTCAACCCAATTTCTAAATTTCTCTTTAAAAAAACTTGTGTATCTAATAGTTTAAAACTGTATTCTATTGATAAAGTAAAGTCCTCCATTTCACTTTAACTCACTAACTAATAGTGAATTTCAACAAACAATTTGCTTGCCACTCTCAAAATGGTTGTCGACATAAAGCCTTATTTAAAGCTTGTTTGTCCCATGAGAAAAATGTGAATTGTGAGCTATACTAAATGCGGCTTTTTAATTTACAACGTGACACAATAATTAAAAGAAAATAATACAACTTATCCATACTATACACTCAAAACTCAGTGTAAAAGAGCTAAAATGTAATCACATGCATATATTGTGATATTGGTGAAGATTACCAAATGAGGAATGAGTCTAAACTACCTTCCACGAGTCCCACGAAATGAATAGAGATAAAACAAAAATGGTGAAGAAAGATCGAAACTTTGACAAGGTCCATAGTCTAAGCTATAAGAGGATACTTTCATAATTCTTTAAGAAGCCTTTGTTTTCATTTGCAAGTTGGAGCTGATCAATTTCTACTACTTTCTGCATCAAATTCAAAGCACGTGCATGTTTTGACAGTGTGAGCTTATGACATTTTGATAGATATATATATATATTAAATATTATAAAATATTAGAATCAAATCAGATAAAGGAAAATATGACAAGTTAACAAAGGGATATGAGCGTAAAAGGCCTATTTGAATGCTTTTTATCAGTAAAATGGCCACAACTTTATTAACTTAGTCAAATAAATGTTTTTGTAGATTGAAAGACTCAGGAAGACTAATATGCCCCTACATTACGTTAACTTGTATCAGAGAACTTTTGTCGTCCTTAATCCTATTCACCATCTTTGATTCTCGCAAATGTTAGTTGCCACGAACCTAGTTGTTTGAAAAAAACTTATTACTTTAGATCTGAATTCTAAGATCGATAGGAGCTCCTTAAGTATGAACTTGGAGACCAAAAAAAAAAAAAAAAAAAAAGGCAAGAAGAAGATGATAACATGAAAGAGCTTCACCATAGCTTGCGAAAAAGATAGACAACTAATTTAACGTGAAAATGAGAAGAAAATAGATGGGAGTAAAATTAAAACACTAAAAAAATAGATGAAAGATTTCGCCATCTACTTAAAATAAGAAAAGTTCGGCCAACAATTTTGAAATGGGTGAAGAAATAACCACTCAATCTAATTTCTCTTTAAATAAAACCTATGTGTATCTAGCAGTTTAGAATTATGTCTTATTGATGATAAAGTAAAGTTGCCCCCTCCCCCGTCCACTGATCACTAACTAATAGTGAATTTCAACAAACACTTTGCTTGCCACTTTCAAAATGGTTGTAGAGATAAAGCCTTGTCTAAAGCTTGTTTGTCCATGAGAAAAATGTGAATTGTGAGCTATACTAAATGGGGCTTTTGAATTTACAACATGAGACAATAATTAAAAAAAAAAAAATACTATAACTTATCCATACCCCAAACGCTCGAAACTCGGTGTAAAAGACCTAAAACGTTATCCCATGCATATATTGTGATATTTGTGAAGATTACTAAATGAGGAATGAGACTAAACTACCCTCCACGAGTCCCACAAAATGAATAGAGAAAAAAACAAAAATAGATGAAAAAGATTGAAACTTTGACACGGTCAATAGTCTAAGCTATAAGAGGATACTTTCATAATTCATTAAGAGCTTTTGTTTTTATTTGCAAATTGGAGCTTAATTTCTACTACTTTCTTATTCAAAAACAAAGCACGTGTACGTTTTGAAAGTGTGAGTTTATGACCTTTGTTTTGATAAATATATATAAAGAGAAAAGAAATAATATAAGTTATTACGTTTTCGATACGTTTCCGCTCCAACTTTAACGTCTTGAAGGGAAAAAGAACAAGGCAGTGGTGGACAAAAAAATATTTTGTCGAAATCGTTTCAAGTGTATCAATCGAAAAATCACCGACACGACAAAATCACTTTTGGTCGTATTCCATTTCACCAAATTAATTATTTTTTTCTTTCTTGCCGAGAAAATGTGTTTGTCCACTTTCAAAAAGAGAAAACAAGACCCTTCGGTGTCCAAAATGGTGGACCGTATGAAAAACTTTTTTTTTTTTTTCCCACCGGTCCTCTCAGTGGGATGAGCCCCACTTGATGGGTCTTACAGTATGAAAAACTTTTTTTTTTTTCACCGAGTTGTGGCCCGGCCCTCTTAGTGGGGTGGACCCCACCCAATGGGTCTTACTGTAGGACCCATCAGGTGAGACCCACTCCACTAAGAGGACCAAGTCATAGCCCGATCAGAATGTATAGCAGCCCTGGACCGTATTTATATGGGCTATTGTCGTTTTCTAGATCTCACGATCGTTGGAAAGATATAGACCAACGCCCAAAGATGAAGCTCTCGGATGAGTGGGGCCTACAAATTATTTTCTTGCAAAATTTTTCTTTTTTAATTTGTTCCTTTTTTTATGTCAATTACGTAAGTGCAATTCTTATGCACATTCAAGTGGTAGCTAATTAACTGCATCTGGGTACCTCAACAATTTCAAGTTATGAAAGAAATCACTATTATAAATCTTGTTATTATTGTTAATTTTTTTATAATCAACAATTTCAAGTTATGTAGATTGAACTTCTAATGAAACGCCGTCTTTTACTAAAAATTTTATTTACACAATTGAGATTTGATATTTTGATTTCGGATTCATCCCTTTTACCCGCTCTCTATGAAAAGAGTTAGGGAAACACTATAATCCGATCTTACTCTTTTCATTAGCAAGAAAAACCTTGGCCACCTGTCTAAAATTGTTTCCAAAATATGGTTTTGGATTTTAGATGTTTATGTCCAATCACACACCGGCATTATAACTGAATACCAAACACCAAACTAAAGAGCTATTTCATCTTCTTGAAACGAAAAATATTCTCTCTCTCTCTCTCTCTCTCTCTCTCTCTCTCTCTCCCTCTCTAATCAATGAGAAATGGGGTGGTTGAATAACCTAAATGTCTATGTAGAAGCCAATGAGTTTCTACATTCATGGAATCGACATTAAATCCTTGGACTTTGTTTTATCCTTAATGCTCTGTTAGCTAGGAGTGATGAGGAATAGGAAAGATAGAGAAAGTAAAAGGGATAGAGAGTAGGAAGGATATTGAAGAGGGTTTTAATAATTTTTTATGTTGTTTGAAAAGATAGAGGGAGAGTTGAGAGAATAAATGATATTTATTTGTGAAATTACTATATAGCACGTTTATATTTTTTTATTAATAATTTATTTAGAAGATAAAGTAGTCTTTTTAAATCTTGATGTAAAAAAATTGCTTGGATCGTTCCACTAATAGAATGATCTAATTTGATAGGCTGGAAGGAGACCACATCCTTCTAGATTTCCTCTCTCTCCAAACAAATAATAGATTTGACCTTTCTTTCCATCTCTCTTCCTTTATTCCTCTCCCTCCTAACAAACATAGCGTCAAAATCCTTAGTTATTGCTATATAGTCTTTAGCAAAATGGTTTTTGAGATTTTGATGTATCAAACTTTAGGTCAAAACCTAACATGGAAAAGAAGATGGATTTTAACAAATTTTAACTATAAGTTTAGCTTTAAAATTATCTTCTATATAAACATGGAACAATTAAGATTTGAGTAAACAAATTAATGTTTACTACAAATTGAGTAAACAATTTCCAAATTCTCGATACAAGTAAGAGTCCAATTTTTGTGGTGCAAAGCATAGTCATTTGGCAAAGAAACAAACATTAGTCTTTTCCTCTTACAAAGTGAAAAAAAAAAGAAAAAAAGAACTTTAGAATTTGTGGTCTCAATTTGTTAATCTGAAACTCCGAATAAATCCCATTAGAAAACAAAGGAAAAAAGAAAAAAGAAACATTGTCCTAGCTTGAAGAACAAGTATCCACTACTTTTTGAGATTTGGGCCAATTAGTTCAATTCAGTGTACGACTTCGGTTTCATGAAAATTTGAGCCACAACTTTGGATCATATGTTTTTCCCGTAATATTGGCCCACAAATGCAACGATCCACCCGCGGTCAAATCAAGAGCCTCCCGTCGCCCCCCAAAAAGAAAGTACAAAAGATCATTCTGAGATTTTGTAGGGTGTACTTGATTCATTATTTGGATTCAACTTCGTTGTTTATAATTTTGCCGCTAAAAAACAGTAAAATTGATTTAAAAAAATATATCGTATGTTAAACTAAAATTTATAGTTTTATAAATAATAAGATTATAATTTTATAAGAATAAAAATGATTTTTTTCTAACTTTGTTTTTCTTTTTCCTTGATGTTGGGTTGGATTCAACTTATTCTATAGTGAGTTTGAATACGCAATTGAACCAATAGTTGGTTAAGACCCCAGTATATAGTTTCAAATTTTACGTTTGGAGATATAAAATGCTAGTAAGGATGCACTATAATTAGAAGCCGGGTTCCCTGTTCATTTTTTCTGTCTCACTATCTTCGCCCAATTATCTTATCATAAGAACATATAAGAAAACTCATTTTTCAGATAAATTTTCAAACCATGGAGATTTCTTGTAAAAGCTAAAAACAACCAAAAGATGTTTTTATTAATTCTATTGAGCTGTTTTAGTGTCCACACGTTTTTTTTGTCACAACCAAATGTAATTTCACAGTTTTAATTTGATATTGAAATGCTAAATTCTAACATTTTAAATATTATTCTAAACATATATAAATAAAATTAAAGTCAAGCAATTTTCTTATTAAGAACAAGTAGGAATCCCACATGAAATAAATAGGCCTATCAATGTTTGATTAAAATCAAAATGAAAAAGTGAATGTAGGCATAACCTAACGATAATTTCACAACCGACTTCACCATCAGTTGAAGAGTTTAAATCTCTGT
The DNA here is from genome assembly GCA_025403435.1 of Artocarpus heterophyllus. Lineage (NCBI taxonomy): Eukaryota > Viridiplantae > Streptophyta > Magnoliopsida > Rosales > Moraceae > Artocarpus > Artocarpus heterophyllus. The sequence goes on along the minus strand of CM046327.1, from coordinate 21,764,881 downwards.
CTCTAAGTATAAAAAAGCAAAATGAAGAATATGATCAATAGTATAAAAAGTATGCAACAACTTAACTTAGTTTAAGAATCTTGTTAGTAAACTCAGAGTTTTCATAACATCATTCCATTCACAAATCTTTGGTTTTTTTGATTTGTATTCCATTCTTAGATCTTACATCAATTAACATAACAGTTAACTATAATAAGTAAAATACTCCGACTTCAAAATTATTTTTTTAGATCCTAATTACTATGTAAGAGCTGTACTTTTCTATGTGATCTTTTGACCTTAGTCTCATTTGTTCTTGGTACTTACTTTCGAGTGCTACTGTGGGGCTCTGCCTTTGGGCTCTGCAGTAACTCCACATAGAAAGAGGTAGGCCACTGGTGAGAGCTATATGCTCCATAGGGCTATAGAGTTAGTGGGATGAAGAGCCTAAAATCGTCTCCCTTTTCATTATTCCCAAAGTCTATCAGATATTGTGGCAGGTATAATATACCATCTTTTGATATTTTTTTATCATTATCTTATCTCGCTATAATATTTGTTATATCATTATTTACTATTTGTCGTCATATTTATTTTATCATATGATAAACAATTGTTGTTAATAATCTGTTTTATCACCTCTGCATAACTATATGACATCTCTATCTAGTGTAGCTTGTAATCGGACCGTAGACTGAAAAGATGCTGCATGGTTTTTTAGACACAAAAAACTTCTTTTGTTGCCAACCCAGGATATCCTCCAAAGAAAAGAGTACAACAAAAAAGGAGACCTCTCCAGAAGGCACTGAAAAGGTTACCAATAAGGAGGTGTCTGTTTTTCAATCTCAGACCTTAAAAAAAAAAATATTTTAACAAAATCTAATAGTTTAAAAACGTGCACTAGAAATATCTATTAGAGAAGCACCATTCCTAATAAAGACTAAAAAGGTCAACAATTTTATAGAAGGCACAACAAGTAAACCTTGCTTCTAAACAATATTGCAACAGTAAACCAATTTTTTTCAGGAGTAAGCAGAACAAATAACATCAATAATAATATTGCATAATGTAAAAATGGACGGCTGTGATAATGCAACGGGCGACAACCAACGGCTGTGATTTAATTATTTTCCACGTTGTCTGTTAAGCAAGAATCTGCTCAAGAGGCTTGGATTGAAGGTTGGCTTGGGTTGGGTTGTTGTCTTGCAATTGCTTCTCCTTGGAAAGCTTTTTGAGCCTGGCAAGCTCAAGATCCTTGCTCATTTTCCTCCTGTACATCTCTGCAAATGTGATGGGCTCTTTTACAATAGACTTTTCTCCTTTTCTGATCTTCAGTGGGTACACTATTGCCTCTGGGGCAGGGTTTTGGAAAGTGGCTATGGACAATCTGCTATGGTTTGAGTTCACCACTGCTTGGTGATCGGCATTCTTGAACCTTCCATTGCTCAGATACTGCTCAAGTGATCATAATAACAATAATGATTAGGTAAATTGATCATATAACATATGATTAGCCCAATTTTAAGCACCAAATTGTAAGATTTCTTCAACAACTTTTACATATTGTGTACTTAGTGCCCTCATCTTACATGTTAGAATATTGTTGCCAATACAAATAAAAAGTTATAAATCGTCAGATTTTTATCATTTCATCATTATCTTTATATAAATAAAAGTAATGATCATGGGATCCGAATAAGGATTTTTTTTACTCTATCATAAAATTGTTTTCTGAAGTTTCAGATGTGCATGAACGCAACCGATTTGAATATTTCTAGCCACTTTTATCCCAACATCATTTAATTTGTCTTGTACGCCAAACTTTCAACGTCTGAACTAAATTTGAAAGTTGCATTCAATTCTAAAAGATTGAAAATGGGTCTTAATTATCTTGACCTAATGAAGACCAATATATATGGTACTTAATATATAAACAAAAAACAAATTGTTAAATTAGATTTTTAGTCCATACTCACATGACCATGATCCCCAAGGTTGACCACAAAGGCACCTTCAACAGGTTGAACAGTGATCCAGGTCTTCCCTCCATTTCTAGTGGCCTGGAGCCCACCGACTTGGTCCTGAAGAAGAAGTGTGATGGTTCCTGGATCTGTGTGGCGTTTGAGGCCAAGAGTGAGGCCCGGTTGGGGACACTTTGGATAGTAATTGACTACCACTTTTTGGTCCATCTCCACACAAGCCTTGGTTAAAGCCTCCTTCTCTAATCCCATGGCTTCTGACAACACTTCCAACAGCTTGCAAGCAAGATTCATAAGCTTTTCGCTATACTGCTCCGTCACCGCCGTCCAACCCTTTGGCTTGTTGGGCCACCGCGAGTAGTCCCTTTGGCAGAGCGGGAACGAGAAGTATGTCATCATCTCACGCCAATCATTCACGGGTTCACCCTGCAGAGTGTCAAATAATTTACATGCTCTTTTTCGATAGGAATTTGTCAGAATGAAAAAAGACCTTTTTGACTTTTACAAAGAATGTCTTTGAGATTATGCCACTTATGAGCAGAGTCAAAAAAAAATAATCAGAAGATAGAACATGTATTAATATTTATCAAGAAAAATTAAACTAAAAAATTATAGAACTTTTAAAAGACGAACTATAATTTCAAAATAACATATATAATTTTAAGAAAGATAAAATATAATTTTATTAAAATTTTATATACAATATTAAATTTCGTATGTAGTTTCGCCCTTGTTTATAAGTATATGGAGAAACCATGTGATAAGGATTTTATAACTATAAAATCACTTATAGTTATTCGATAAAAATATGACAGTTTAAGACAAAACGTTGATCACATTTTGCCATCAAGAGTGTATAAACTTACTTTGATGTTGACATGTATATATATAGACAAAAATATGGAAGAAATTTGGGAATTTTTTTAACCTGCAAGTGGCTGGAGACAAGGAAACCGCCTTTTTTGCCACCAGACATGCTGAAGCGGAGCTTCTCTTCTGGAGGCAAGGCGAAGAACTCGCGAGCAAGACGAGTCATGTTAGAGATGAGTGTTGAATCAATGCCATGATCAACAACCTGGAAGATACCCCAGTCCTCGCAAGCCTCCACTATCTTCTTGCAAATCTCCGCCCGGCGACCTTCCACCTCGTCGATCCCTCCTAGGGAAATGACAGGAATCGCGGTGCTGAAGTCGTTGTAGGCCACTTTTGGACGCTCATCTTCATCCCGGACGAAGCTGGCCTCAAGGGTTTTTTCCTCAACCAGAGCCGTGAGAGTTGAAGGAGCCATTGTCGGTTATTTCTATGTGGTGTTATTATTGCCCAAAAAATGTGGTACGTTTTCTTCTTCGTGTATATTAATGATGGGAAGATTGTGTTGCGCTTTGAAGGAGTTACATTCCTAGCTATATATAGGGTATTTCATCCTAAATACACGTAGTCTGTGATTGTAGTTTCGTCAAAAAAAAAAAGAAGGAAAAAAAAACTATATTATGGTTAGAACACCGCTATATAACCTCATTAGGTTAAAACAAGTTACTTACAAAACATTAAATGCTAGACTATAATTTAAATAGTAAGATTTAACTCGATGAAAATAAAAATTATATTTTTGAGAGAGGTTTGGCTTGTGGCTACAAGTACAATTTGGTTGACACCATGACTATAATTTTCTTAAGTCACCTAATTTTATTTATTTATTTTTCTTTTTTTTAAACAACAAAAGAAAGAAATACAATCTATAATGGGGGTGTTCGAAATAATAACTAAAATATTTAGATCTTGCGCTTGTGTGTTTGACTCAACTATATATCAGTGCTAAGTGGAAATATTTATTTAAATGTTTCGTTGACTCTTCCAAAGACATGGGGAGATTCATTGAAAGAAAATTAGATGAAGAGAAGGGTTAAAAAAAGGGGATTCATGTGAAGGGCTGCTTTTTTCTTACAAAAACGTGTTTTCACTTTTTACTTGTACATTTACAAGAATACGGTATTTTGCAAACCGATGCTCCATGCAATAAATATCTCTTAATTCTAATATTTACAAGAATATGGTATTGTAGAAGTTAAATATAAGCAATTTTTTGTGTTATTGTAACACATCGAAATTAATTTAATAATGTTATAGTGTAAAATGGTGGATTAGTGTGTCATAAAAGATATTTTAGACTTAATTTGATCTTTTTTGAATTTTTCCAAATTAATGTGATTTTGATTTCCTTAGTGATTTTAATTACTTCAAATTATTTTTAATTGTTATTTCGAAGTTTTAAATAAAATTAATTTGCTAAGGCGATCGTTTTTACAAACTGTAGGTGGCACATGGTTTTCACGCAGTAAAACCGTCCACTTTTCTCTCTATTTATGTCTCTCTCCTTCTCTCGCTTCCCTCAATCTCTCACACACTCTCTCTCTCATCTCTCTCTTTCTCTCTCCCGTGATCTCTCTCTCCCTCTCTCGGTTTCCCTCTTTCTCCCACAATTTTCCTCAAAATTTTGAAACAAAATTCGAACCCAAGCTTCGGGTTAGCGAATAGGTCGGGAACGTGATTTGACAGCTGAAAATGTGATTTAAAACTTCAATTCAATGTTAGTTTTTAAATTTCTAAACTTTTTCAAATTTTTAATTTTTCATGCATTTTTGAAATCTAAGTTTGTTTGAGCTTAGAAAACCTTTGATTTGAGTAAATGGGACTTAGAACAACTAGAATCTAAGCTTTGTTTGAAGAAAAACGGATTCGAATCAAAATTTTTTATTTTTCCTCATTTTTCACCATTTTTGGATTTTCTTAGATTTTGTGTGAAAATCCTGTTTAAATAAGTTCAAAAGTGTTCTATTATGTTTTTCCTATCATCTATGAATATTTTATATGCATGAGATTTAAGAAAAATAGGTTAAAATTAATATTTGAGTTTTGGGAGACCCAAAACCCATGGCTAAAAATTTTGGGTTTTTTCAGTTCGGTAGGCCGGATTAATCTGTCTGGCAGGCCGACCCTAGAAAATGTTCGGCTGACAAGACTTGTTCTCCGGTAGGCCGAACTGCACAGTTCGGCTGGCCGAAACAGGGCGTCCGGCAGGCCGACTGAGCATGGAAAAAATTTCGTGATTTTTCACCCATTTTTACTATTTTGAACCCCGATTGAAATTCTAATCTTATAGAATGATTTTTTAAATACAAATGGCACACTAAGACACCATGAAATGATTTAGCAGCATAGAATGACTTGAGCTAGATAATGATTGACCTAATTGTTGTGCATTTAAAGATGTACGTGAATCCACAGAGCTAACATATAGTGGACCCAGATTCTGGTGTGGGACACTAGCATGAGTATTGAGGTAAGATTTCTACCCCCTTTTCTTTGGTAGCCCAATTTCAAATGATTTTGTCCTTAAAGGGGTTTTAATCAAAATGTTTTCAATGATGGATTAAAAGGGAATTGTATTGGTTGTTTTATGAACAGTGAACTGAAATGAACTTCATAATAAACGTCATAATGAATTTAAATAATAACACTTGGTAAATAGGTTTTGAATAATAATGAAAATGAATATAAGGGCATAATGCCATATCAGAAATCGGGTCGTATAGCAATCGACCTTGGAGGTAGGTCCCAAAACCCAACTGGGCCACTACGGTAGTGATTTATTTATGGTTTGCCAAGAAAAGAAAATAATGATCACTTTGGTCGACCACTAAATGTTTTTGGTAAGGAAAATTAAATGGACTTTATTCATTTACTCGATTTAATATATTTTCTGAATGATTTTTAAATAATGAATTGTTTTTAAATTATAGTCCTACTGAGCCTTTCGCTCACAGTTTGTTATTTTAAATCCCTCCTAGGTGGATATTAGCTTAGGTTTAGGGAAGATTCCACAGACAGGGCTCAGGAGCAGTAGGAGGACTTAGAAGATTATTTAAAATTTCCTAGATCAAGGCATGTAACCTCTTTTATTTTCTTTTCTTCTACTTGGAATGTGGTTGTAATGTAATATTGTCAGTAGTATGTATGTGCACAAGATGTGGGTCGGTGGGACCCATTCTCGCTCATTTTATTCCTTAGCTAATTTCTCATTAATTTGTTTAATTATCATATTTGCTTAAACAACATAAATGCTTGTTTTTTTTAAAAAAGTTTCATACTTTTCCTATATTTCCATGTTTGAATTAAACCCTTCAATTCATGTTTTAATTTAATTCTCGTTTATTTAATATAATTAAACGGCCACGTCACCTCCCGCACCTCCGGGGCGTGACAGAATGGTATTAGAGCTTAAGGTTATAAACGTTGAGAATTGTACACACATAGGTACGACAATAAAATACTACTAACAGTCTAAATTTTGTTTTCAAAAGTGAGAGAATGGCACATAGGCGACATTCGATAGCTGATGCCCAGTTCAAAAATGATGAGGGCATGATGAGGGCCATGTTCGCTGCATTCCGGCAGATGGCAGCTAGGGCCAGGCTAGGAGATTCTAATGCTAGCAGTCGACATGCGTACTTTAAGGAATTCCGATGTACGTCTATTTTGACTTTCGATAGAAATGGGGATCTGCAGGTGGCAGAATATTGGTTACACTCGATCGATAAGCACTTGGATACTCTTGGTGTGCCAGCTGAATATCATGTGAAATTTGCTGCATATAAGCTTACAGGTGGCGCTCATATTTGGTGGAAGCATGCTAAGCGTTTGGAATGCAACGGTAACATCAGTTGGGACAGGTTCGAGGAGCTGTTTTATGATCAGTACTTTCCTCAAGGGTATAGAGATCAGAAGGCAGCTGAATTTTACAGGTTACAACAGGGTGATTTGTCTTTTCGGGAGTATGAGGCAAGGTTTAATGAGTTGGCTAGATTTGCTCCATCGACGATGGCATCGGAGTATGAGAAGTGCATTAAGTTTCAGGACGGGCTTAAGGCTCCTATTCGACGTCAGGTGGTTGCCCTACGACTCAGGAGTTTTGGAGAGTTTATGTCGTCAGCAATATCTGTGGAGAGTGATTATGTGCAGTATTATGAGGATAAAGCAAAGACGTCAGGTGGGCCCCAAAGGAGTGGTAGAAAGAGCACCAGTAGTCGTCTGACTTCGGGTAAGAACAAGCAGGGCGGTGTGAGCAGCGGTAGCAGTAGTTCATCAGGCAGCGGGCGCAGCAACTCTTACAGCTTCCATTGTCATTATTGTCAGTAGCCAGGTCACATCAAAAGAAATTGTCCAGTCAGGAGTGCTTATTTGGGATCTTAGGCCAGAGAAGGAGCCAGTCCTCAACCTCAGCCTCAGCCCCAGACTCTACCTCCGCCTCAGCAGTTTCCCCAGCTTCAGTTCCCTCAGTTCTCTCCTCAGCAGCCGCGAACTTCTAGCGTAACATTCCTCAGTATCGAACACCGAGTGCAGCTAGCGTGCAATCTCCTCTGCCACAGTAGTTTCGGTCGTCTAATCCAGGATCCAGTAATGTTGGTAGGGAAAAAGGAAAAGCTCCAGTCCAAGTTCATGCGATGGCGACAGGGAGTTCAAATGCCAACATCAGCAATGCGATCGTCGATGGTATGGTCTTGGCTCCTCAATCATTAGCTCACGTTTTGTTTGATACAGGTGCCACTCATTCTCTCATTTTGAGTTCCCTTGTACATGCCTTGAGATTAGAAATAGAAAGGTTTGATGAACCCTTAGTTATAGCTTCACCCTTAGGACAGGTGCGTGTGAATTGTATATGTAAAGCCTGTAAAATAAAGATTAGGGATGAGATTTTAAAGACTGATTTGATTGTACTCTCCATGAGTTTCTATGATGTAATCTAGGGATGGACTGGTTGTCTAGGTATAATGCAGTTGTGGACTGCCAGCTTAGAAAAGTAACCCTAGTGTCTGATAGGGGGACGATGATCACCTACTAGGGTGGTAGTGATAGGTCAGTGAGTGAGCGTCTTGTAAAGTCATGTCTCAGAGGGCAAAAAAACATGGTTTGTTGTGCCCTTTTTACGAGTCGTGAGGGTGAGCCTAGTGCCTTGAGAAGAAATGCAGTGATACCAATGGTGGATGAATTCGAAGATGTCTTCCCCGATGAGTTTCCAGGATTACCACCGCATCGAGAGATCAAATTTGGTATTGAGATATTTCCAAGTACAATACCAATTTCTGTAGCACCCTATCGGATGGCACCGACAGAAATGAAAGAATTGAGAAAGCAAGTTCAGGAGCTTGCTGATAAAGGATATATTCAGAATAGTACGTCACCATGGGGAGCAACGGTTTTGTTTGCTAAGAAACATGATAGGACTCTCAGTTGTGTATAGATTATCGATAGCTGAATCGAGTCACGGTGAAGAATAAGTATCCCTTGCCTAGGATCGATGAGTTGTTTGATTAGTTGAGAGGTTCCTGGTATTTCTCAAAGATTGATTTGCGTTGAGGATACCATCAACTCAGGGTAAAGGAGGAGGATATTCCCAAGATAGCTTTCAGGACCCGGTATGGACACTTTGAGTTTTCGGTAATGTCATTTGGGTTGACGAACACTCTGGCGGCTTTCATAGATTTGATGAACAGGATATTCAGGACTTATTTGAATCAGTTCGTGATCGTGTTCATCGATGATATTTTAGTGTATTCTAAGACTTGGGAGGAGCATGAGCAGCATCTTCGGGTTGTGCTTTAGATTTTGCGGGAGCATCAATTGTATGCCAAGAAAGAAAAGTGCGAGTTTTGGTTAACCGAGGTCAAATTTTTAGGTCATGTCATCTCAGAGTATGGTATTTCGGTGGATCCGTCCAAGGTATAAGCCATAGTGGAGTGGAAACGACTGAGGAATGTAGCAGAAATTCGTAGTTTCTTGGGTCTTGTAGGGTACTACAGGAAATTTATAAAGGATTTCTCGAAGATCGCAGCGCCGTTGACAAGATTGATTAGGAAGAACGTTAGGTTTGAGTGGGATGAAGAATGTGAGCTCACTTTCAGGAATTGAAGAATCGGTTGACTTCAACCCTAGTGTTGATTATTCCCAGCAGTGATGAGCAGTACGAGGTTTACACAGATGCTTTAAGACGCAGGCTGGGATGCGTGTTGATGCAGCATGGACGTGTGGTGGCGTATGGATCGAGACAGTTACGGCCTCACGAGCGAAATTATCCTACTCACGACTTGGAGCTTGCTGCGGTGATTCATGCGCTGAAGATTTGGAAATGTTATTTGTATGGGGCGACATTTTAGGTTTTCTCCTATCACAAGAGTTTAAGGTTATATTCACTCAGAGGGATCTTAACTTGAGGCAGGAGAGATAGATGGAATATATGGAAGATAATGACTTCACATTGCAGTATCATCCTGGAAAGGCTAATGTGGTTGTAGATGCGTTTAGCAGGAAATCTTCAGGGATTCTCGCCTGTTTGGCTCTTGAGGATTGGAATAAGGATGCAATGGTGAGTCAGTACAGGCTGTAGTATTACGAAGACTATAATCGAGTTTCGGTGTACCATGTGGAAGCGACCCCGGCTCTTGTTCAGATGGTGAAACAGAATCAGTGGCAAGATCAGCATTTGCAGGGAATCTGGACACGAATTCAAAAAGGAGAGTAGTTCAATGAGTGGAGAATGCATGTAGATAGATTGTTGTACTTTCGGGAGCGTCTAGCAGTTCCAGTAGTCGTCGAGGTGATGAAAGCCGTCATGGACGAAGCCCATAGGTCTCAGTTCACCATTCATCAGGGGAGCACGGAGATGTATGGAGATTTGAAGAGGCAATATTGGTGGAGAGGTATGAAGAAAGACGTCCTGGAATATGTGGCCAAGTGTACGACATGTCTTCAGGTGACAGCCAAACATCAGAAGCCAGCAGGTTAGCTTCAGTCGCTTCCTATTCCAGGGTGAAAATGAGAGCATGTGACGATAGATTTTTTCATCGGTTTGCCTAGGACGGAGCAGCGACATGATGCGGTTTGGGTCGTGGTCGACAAGTTGATGAAATCGACGCATTTAATTCTGTTTAGGTTGACATGTTTGAGGAAAGTTCTCGAGGAGTTGTATCTGTAGAATATAGTGAGATTGCATGGAGTTCCTTTGTCCATTACATCCGATAAAAATACTAGGTTTAATGCTAAGTACTGGAGAAGCTTTCAGGAGGCTTTAGGCACGGATTTGAACTTCAGTACGACGTTTCATCCTCAAATTGATGGGCAGTCTAAGCAGGTTATTCAGATTCTCGATGACATGTTGCGTGCTTATGCATTAGATTTCGACGAGAATTAAAAGAAATATTTGCATATGGCAGAATTCGAGTACAACAACAGCTATCAGTCAGAGTATTGGCATGGCACCATTTGAGGCGTTGTACGGACGACCGTGTAGGTCACCCGGGTGTTGGGCAGAACCGGAAGATAGGTTATTCTTGGGCCGGATGAGATTTGTGATAGCAACAAGAAAGTCGTCATAATTTGAGATCGATTAAAAGCAGCTCAGAGTCGACAGAAGAGTTATACAGATAGGAGACGTCGACCCTTAGAATTTGCGGTAGGAGATTTTATTCTCTTGAAAGTATCACCTCGTAAAGGTATTATGCGGTTCGGAGTGAGTGGAAAGCTTACACCGAGATATTTTGGACCATTCGAGATCACTCAGCGTGTTGGTGTAGTTGCTTATTGGCTCGATCTTCCCCCTAAATTATCTCATGTTCATGATGTGTTCCACGTGTCGATGCTTAAGAAGTGTCCGTCTGGGCAGAGTAAGATAGTTTCATTTCATGATGTGCAGATTCAGGAAGATACGATGTACAAGGAAGTGCCAGTTCAGATTATCGATCAGAAAGTGATTAGCTTGTATCATCATGATACACCGTTAGTTAAGGTTGTGTGGCAGCATCACAGGGTTGATGAAGCCACTTGGGAGTTAGAGTCGAGCATGCGGGAGTTGTATTCGCATCTGTTTTATTTTTAAATTGATTTGTAAATTTTGAGGGTGAAATTTCTTTTAAGGGCAGAGAGTTGTAACGCCCTGAAATTAATTTAATGATGTTATAGTGTAAAATGGTAGATTAGTGTGCCATAAAAGATATTTTAGACTTAATTTGATCTTTTATGAATTTTTCCAAATTAATGTGATTTTGATTTTCTTAGTGATTTTAATTACTTCAAATTATTTTTAATTGTTATTTTGAAGTTTTAAATAAAATGAATTTGCTAAGGCGATTGTTTTTACAAGCTGTGGGTGACACACGGTTTTCACGCAGTAAAATCGCTCACTTTTCCTCTATTTATATCTCTCTCCTTCTCTCTCTTCCCTCACTCTCTCACACGCTCTCTCTCTCATCTCTCTCTCTCTCCCTCTCTTGATTTCCCTCTTTCTCCCATAATTTTCCTCAAAAGTTTGAGACAAAATTCGAAGCCAAGCTTTGGGTTAGCAAATAGGAAGCTCGGGGACATGATTTGACAACTGAAAACGTAATTTAAAGCTTCGATTCGAGGTTAGTTTTTAAATTTTTAAACTTTTTCAAATTTTTAATTTTTCATGCATTTTTGAAATCTAAGTTTGTTTGAGCTTAGGAAACCTTTGATTTGAGTTAATGAGACTTAGAATAACTAGAATCTAAGCTTTGTTTGAAGAAAAACGGATTCGAATCAAAATTTTTCATTTTTCCCCATTTTTCACCATTTGTGGATTTTCTTAGATTTTGTGTGAAAATCTTGTTTAAATAAGTTTAAAAGTGTCCTATTATGTTTTTCTATCTTCTATGAATGTTTTCTATGCTTGAGATTTGAGAAAAACATGTTAAAATTAGTATTTGGGTTTTAGGAGACCCAAAACCCGTAGTTGGAAATTCTGAGTTTTTCCAGTTCGACAGGCTGGATTCAAAGAATCGGCAGGCTGGATTCATCTGTCCGGCAAGCCAAACTTGGAAAATGTTCGACCGACTGGACTTGTTCTTCGACGGGCCGAACTGCATAGTTCGGCCTGCCGAAGCAGGGCGTCCGGTAGGCCGATTGAGCATGGAAAAAATTTTGTGAATTTTCACCGGTTTTTACTATTTTGAACCCCGATTGAAATTCCAACCTTATAGAATGATTTTATAAATACAAATGGCACATTAGGACACCATGAAATGATTTAGCAGCATAGAATGACTTGAGCTAGATAATGATAGACCTAATTGTTGTGCATTTAAGGATGTATGTGGATCCACAAAGCTAACGTATAGCGGACCCGGATTCCGGTGTGGGGCACTGGTACAAGTATTGAGGTAGGACTTCTACCTCCTTTTCTTTGGTAGCCCAATTTCAAATGATTTTGTCCTTAAAAGGGGTTTTAATCAAAATGTTTTCAATGATGGATTAAAAGGGAACTATATCGGTTGTTTTATGAACAATAGACTGAGATAAACTTCATAATGAATGTAAATGATAACACTTGGTAAATAGGTTTTGAATAATGATGAAAATGAATATAAGGGCATGATGCCATATCAGAGATCGGGTCGTGTAGCCATCGACCTTGGGGGTAGGTCTCAAACTTAGCTGGGCCACTACGATGGTGATTCATTTATGGTTTGCCCAGGAAAAGAAAATGATGATCCTTCTGGTCGACCACTAAATGTTTTTAGTAAGGAAAATTAAATGGACTTTATTCATTTACTCGATTCAATATATTTTCTGAATGATTTTTAAATAATGAATTATTTTTAAATTATAGTCCTACTGAGCCTTTTGCTCACAGTTTGTTATTTTAAATCCCCCCTTGGTGGATATCAGCTTAGGTTCAGGGAAGATTCCACAGACAGGGCTCAGAAGCAGCAGGAGGATTTAGAAGATTATTTAAAATTTCCTAGATCAAGGCTTGTAACCTCTTTTATTTTCTTTTCTTCTACTTGGATTGTGGTTGTAATGTAATATTGTCAGTACTATGTGGTGCATAAGATGTGAGTCGGTGGGACCCATTCTCGATCGTTTTATTCCTTAGCTAATTTCTCATTAATTTGTTTAATTATCATATTTGCTTAAACAAAATAAATGCTTGTTATAAAAAAAAGTTTCATACTTTTCCTATATTTCCATGTTTGAATCAAACCCTTTAATTCATGTTTTAATTTAATTCTTGTTTATTTAATATAATTAAACGGCCACGTCACCTCTCATACTCTCGAGGCGTGACAGTTATATTTATTGTCATACATATAGCACTCATCTAAATTCTAATATTTGTGTCTTTTTAATTCTATTTTTGGTTACCAACATCTTTTAATTGAATGAATTTTGTTTTATATACTTTTCTTATAACATTGTCTTTATTACAAAAAGTTATAATTAGTTCAGATATGTTGTCCTCATGTTCCTATCTCGATTACCATTATTTCATTATTTATTTATCATGTTATCTAAATTTAAGAATCTGACCACATAAATAGGAACAAGATACTAAAAATACTTAAGCAATTCACAAGGTGTTAAAATTTAAATGGAGGAACAACTAAGGAGACAGCAAAATAGAACAACATATTCCGATTCTCGTCGATTTGTTCTCCTAATATTTGGCATCCGATAAAAAAATCAAATATATATAAATATAAAAGAAAAAGAATTGTACATCTTCAAATATTTATTGATATTTTTCTTTTAAAACAGACTAGTATCTTATTAAACTCTATTGCTTAAAAACTCGTGTTCTTTTTTGGATAAATGCTTGAAGCCTTTAGTTGCAATAATATCTTCTCAAGTTCCCAACGTTATATATATGAATAGGAAATGGTATTCATATATCTAATCTTACAAGTAACAACTTAAGATAGCATCAACATAAACAAATAAAAGAGCTCAAACAATATTTGGTAGCTAAATGTAGGCTATCACGTTTTCCCAAAACGTGGAAGAAGGTGGCGAGGACCAAATCCAGCCAGTTGTAACAGACGAACAATATCTGTTATATTGTGTATTGCTGTCGTCTCCACATAATGTAAACAGAAACCTTTGGGAAAGAAAATCCTGCCCAAAGTGCAAAGAATTCTGCAATATCTGACTGAAAAAGAAAAACGTTTTTTTTTTTATGTCGTCCTTAAAAGTCGAAAAGTCATCTCTAATTGTCTTTAGCTACTATTTTATTGTTGCTGGAATTAGTCGTTGATAAAATTTATAAGCCAAGACCGTCTCTAATACAAATGCTAAGGCTGAAATTACTGTAAAAATAACATATTTAATATATTATTTTTGTTATAATACAAAATGCTATTTTAATTTTTATATCTATTTTTTGTCATAATTATTAAGTTTTTAAAGTAATAAAAATAAACATTTATTTATTAATTTCTTTAAAAATATTAATGTTGTAATGATTAAATAAAAAAGATAAAAAAAAGCAATAGCAAATTAGTATCAAAATTTCGCATAAGCTATAAAAAATGCCAAAATTTTTACCAAATATAAAATATCTTAAATTTAACACCAAGAATATATCATGATACAGATGATTTTCCTAATCAAATGCACAAATTTAATATTGGCACAATAATTTCGAATTGTATTGAAAATGCTTTAAAAATCTTTAGCAACTACATATCTTTTCGGCGCGAAAGTGAAAGCCTTTTAACAACGAAAGTTCGTCGTTAAAATTCATTTTAAAAAAAAGATAAAATGTATTTCTTTTTTAAATTTATAGTTTAAAAAAGTGTTATACATATGTACGTGCACACACGACAGGAACCAGTCATGTTTCTTTGTATATCCATTTTATATACAAATCCATCACCATCACCATCAATATTTTTTTAATGTCATTATCCATATTTTTTAAAGAAAATCAATACATATATATTATTATTTTCCCCATCAGATATTCATCACCACAATTATCCTACACACATAAAATCTCCATTAAATTCTAAAATAACAAAAATTTCACTAACACGTAAATATCATCATCACAATTATACATAAGCAGCCTCATATTACATAGTCAAAAATTATTAAATTAATTTATTATTAATATAAAAAAATTAAATTGAGTTAAAAAAATCTCGAATCAAAGAATGAGATAGTTACATAAATATATCTCATAGTTCCACCTGTTTCTTAATTCATTCCTCACTTTTTGAAAACTTCGAAGACATCTTACATATTTGGGAAATATATTTCAATTTCATCACTCACATATTTTTGTACCAAAAAGAAAATGAAAAGAAAAAACCCTGAAATAATATCAAACAAATATTTTAAATACTTAAAAAAAATCAAAGCCACTTAAAAATATGATTCGTTTATAAGAATAACATTTCTTCAACCCCTAATACATTTGACAAAAAATATAAAAATTTTCTTAAAATATTTTCTGAAACTAGTTAAATTATATAATTTCTTTTTCCTTTTTGTCAATTTTTTTTTCAAAAACATGTTTGGAATGAAATTAAAACATATTTTCCAAATCTTAAATGTACATTTGTATAAGTTTCTATGAGTAAAAAGATAGAAAAAGTTGAAACTATAAGTAGAAAGATAAATTAAGAAAAAGTTGAAATTATAAGGTATGCGTATGTAACTAAATATGAAAAAATTCCTAAAATATCAACCTTCATCATATTCAATATAGGATCACATAATTAAAATCTTTATCGCATAAAATTCATAAAATTAATTCATATAAAAACATAAATAAAACTAAATCACAATAAAAATAAATAAAAAAAAAGTCCCTTCAATTTGCCTAACCTGTGTGCCTACCCCCAATAAAACCCCGTCCATCTCCAACGGCAGCTTCAACATTGAGCATTTCAAGCACTCCCGCTGGGACCAATTGCAACCAGCCTGGCATTTTGATTTCAACAAACATTGTTCTTCAATCCTTCCAAAACCTTGCAGACATAAAGCCTTATCCAAAGGTTGTTCATATGTAATATAAAATGTGAATTTACCACAGGAATATGCATTGTCAGGAACAAAACTTTAAGCCATCACAACTCAAAATTTTCCTTTTAGCCACAACATACTGTCCATTGTCACTAAAGACTATGTTGTCTGCTATGTTTTGACGAAAACTTTTTAGACACTATTGTTCCGTCTTGTCACTAAAGACTATTAGCTTGATTAAAAACATCAGTTTAGTCTAACTCATTCTATTTTAAACAAATTTTGTTAAATTAATATTTTTTCTCATAAAATTTAAATTACTATTTATATTTTAAACTTTTGAATTTAAACCAGCAGTAATACGTTGCCTGACAATGTTTTGACACAAACTTTTAGTCAGTATTATTACTACTTTTGTGCAGGAAGTAATCAAGTAAATCTTTTTGTACCCTTTCAATAGATCCTCTGCCATCCTCCCTCATGATGTAAATATGCGATGAATCGATGTCAAGATGTACGAAGAAAACCACTAAGAAACAAAATATAGCAAACCAAACACTAAATAAAAAGAAAAACAAGTTGAAATCATACAAACCATTGAAACGTAGACTAAATATTGATCTCATAATGACATCTTAGATTTCTTTAATACATTAAGTTTAGACTAAATAAAGAGCATATCATTGCTCTTTAAATGTCAAATTACTATTAATATCTTGGCTGGTTATTTTTATCAAAAATCAATTAAAATTGACCGTTGGTCAAAAACAGACCAACTCCTTGTCTTTTTGCTCGACTCTCGGTTTTGCTTTCTCAAAACCGAGAGATGAACACCCCCATGCTACACTATAAAGATAAAAAAATCAAACAAAAAAAAAGGAAAGAAAACAAAACAAAAATTTAAAATAGTTCGACAACATAGCTACATTTACAATCCGAGAGAAAAAAATAATTAGCCCTTTATGAATACAATTACAAGCAACGATGGAGTCAACTGCCAACGAAAATAGTCAATAATCTTCAAAGGCAAACAAATCAGACTGAATCCCACAAAATCAGCCTCAATCTGGATGGAGACCAATTCAAACATTAAAAGAAAACTTCCTAATATTGAGATCCTATACCTCAAATAGGAAACAAAAAAAAAAAGTCCTCACCGCCATCTCCATCATGGACAAAAATACAAGGTCAGTAATTGGGCGATACAGCGAAAAGCTGTTTTAGAATTCTAAACCGAGACAAGTGCTAGTTGCACTTTTTTTTTTTTAACTCTTTTTTACACTTTTTTTAATTATTATCTGACACTTGGAATCCACTCCACTAATATAAGTAAGTGGATTTCATATGTTAGGTAGTGATTGGAGAGGATTAGAAAGAGAAAATTGCTAACACTCCTTCCAACAAAAATGCTCCATGACTTTCTCTCTTCTCACTAGGCTGGCTGCGTATTTGTCCTATTATATTTTTTTAGGTTATTAACACTAATTCCTTCTAAACTTTAGGGTCTCGCTTATTTTGTCCCTTGAACTTTAAAAATCATTAGTTTACCTCCTGAATTTCAAAAATTACCAGTTTACCTCCTAAAAACTCATCATTTTGCCTGTTGAATTTAAAAAATCATCATTTTGTCCCTGTTTCAAAGCTTCTTATTTTGTTTCCTATTTTTTTATTTTTTGTTGAAATACTGATGAGATTGTAAAAGTGTACATTTTCAAGGCTTAAAATCATTTCTTTATACTTTTATTTATCATTAAATTCTCTAATTAATAGCATTTTTATATTAATAAGTATTTTTTGTCTTAGTATAAAAATATGTTTAAAAACACGTTTTTAATGTGTTTTTATGCTTAATAATATTTTTGGTAATTTTTGAAGTCATTTCGGTGTATTAAATATGTGTTTAGTTTGTAAATAGTCAAAATCGTAAAATAATATGCGGTTATTTTATTTTGAGTTTTAATGTGTTTAGTAAATATGTTTTGAGTTTGTAAATATATTTTATTATATTTTTAGTAATTTTTAAAAATATTTTCAAGATTTAAAAACCATAGTTGTATCAAACTGAAAGAGACTAGAAATTTTAGAAGTTTATAATTAATATTGTGTGTTTTAATATAAAATAATTATTTTTAATATTATTGTAAATATTATGTTTATAAAATAATTAATTTTAGTGCATTTGTAAATTTTAGATTTGAAATCAAGAGGAAAGCAAAACTATGCAAAAAAAGACAAAATCAAACATCAAATGCATCAAAAAGTAATTATAAATTTGAATTTAAAATTGGCTGGACACGCGGAGCATTATCGTCCGTCCATCACGCTGTCTAAATGATCCAAGTTGTTTGCGTGTCAGACGCAGCCTTTACGTTCCACGTGTCAATCTATGATTGGCGCGTGCAGCACACGCCCATGCGAGTTGGACGCATCTCAGGCGCCGCGATCCTGTGCGGGCGTGTCCATTGTGAGCTTCCTTCCAGCGGGTTGTTTTGCTGACAAAACCCATCGCACGGTCACTATTCCTGGTCTCATGCAGTCCCACTGGTCTCTCTTTTCACCTCAAATTTTGACCATTGGATTGTGATTTCAACAGGCTAGATCTCCCCGTTTGCATGCTGCCAACCTCTACGATGCACAGGATTACTAAGCCAAGAACTCACTGCCTTCCCGTATCAGCGTTAAAAAAAAAAGAAAAAAACAAGTTCACGAGACTCTCGTGGGAGGGGCAGGTTTGATTAAAACATAATTAAAAAATAAAATAATTAAATATTAATAAAATATCGATAAAAAATAATTAAAAAAGGTAAATAGTGAATTACATTCACTATAAATACCATGCATTGCTCCCCTCATGTACGTCCCATGGCCTTCGAGCCTTCATCTTCTTTCTTCCCCTTTTCTTTTGTTGCAAAGTTAGACTCAACAGTATCCCCGTAGATAAAATAATGTTTAAATTAGTGTAGAGAGTCTGGTGAGATAGAGAGATGATCTTATATGTATAATATTCTGGTATAGATTTTAACTCTATATCTGTTTGTAATGCTTATATTTTATTGAATAAATTATATTTTTATGTTTTTAAAAATTATTATTAACGCTTTTATGCTGCCTAATTCTTACATAAATTCAATCATGCTTTCTTATGTAATTTAATTGTGTTACATAATTAATATTAATGATACTGAAGTCATGCTTGTTTTATTAAGTTGAGTTTCTGCTGCATTATAGACACGAATTGGTACAGAAAATGCTTGGTAATTCTTGATTTATTGTCGACAGAGGATGACATAGTTTATTCTTAAACCATTAAATAAGTCAAGGTACTTCTGAAATTAACACAATAATTTATTCAATTAAAATATATTAATTTTGATTTGTTATTATCTTTTCTATCTTAAAATTATGTTAATTATAATTGTAGTGACAACAGTTATAATTTTCATAATTAGTGCACCTAATCATTAGTGAGAGATAATTATTTTGTTACTTTTATAGGAAGACCCTTACTGCATTTTGGCTTGCTATATTGTCACTCTCGATTGACTTATAAAATTAATAAAAGTGCTTGTAATTAACGAGAAAAGATATAATAAATCAAATGCTTTAGATAATTATTAATTAAAGTTAAAATTTCCACAATAGTTGCAAAACATGCAAAGGATTCTCAAAGCTTTACTATTTTAATTTGATGTTTTAAATTTTAAAGTAAAGAAAAAAATCACAAAATTATTTCTTTTACTTTAAACTTTATTTTGAAAAACCGCTTGCCTTTTTGAATGTTTATTTTTAACAATCTCTTGACTTCCTCCCTGTGGATACAACAACCTTTCTATACTAAAAACGACTACCATTTTAAGAAGAAACATTTTGGGTGATCGAACAAATACATAGAATTAAGCCTACGTGATTTGGTCAACTATAAGGGCAAAAATGAGAATTTATCACTCTCAAGTTGTGTTTCATGTTTTTACTCTTATTTAACTTTTTTTACATGCTCTCATATAAAAAGGGTCTGTATGCATATTTTTTCTCGATAATGTTCGCCAATATTTTTTCATCTTTAATTCCTAACTTATCTTCTTTAGTATGCAAAGTCATATACCGGCGACCAATATTAATTTATTAAATAAATTACACATTAAAAATGAGAAGAAACGTCCCTAAATGAAGGTTCAAATAAAAAAAAAAAAGGCGTTAAGTGATGCATAAATATAAAACAAAGCTTAAGAGTAATAAAATCTGATTTTTGCCCTTATAGGTGACTCATGTGTAAATTATGTGGGCTTGGTTCCTATTTGAATGAAAAATTGAAAATTTAGGAGACAGTGAAGAGCTTTGAAAGTTTAGGGGTAAAATGGTTATTTTAAAATTCAAAGATAAAATTGAGAGTTTTAAAAGTTTAGAGGGTAAAGTGGTGATTTTTAAATTCTAAAGTCCAAAATAAGAAAGACCTTATAATTTAGGGGCCATTAGTGCTAATAATTTTTTTTTTTTTATAAATTTTTTTTAGATCCCGCTTTCATAATCAACCAGTCTCTTATTGCACGTATATGGAACCTTTGTATGAATGTTCATGTGGTACGTTGTGTGATTTAAGAGCATTTAAAATATGGACATGTTTGGTATGATCATAATGGTTTTGACATGAAACCGCAGTAACCGCTATTGTACTTGTTTCAGGTGGAATGTTGCCAACCCCATCACCACGAGGAGCACCAACATTTAGCCCAATAGGATTGTTGTCCCTTCCCCTGGGTGACTCCCATCTGCCGGTCCTACATGTGGCCCATAAGATGGAATCCTTCTTACATGAGAGGAAGGGTTGGTAGTCTGACAGGTTTAAAAAATTATATGAGAGGAAGGGTTAGTAGCCTGACAGGTTTAAAAAAAGAGGCTTATGAAAAGAAACATCCTCCTGATCAACCCGAAGGGATTGAAGTGGATTCTCGTCTATATATTGGCGAGACCTACCTTCACAGATGGATAATGAATGAGAGTGTTGCTAACCTATGACGGGGAAGATTTAGCCTAATAAGACTGTTGTCCCTTCCTCTCATACAAGATAGGTCTCACATGTGAGTGGTTCCATGTGCAGCTCATAAGATGAGACCCATCTTATATGGGAGGAAAGCTTATATGGCGTTTGGCATGTAGATATAAGCCAGTTTAAATTATGCAAGCAGTTTAAACTAGCATTTGATGGAGTGATAACTGAGACCAGTTCAAACCATAAAAGTGGTTTTAAAACGGCCTAACCCAAATTCTAACTTTGTCCCCTCAAGTTTACATGGTTTAAACCATTTTTCACGGTAAAATCATTCATATTCTCGTTTTCTTTTTATAAACTATATTTTTTTAAACATCTGTTCTAGTTTTACACTTGATATTCTTGTTTTAAACCTTTACATTTCAAACATCAGTTTAAACCATAGCTTAGATTCCACAGTTTAAATCATAAAGTTCTAAATCACACAATTTCAAACCTGCGCACCAAACAAACCATTAGTAATATATCTGACAGGTTTTAAAAGAGTTTTTCAGAAGAAACATTACTCAACGCAAACCCAAAGGGATTGAGCTAATTTCTCTTCTATATATTTGGTGGGACGCACCATGAGAGTGCAAAAAATCCCCATCCAATCCCATCAGGTTGAATAAGGATACCATCAAGGAAATAGAACATTTTGTAATAAACGTCTCGAACTTGGTTTTTGAAAGACCATTTTTTTAAGATGGCTTTTCAAGTATTATAATAACACTAATTACATCACGTAATTCTTGTTTTTAAGTCCCCAAAAAAAGCTTATTCTTACAATCACAATAGTAATTCTCAAACACATGCACCCTAAATACACAAGCAAGCTCAAGGAGTAATGTAAAGACAGACCAATAACAGACCAGACCATATATATTGCAATATATATATATATATATATTGCATAAACTAATAAAAATGGAGTGATGCAAGTGGTGGGCTACAACGAACGTCTGTGATTAAAATTTTTAGATGTGTTGACTTTTAAGCAAGAATCTGCTCGAGAGGTTTGGGTTCAAGTTTGGCCTTCTCCAAGTCTTGCAATTTCTTTTCCTTGGCAAGCTTTTTGAGCCTGGCAAGCTCAAGGTCCTTGCTCATTTTCCTCCTGTACATCTCTGCAAAAGTGATGGGCTCTTCTAGAATAGACTTCTCTCCTTCTCTTATCTTCAAGGGGTACACTATTGCCTCTGGGGCAGGGTTCTGGAAAGTGGCTATGGACAATCTGCTATGGTTTGAGTTCACCACTGCTTGGTGATCAGCATTCTTGAACCTTCCATTGCTCAGA
The DNA here is from genome assembly GCA_025403435.1 of Artocarpus heterophyllus. Taxonomy (NCBI): domain Eukaryota; kingdom Viridiplantae; phylum Streptophyta; class Magnoliopsida; order Rosales; family Moraceae; genus Artocarpus; species Artocarpus heterophyllus. Next base: position 21,742,785 of record CM046327.1, on the reverse strand, counting down.
TACTGCTCAATTTAATTACAAAAGCTATTAAATAAAGGGTTTTACAACATATAATTAATTAGCTCAAAGAAAATCATCAAATTGTAACATTCTTTAGCAACTTTTACATATTTGGGTTTGGTGCCCTCATGGCATATTGAGAATCACAAGAAAATAGGTAATAATGTACTATATTCAGCAAAGAGGCCAGTTTTTTTTTTTTTGGTCGGTGGAGGCTAATGAGATCACAAGAGCGTTTAACAAAATCAGTTCTAACCAAAGCTTTTAGTTGCTACATGTAAAGCTTTCATATGCTACAGTGATTAAAAAAAGTAAACTACAATATAAACTCTCATATGCTACAGTTTTCAGTTCAAAAGTTCTAGTTCTAACCACGCTTCTCAAACACTGCATAAATTTTAATATTTAGTAGGGGCTATGAATTGTAGAACTTTATATATATATATATATATATGTGTGCAATTAAATATTGGTTTTGTGATATGATCTGTCGACTCGGTTGAAAATACATAACATCCATAGAATCCATTTTTTAGACGCTCGAGCAAAAGTGCAAGTTATTGATACAATACATAATAGTTCTAGAACTATGTTGACGTTTATGAAAAAACTTAGATTTGAATATTTCTAGAGCCACATCCCTTATCCCAACCATCATTTAACTTGCCTTACATGTAGCATCACCAAACTTTCAAACGTCTGAACTCCAAATTAGAAAATTCGGTTCACACAATTCTAAAGGCTTGAAAATTTAGCATTAATCTTGACCAAATAAAGACCAATATATATTAGTTTGAAACAAAACTATTACATTGATTTAAAAGCCCATACTCACATGACCATGATCACCAAGGTTGACCACAAAAGCACCTTCAACAGGTTGAACGGTGATCCAGGTCTTCCCTCCATCTCTAGTGGCCTGGAGCCCACCAACTTGGTCCTGAAGAAGAAGTGTGATGGTTCCTGGATCTGTGTGGCGTTTGAGGCCAAGAGTGAGGTCCGGTTGGGGACACTTTGGATAGTAATTGACCACCACTTTTTGGTCCATGTCCACACAAGCCTTGGTTAAAGCCTCCTTCTCTAATCCCATGGCTTCTGACAACACTTCCAACAGCTTGCAAGCAAGATTCATAAGCTTTTCGCTATACTGCTCTGTCACCGTGGTCCAACCCTCTGGCTTGTAGGGCCACCGAGAGTAGTCCCTTTGGTGGAGCGGGTACGAGAAGTATGTCACTATCTCACGCCAATCATTTACAGCTTCTCCCTACAGCATTACTGAGCGTTAGATTTACGTACTGTTTGATTATGATATGATTTGAAACCGCAATACCACGTTTTAATGTTTAAAAAAAATTATAAAAATGAGAATTTGGAGAAACTGCGTTAATTTGTTGACAGCTAGACCATGGAGACCCTATTAGTGTGGAAATATTTAAAATATTATGAAAATCTGGCGGTTCATAAACAAAACATTCACCTTCACATATATCCATATTGTGTTTAGCTATATGAAATTTTATGTTGATGTAGACAAAAAAAAAAAAAAAAAAAAGAGTGTAAAACAAGTTCTTCTTCCTTTTCTTTTTACCTGAAGGTGGCTGGAGACAATGAAACCACCCTTTTTGCCGCCGGACATATCGAACCGGAGCTTCTCCTCGGGAGGTAAAGCGAAGAACTCATGAGCAAGACGAGTCATATTAGAGACGAGTGTGGAATCAACGCCGTGATCAACAATTTGAAAGATTCCCCAGTCCTCGCAAGCCTCCACTATCTTCTTGCAAATCTCAGCCCGACGACCTTCCACCTCGTCGATCCCCGCCAGGGAAATGACAGGAATCGCGGTGCTGAAGTCGTTGTAGGCCACTTTTGGACGCTCATCTTCATCCCTGACGAAGCTGGCCTGAAGGGTTTTTTCCTCAACTAGAGCCGTGAGAGTTGTAGGAGCCATCAATATTGGTTATTTTTGTGTGGCGTTATAATCGCCTAAAAATATGGTACGTTTTCTTGTGCGTATATGAAATGACACTGAAACAGTTTTGGCTTTGGAGATTATAAGGGATAAGAGTGAAAAGAGTGTGTTGCGTTTTTTAAGCAGTGACAGTGTAAAGGGTTATTTGTATACATGTAAAGTAATTACGGCAATCACAAAATTTACATTTGTATGGCAGTTACGAGAGAAGATTGGCTGGCAGCTACAACCAACTCTAGCCTCGTGGCTACCTAATTTGACCTTTTTTTTAAGCATCCAACCAAAAAAAAGGGAAGAAAATTTTTTTTCTTTCACTCGATGAGAAAATGCATTTTCTTTTTAGATTAATAATTGTGAATTGTTTGGCTGATTAAATTTGGAACTCAAAGGAGAATATACAATGAATGTTTTTTATTCTGTGGGCTTGAACTATCTTAGCTCAGATAGACAAAAGATCTAATTTGGGACAATGAATTTTTATTATAAATCAAAATGGAAGTTTTTTTCCACAGTTTAGGAACTGAAAAATGGAACCAACCATACTAATTATGACAAATTTAGAGTCAGATTTAGCATATATGTTTTCCTTTGCATCAAATTTAACCTTTGTGTCAAATTTAGCCCTTTGTGTCAAATTTAGCATTACATATAAAAAAAAATTTTGGGAGTACCACCAATGCTAATCAAGTGTTACAACTAATAAAGGGTGGGTCGTCTCACATACGAGTCCGATACTATAGGATCAATATTATATTAGTGTGTGGTGTTTAACATCACCAGTGTCCTATAACATTGTTCAGAGATATAACATTTACTAAATTTTAATATTTGATGGGTAGTAGCTGATGTGCTAACCCTTTTATATTGTAGTTATATAACATTGTGGTGTTTAAACTGTTCAAATTTAATCATTTTTATAATTTTTTACTTGAATTTATAATATGTGAAAAAAGAATTAGCATGGAATGATGCAAAAGAACAAGATCATATTTTTTTGACAAATATTTAGTTGCTATTGGCAAAATTTTTCGTTAAAGATGGTCTTTTATAGCTGCTCTGCTGCTGTCAAAATGTGACGTCTGATTACTGCCTAATTGGTTTCTACAAAAGCATAAATGCCTTATCCATTTTTTCTTTCTTTTCTTGCTTAGACTATACTCTTTTATGATTATATTATTATTTTTAAAATTTTCTTTCTACGACTATGATGTTTTTAAGGTGTCGTCTTGTGATAAATTGACTGGTAGCCAGATAACTTCTTCTTTGCTTTTCTTTATCGTTAAATAAATAGAAAATAAAAATTACAAATGAGATGGACCCCTCCATTCAGAGTCCTTTTCATCTTTCCTTCCCATGTCATTAAATCGAAGGGCTCTTAAACGAGATTGAATTAGAATTCTTTTCTATATGCGTCTCTCTCGTGACTAGCTCGTCATGTTAAAAGAGAAATATATATATTACGATTATATATATTAATATTGCCATTATAAAAAAATGACGTTACAGAAAAATGTACATGAAATAATGTTGGCGATGGTTGTGGGATACTATTTTGTCATATTTGAGAGAGACGATATATATGCGTGACGATAGGTGCTCCATTTAAAAATTAATAGACTTTTATATTTTTATTATTTTCTCCTCGTTCCCTTTATTTACTTTCTTCTTGACTAATTTCCTTTTTTTTTTTTTTTTTTTTTTAAGGTTACTCTCCTCTTTCTCTTTACTTTATTTCTCAAACATCTTTATTTTCAATATTTTTATAAAAAAGAAGGACGCATCTAAAGTGCCCAAACCTTTTTTTTCTTTGTTGCTGCGAACATGCTAAAAAAGGGACATTATTATTTTTTATTTTCTAGAAAATATGACATTGTTAAGCAACGAAGAGAGATCCTCTAAATTCTCAGCCCTTTAAAAAGAACTCCCATTTCGTACTCTTTTTTCCCCAAAAATTGTAGTAAATATAGTATTTTTAGAAAAACTTGAGAAAGTAATTAATAACATGTTTATTAAGTAAATAATTTATTTACCATATGCAATTTAATTCAAATATTTTAAAACTTTTTTTTTAAATTTCAAAAATCAGCTATTTACCTCTTGATTCTTTTTTTTTAATTCATTTTCAATGACTTCAACCGAAACTGTTTGACGTTACTTCTTTTTTTGAATTTCCTTTAAATGTCCTCTTAGCCACCGTCTGTATGTTGGTTTGCGTGCGTAGTGAAATTGTATTGGTTCGGCATCGCATCGATGATGATTAATCTCCATTCAATCAGTGCCTGACTTTTTCCTCCTTTTATTGGTATTGATGGTCATTGCTTCACTAGAAGGATATTTGTCATGGTTGGTTGAACCTTTTTTTTTTTTTTTTTCCTTTTCCTTTTTAGTTTGAGTTAGTTTGCAATTTTGACCTCGACTTATTTGTGCATTTGTTTCGTTTGTATAGTGTTTGGTTGTGTTTTTGTATGACCATAGTTTTTTTTTTTAATAATAGTTTTTTTTTTAATAATCTTTGGGCTTTGTGATTCTCGGTATGGATTGATCTGTTAAAGAGTCATTTATCTGCTCAACTTTTGGTGTAACCCTATTTGTAGAGCCATGTATATTATTTTTCCATGACTACCTAATTTTAACTATTTTAATTTAACCCCGCTAAAGAAAAAATAATTTATCTTTCTTTCTGGTCAATGAGATTTTTTTTTCCTTTTTTTAATACTTGTGAATCAATAGTTGTGAATTATTTGATTTTTTTTTTTTTGGATTCAATATTCAAATTCTTAATTATTTTGTGGTGGAGTCATGTATCGTTATTCATTGTCTTTTTCTATAACGAATGTTTCAACACAAATACTTGAATATATTGATAAAATTTCGAATATCTAGATGTGATGACGTCATTGAAAATCTATGATGGAAGGTGAAAAAAGAATGAACAAAAGAATTCTCTTTAATTTTTAAATGAATCAACGGTTTAACTGGTTTAGTTATTATAATCAATTAATTTTTAAATCGATTTCTTGCCCCCCAAATTTTTAATCATTTGCATGTTGCATACTAAATTTTTAATTTTGCACTAATTAAAATCTTAAACTTAATAACTTTTGATAACGAACTGTAATCAATAAAAGACGTTGATTATAGATAGCAACTAGGATGCAAAATGCTAAAATTTAAAACTTTAGGATCCAAATTATGAATTAAATAAAAAAGTTAACATTTTTTACTCAAGTATAGAATAGAAAAAAAGTAAATGTTATTGTAGCATATGAATTTAAATCTTGTGAAATTTGATAGAGGCAAATCTTAAGGGTCCGTTTGGTAAATATATTTGAATTAGTGATTTGATTTGAGTTAATGTGATTTGAATTAGGATTTGAGTTAGTGATTTGAATTGTTATCTAAATTGACATTTGAATATACATTTAAATTTTAATCTGAGTATAGAATAAAATTAGAATATATGTTTGAAAAGGTAGTAAAAATAGTTTTTGATTTATTAAAAAATCTAATAAAGCTTAATGTTAATGATCTCAAAAAATGTGCAACATGAATCTTAATTTATTTCTCTCTTCACTAGGAACATAATGAAAAAAGAATCATCTTAATTGGATATCAAATGAAGAAGTTATGATTTTTTTCCTCAAATATAGGATAAAGCATTTTAATTTTTATTGTAGCAGAGATATCCGAGTATCAAAAGTTTAAGGAGAGTCGGAACTCTAAAAGCTCAAGTTCTTGATACTCAAAGGATTTGAATTTTTAAGGAAACAAACACATATATAAAAGAGTTTTGATACTCAAATCTAAATTTGAGTTCATTGAGTACAAAGAGTACTCCAAGCAAAAAACCCTTCACTCAAAATGGGATTTGAAATCCACCAGTTATCTGGATTTTTGCTTCGACCAAATGCTATTTGGGCTATTTGAATATTATGAATCCAAAATCTAAACCCAACACTCGAAACAAACATATCCTTAGATCCTTAGAGTTTATTTATGTAAAATTTTGAGCAATTTTCTCTATTAATTAACATCCATTTACTGTTGGACCACACTTGCTACAATTTTTAAAATTTAGAATGCTACTTGTTAAAATTAAAATTTCAAGTTCCACGTTATTAAACACTCAAAATTCACGGTCCTGCACCAATATACAATTTAGCTTTATTAAAAAGGAATATCTTACAATCATGTAAACTGTCCTGCATGCATCCAGTTTAAGCATCTGACATAAAATAAAATACCCAAACTTTTTCAACCAAAAAGAATATCGCAGTCCATAGAGGACCCATATATTTTCTTACAACGTTTTTCTGATGGCTTTATAGGGGATTAAAATAGTACTATGGGTCAAGTGTCTTTGACATTTTTCCTGAAATTTCAATTAATATGTTAATAAGAGCAAGTAAATATTTCCTTTTTCCTTTAGATGAGTGATTTTTTAAATCAATGGAGAATTCCAATAAAATGTTTCTTAGTTTTTTTTTAAAAAAAAATCTTTTAGGACATTTAGTATTACTTATTTTGGTTATAAATAATTACTGCTTCAGAGGAGAGATTCCTTTCTTATTTTTTCCGTACGTCTTTATATTTCCTTTTTTTTTTTTTTTTATCAATAAATAAAACAAAAGCACTTCTTTTGCATGAAAACGGTTCAATTTTGGGACAATTGTTAAACTCAATAATTAACTTGGCAAGAAAGAAAGAAAGAAACCCGATAATTAGGTACCACATATAGAGCTGACCCGTGCTCCAATTAACATATTTATATTTCTTTGTAATTTTTCCCATAGAAATAAGTTACTTATATCCCACCATCTCCAATATTTCTTTATCAAAAATAAAAGCAATTTTTTCTTAGACAATATTCCACAAGTCTAGCAAGTTATGGTTTCAAAAAAAATAAAAATAAAAATAAAAACAAAAATAAAAAAGTCTTGATATGCTAGGCACTATTTATGGCGTTTGATTCGTAGATTTGAACTATATTTTAAGTCAATTTTGTTACCTTATTTTTTCTTACAAAAATTTAAATTTATGTTCAAATTTTTTATTAAAATTTATAAAGAAACGGGCATTCTACCCATAAACAAAGACATTAACTAACCTTATTCTTTGATTAAAGACAATATGGAAACAATGAGCATTTGCTTAAGAAAAACAGTTAGATCAACCATCTAATACGAGACGATGATGTAATGGAGTTTGCTGTTTGGATGGATTTGTGGCCATAGTAACACCGCGTGATCTTCACCAAACTTTGGTCTCTTTACCACTCATGCATGCACGTGCGTAGCTACACTTACCAAAATTACCAAAATTCACTTCCTCAATTTTTAATCATTTCTTTTACAAAAAATGAACAGTTTGTTTTCAAATAGTATTACCCAAATTAATATTTAGTTTCTCCACTACTCTTAATTGAATCCGTGTAAGATTTCATTACTGCCTCTTAATACTTGGTTCCTATAAAAACCGCATTATATATGGCTGCGTTTTTTCCTCCGTTTTTTCATGCTTAGACTTTGATTGTTCTAGAAGGATGTACCAATTATTTCTAGAATCTTAATTCGTATATATGTCCCCCTTTTGATATATTATTTAGTGGACAAGTAGAATCAATTTAGACTTCTAGATGCCGTGTCTAAATTTTCTTATGGGTCATCTTATTGGTAAATTAGTGATGATATATTCTAGTAAATGCCAAGTTCATTTTATCAACTATATTTTCAACATTATATATTACAACAAAATTACCCTGCTAATTATAAGGGACGCGATAGAGCCTTGACGTTAGCAATTATGTCGGGCTCACATGGTATAGTTTGTGATGTTTGAGATACGGTGACAGGTGGCGGCGTGGAAAGAAAGGGGATGTGTTATAATAAGAAGAAAGAAATGTGTACAGACAACCAGCTTGGTTTACAGATTTTAACAAAAAATTTAAACAAAAATTTAAATTTTTATTTAAGAAAACATTGTAATAAAAAGTGTTGAATTATGATTTGAATCTATGAATCAAACAGCGTCAATGTGATCGGAGGAAAATTTTGTACTGTAAAATGCATACTATGAAACCTTTGACCAACAAAAAAAAAATCTCAATTTAGCTCATGAAAAGTTACACCGATCCTAGGAACTGTACAAGGTTCAAGAATAGTCACAAACCCATCCCATGAGACCAATTTAAGTCTTTGGCCTGTTTGTTTTAGGTCTGTTTGATAAATGGATTCGAATTAGTGATTTGATTTGAGTTATATGATTTGATTACGATTTAAGTTACTGATTTGAAGTATTATCCAAATTAACGTTTAGATGTGCATCTAAGTTTTAATTTGAATATGAAATAAAATTTGAATTTGTATTTGGAGAGGTAGTAAAAATAATTTTTGATTGATTGACAAATCTAATAAAATCTTAATATTAATGATATTAAAAAATATACAACATGAATCTTAATTTATTCCCTTCTTTACTAGGAACACAATGAAAAAAGAATCATCTCATTTAGATATTCAATGAAGAAGTTATGATTTTTTCCCTTAAATATAAGAGAGAGAATTTTAGCCTTACTGTAGCAAAGATATCCAAGTATCAAAAGTTCAAGGGGTTAGAAATCTAGAAACTTGGATTCTTAATGCTCAAAGGGTGCAGATTTTGGGGAAAACAAACACGTATCTAAAGGATTCTTGATATTCGAATCTAAATTTGTTCATTGAGTCCAAAGAAAACACAAAACAAACAGGGCCTTTGTGTATTCTTTGGACTCAATGAACAAATTTAGATTCGAATATCAAAAATCTTTTGGATACGTGTTTGTTTTCCCCAAAATCTAAATCCTTTGAGCATTAAGAATTCAAGTTTTTATAGTTCTAACCCCCTAAACTTTTGATACTCGGATATTTTTCTACAATAAAAACTAAAATTTTCTTTCGTATATTTGAGGAAAAAAATCATAACTTTTTCATTTGATATCCAAATAAGATGATTCTTTTTTTATTGTGTTCCTAGTAAAGAGAGGAATAAATTAAGATCCATATTGCATATTTTTCAAGATCATTAACATTAAGATTTTATTAGATTTGTTAATAAATCAAAAACTATTTTCACTACTTCTTCAAACACAAATTTCAATATTATTCTATACTCAGATTAAAACTTAAATGCATATCTAAACTTTAATTCGGATAACAATTCAAATCACATAACTCAAATCAAATTACTAATTCGAATTCATTTATCTAACTCAAGGAACTAATTAAAGTCACTCAGAAGAAAACTACACACCGTTTATATAAATAATTTCTTTCTCAAAATACTATGATTTCTTTAGAAATCTATGCGCGTATTACAATGTCATGCTTGCACACATGTTCTAGCAAACCATGTATATTAAAAAAAAGAGAACAAGATTTGAAGACGTCAAGCCAAATATGTTTATACGTGCCCATGTATAACGATTATAACTATTTTGTCCTAAAAGACATTTAAAACGTTACTTGTTCTAGTTTCATGATTTGTACATACACATACATATACCATAATACTCTTGGTTAACATGCTACTTAAGAGAGAGTATAAATATTGTACCTGTCACGGCTAAACTACTTCTATAACTAACCGTCACGGCTACGTTTGACTAATAGGATATCGGTTAGAATTGTAAATACTATAGCATGTGAAAGTTTTACACTGTAGAATTTTTTTTTACTATAATATATGAGAGTTTTACACTGCTCGTAACTGAAAAATTGGTTATAACAGGTTATAAATTTATTGTCTCACCCTTTCCATCTCCAAAAATTTGAGAGGCATTAGAATTGTTCGCAGCAAGTTGTTCTCCCATTTTTGGCTTAAACATTTGAAGTCTTGAGCGGGGGGCCTCCGGAGGTGGCGTGGAGTGTCCTTAAAGGTCAAAACGCCATTGGAGACAGGTCTGACATGGAGTTTTAACCTCCCTTGACCTGGGTAAAATATTAGAATTTTGATCCATGTCCAAGAATCTGGACATTTTTTTTTATTTTTCAAAAATATATTCTTTTTGTTTTTTTGAGGGGACATATAATTGGTAATTTTTTGTTCAATTTTTTGAATTATTGTCCTGTGTTCCATTTATGTCGTTTTTTTACGTTCTTGCCGTTGTACACAACATATTTCTCCTCTGATGTCGTTTTAAATTATCATGCAGTTCTCCAGATTGTAATCGTACGTTCCATTGTGTTGTCACGATTAAATAAAAAAGATAATATAAAATCAATAGCAATTGAATATCAAAATTGATGTTTATAAATTTTTGGACTAAATTTACTACTATGTATAGTATTTGTAAAATTTGGTATAAAAATAGTATGTAAGAAGAGTAATTTTTTACTCAAATTTCAAAATTTAGTATTGACACATCAGTTTCGCATTATATCAAAAATGACAAATTTTAGCATTTGAGTAAGAAAATCTTTAGTATAATTAATGTAAACGCTAATATCAATACTCTTGTTGGCGACAAGTTTAATATTATTATATTTGGTGTCAAATTTAATACGCATATGTTAAATTGATGCATTCATATTTTCTTTTGATTATTACAATCTATATTATCATTTTTAAATTACTTTAAAATTAAAAATACTTAAAGCTTATAGCTAATTAGAAAATGAGTTTGAACTCAGAGTTTAAAGTAAAAACACAATGACATATGAGAAACAATACTATTAAAAACTAAGTTTAGACCTCAAATTGTGTCTCCCAAATGGTCTATTAATAATTATGATAAAGTGTAAATGTTGACTCTGTGGTTTTTTTCTTAGCGTCTATGTTTTATTGTTTTTGAATTTATTGCAACTTTTCTTTCATTTTTTTTTTTTGAAAATTTGTTGACTGTCCTAAGACAAAGAGTAACGAAAAATAATAATATTATTTTAAAAAGTATAAATACTATATACCTATAACGCTTCTAAGTGGAGATTAGTAGTGTTTAATAAATATAAATAAAGTTTACAATAACATTTCAAATAATGTAAAACAGTGCCTATGGATCTTTAGAATAAAATAAAACTAGAATATATTTAAAATACCAATTTATATTTTAGTATAACACCAAGTATTAAGAATACAATCATCACCATCATTATATAATTCCTAATCAATAGATAATTAAACACAGCCAATACTACAATTTAAGAGTCTTACATAAGCAAGCGAAATATACATAAAGCTAAAAGAAACTCTAACACATTATAGGAAGTGTTGTCGTTTACTCCTCGTCGAATAGATTATACTGAACTCCAACTAAGAGATAAAAATATTAGGAAATGAGCGTCGATATGCCCAGTAGAAAAACCATTACTCACGTTTAGGTTTATTAACATCTGCATGGTTAGTTTATTATCCAATAATATTATTTATTTTATAACAACTCTATTATATTCACATTTGCCTAATGCCCTATAAATAAATCTTACCATGCTTTAATAACATATAATATAACTCATACTTAATTATTGTTTTTTGGTATCCACAACAAAAATCATACTTAAATCTTACCATGTAATGGTTTTTCTACTGATGCCCAGTAGAAAAACCATTACTCACGTTTAGGTTTATTAACATCTGCATGGTTAGTTTATTATCCAATAATATTATTTATTTTATAACAACTCTATTATATTCACATTTGCCTGATGCCCTATAAATAAATCTTACCATGCTTTAATAACATATAATATAACTCATACTTAAATATTGTTTTTTGGTATCCACAACAAAAATTTGGATTACGTCTTTATACTCAATGTAACCCTGAAGGGCGCGCTTGACAACTCAAAGCTAATGATCTGAGAGCTGTTGGGTGAAGTGACATCGTGTTACGACTACTATTCGAGTCATTTCTTAAAATCTTTCTCACTTACCTAGCTATAAAAATTAAAAAACATTTTTTTTGCTGGCATAAAACTTTTTAATTTACATGTATTATAAATACATCATTGTTTTCCAAAAGATTATAAGTTACTTATCTTATATTACAACTTGTGGCATGCTTAGTATTTTTTTTTTCAAAATTACATATCCCCAAAATACTTAATATATAGTGTATCCATACCTTGACTACATATCTGCTCATCCATCATTGCCAGCTCACCAGTGTTTCTATTTCGGCCTCTTGGCTAGATTCTCTACAGCATGAAATAACTAGGTGAGTTAATGCTCCTTAACTCCAAATATTGCCCACAAAATAATTTCTACTAGTTTGCATGATCTAGTTATGCTTACTTACAAATATTATTTATTCTTTCCTTAACTTTAGCTTAGCTACGGTCCAAGTGTTTGTACCAAATGCACATATAGGTCATCAAAACACCAAGACCTTAATATAACTTAGGACTTGCTTTAAGTCATAAGCTAATATGATACTTTCTTTACTTATATGGTAAATCATATTACTATTCCTTTAACTTATGGTGACATACCCTTTTATGATGCTTTATTAACTTTAAATAAGTGCATAACAAATGCATTTTACTAAGTGATTTAAATAATATTTTTTTAAAATATTTTATTTCACACTGTAGTGGGGTTTGAACTTACTTGGAAATAGTACAACGTTAACCAGTTTCTTGTTCCTTTGTTATCCATCTACGTGTGTTGCCTAGACAATTTACTATTATTAACTAACTTACTTATTATGGAGCTACATGTTGATAATGAGGCATAAGTGTTAATCTACCAAATCGGTTTATTACGTGGTTTTCTAAAAACCCAAGCATTACGGAACTCATTTCTCATTCTTCGCGATACCTTACCATTATTGATAGAATGCAAAATTATTTCTATTAAGGAACCTTTTTTCCTATTTCGGGCATTTTGGGGCTCATTCGGCCGCTTTGCAAAAAGGATGTTATTGCCCTCAACAAGCCTTAAAATCTTTTCGAGCTCCTTTTTTGCTAGGTCATTGCAAAATCTTACTTATCAATGATCGGGTAAAGAAAACAAGACACCAATTTTTTTTAGAGGTAAAGAAAACTATGTTAACGAATTTTACAATTTCAACCCAAATTATGAAAAATTTGACCATTTTACCCCTAGAACAGAAAATGATCATTTAATATTGTTGGGCTCAATTATTTCTTTTTTGCAAGAATTAATATTTTCTAAAGTTTCTAAGTCAAATTCTTTTAGTTTAAAAATGTTTTCTTTTTTATATCCTTTTGTCTAGTGATTAAAATTTGCAAAATTTGTAACTTATAAGCTGTGTGGAATTTTCGCGAGCCATCCATGATTTCTAACAATTTTGATGAGTTCTAGCACTTATGTATTTTAAATTTTCTAAAATTCCAACTGCATAGTGGAGTTTTTCTGCCATTTTTTAATTCTGTCGAACTTTTATAAATCTTTGCAATTTAGTCATCTCAAAATTTATAAAACTTTGTTCACAAAAGTTGTAAATATCACTATTTTAAATAGGTTCAAGATCCTATACAGTGGGTTATTTGCCTCAACCATTTTAAAATTTCAAATTTTTTTTTTAGAAAATCATCCGAACTTCGCAAGTTTGCATAGTTTTTTTTTTTCAAACTTAATTTAAAGCAAATAAACTTTAGTTTCTAACCATCAAGCATCATCATCATACATACAACAAATAACATAATCATGTTATAGTGTCCCTTCAACATGCGATAGCCTCTACTTTAATTATTACATACCAAACTTCCAAGAAAGAGTCATAATTTCTAATATAAAGTTTAGGATTTACCCAAGGGTTCTTTAGTGATCTTTGTGACCTCTGACAAGATCTTGATCTTGACTATAATCCTTAATATAGATCATGGAAAATTTTCCATCAAAACCGTTCTAAAAATCCCAAGAAAACCTTAAAACATAAAAGGAAAAGTCTAGATTTACCTTCCAAAAGTTGCATTTCCTTGAACGTAGCACTTTATCTTGATCTAACTCTTGATTAAGAGATGAATTTTTAGGTTATTTTTGAACAAAATAATTTAGGAGATAGAGCTCTAGGGGCTGCCAAATAAAAGGGGAGGAGTGGAGAGATTTTTGGTTCCAAACCTGCATGGAAAGTGTTATGTCTAAGTGTTATAAATGCCTATTTTGATGACTCACCATATTTGTAGTCATTTGAAGACTTTGTGGCAAAAAATATGGCTTATTTGAATGGTGAAATTAGCTACAACAAGAGGGGTGAGTTGGTTGAATTTCATCCTTTTAAGTGTCCAAAAATATGGGTCCCACTAACTTTTTATACAGTGTAATTTCACACTACACTGTATTTTTCTTTTACTGTTAGCATAAAATTACATAGATATTTACTTGAAACAGTCTAGAATAAACTAACATTTTTTATTTTATTTTCTAGTCCTAACACAGTATCCCATATATCTGTGTTTTTACTTCATCACTACATTTACGCTATATTGTTTACTGTTTTACCCTTGTGTGTCTTTCTTTTCTTTATTCCATCAACTGATGGCACATGAAACTTTAACAATTTAATGGACTAGTATCTGTCCATTTTTATATTGTCCGAACCATGGCATGCTTTTCTATTGTAAATAACATATTCACCCTTTATTAATTTATACCACAAAAATTAAAATGAATGTGATACAAATTTCATCTTAAGAGTATTTCACAAATTTATGAGTATTCAAACTTATAAAATTTATATATTAAAAATACTCTAATTTGTACAAAATTTATAGACGTAATACACATTAATATTATTCGTATAATTTTACAAAATACTATTTGTCAAAGAAAATTAATTAATTAAATCTAAACTAATTATGGATTTAAACTAATAAAATTTCTCAAGCATTACACATCGAATCCTGGATCCTCATCAAGATGATTAATGTACAGTGCGTTATGAGACTTTTAACCTAAGATAATGCCGTCAGTTTCCCCTATTTCTCTTTTAGGATATACATGCCCAAGGACTTAACCAACGCCCTCTTTACGTCTCATCATTCTCTCATATGCTCACTGATATGCAGAATTAGTATTATCCAACCATACTTATAAAAATAGTATTTTAATATGTCAAATCACTTGACCTTGTTGTACATTACAAAACGGGTCTAGAGTATTATGTTTCCAAATGACATATATCTATATAATATATTTACAAAATAATATATAAATTATCTTGCAAACCAAATAATCAATTTTAATTAAATAAACCACACAAAAGTTGAGTAATAGAATCCTTACCTCTTTGGTAAATAATTTACTAATAACCTCTACCTTGTCACCAACATGATGTATGCTCCAATTACCTCGACTGCCTTATGATGTATATGGTTAGAAATTATCCTAACAATATCACTGTTTAAATTATCATTATGTCAATTTATTTATTAGTATGCCTCATAAATAATTAGATCATAAATATGCATCAAAATTGGACTGTTACAGTAAAGCGATGTTTGCTATAGTAAACAACCTTGTATCATTGGCATTATTCAAGCTACAGTATGACATAGTTATAGTTATGTCATTTTAGAGTGCTATTGTCGTTTTTGTTCTTGAAATTTTTTTCAGAACTTCAGTTCATGGTGTTTCACCCTTTTCCTCCAAATTTTGGTCTTCTAACTTCTTTTTAAGCTGAAAATGATGCATAAACAATCTATAATCATTATAAACTAATTTCTAACAATTTTTTATATTCAAATCATAATTTAAATCAAAGTTTGAGTTTTTAAAATCTAACATCAAAACTTAGTTCAAAAGTATTGTTTGATCTTGAAAACCTCCGAGCTTCCTTGATCTATGTTTGTGGGAGCTTGGTTTGATCTTTGGTTTTATTTTTTGTTTTATGAGTGTTGCTGTGAGTGAATAATAGGAAGCAAAGGAAGAAGAAGAAAGAAAGAAGAAAAAGATGAAGAGAAAGAACAAGAGACAGATGAGAGAGTAAGATGTGTAACACCTGCCTATTTTATGTAACGGACCGCATTAAGTTAGTAACGTTGTTAAGGAATTTTATTAATAAATTACGTTATATGATAAGATATATGATGTGCATGTTACTAACTTTTTATGTTAAGTTTTGTGATAGGTGACGACCGCATGGAATCGTTGTGCTCTAGTGTTCATGTGAAATTTTAAATGTATGATTAATTATGATGCAATGATGTATGAATGTTTTGTTGATGGCATTTAAGGACAGTTCGGCAAGCCGAACTTTTAAGATCGGCAGGCCGAACATTATGCCTAAGATCGGCAGGCCAAAGAAACCCATCGGCAGACCGAACTAGGTGAAACCGGCAGGCCGAACACGGCTGATGAGTAGCCAGCAGAAATCTGTCCAAAATTATGGCTGAGTTAATTACATTAATTGGATAATTTAATGTGATTAATTGGCATAATAATGGAATGTTTTATCAGTTAAGGAAATAAGGGGTTTGACTTTGCATTGATTTGTATTATTTTAAGAGGTTTCCTATATTTAGAGGGTAAATTATGGTAAGATTAATGATTTGTTTGACCTTCCTTTTCTTTCTCTTCTTTTTCCCACGCCAATAGCCCCTCAACAGTCAGAAAATTCTGACTTAATGAAGGGAATTGAATTCCCATCAATTATGCTCATTATGTTAAAAAAATTTTAACGTTCCTTTTTCATTATTTTCTCTCATTCTCATGTTTTGCTCTCTCAAATTTCTGAGACATTTGTTTCTCTTTTCCTCTTCTCTTCTCCACGCATTTCACTTCCTTCTCTCTCGAAATTTTCTGCAAGAAAATTTAAAGAAAAGTCATATTTCGTTGGGTAAAATTCAAGGATTTTGAGAAGATATTTCAAGGTAAGAATTTAGTTTTTTAGTGTTTTGGAAAAAGAAATTCTCCTCCCCAAATTCATCTACAATACCTTCTCTAGGTATTGTATTTTGTCCATGTATGTATTGTGTGATGTTTCTTCACGTTTCATGTCTTTTCGGTATTTTTATGAAAAATGAATAATTCTATCTTCTACTCTTCACAGTAAATATTACTGTTTAACCTGGATGCATGAAAAATACAATGATTATTCAAGAGGTAAATGAATGATGTTTTCATGAAAAGTTGTTAAGAATATGCATATGTATGAATGATGAATGTATTTTATGTTATGAAATTTTTATGAGATGACAATGAGAAAACTGTTTTAATAATGCTATTTCTGGAATTTTGTTTATGAAATGTTATATATATATATATTTAAATGATTTTATGATAATAAAATAATTTTATGCATGAAAATAAGATGTTGTATGAATTATTAAATTAAAGAATATGTGTTTTGAATTATTAGAAAACATTATTTTTTTAAAAAAAGATTTGCATGATTGTAATGTATGGTTTGTTTTGTTTTACATGCTTAAGGTAATTTTATGATTTGAGAAAAATTATGATAACATGTTTATATGATGATAAATTATGTTTTAGTGATGATGATTATGAGATATGTTTGTAAAATGTGATGAATGTATACATGAGTATTATATGAATGAATGTTATGAGAATGGATATTTCATGATATGTATTAATGTTATTGCATCTTTAAATGGATAAATGGCATGAACACTCAAGGAACGAGCACTACGAGACCGCGGCGTCATCACCAAATCACGTTAAGGTTAAGTAAGCTAGCTTTAAGGTAAGTACATTCTCACCTGCAACATGACACGTTTTTACAAGATTTGATGTTATGTTCATAATGATATTCAAGATGATTTTATGGATATTTTCCTTCAGAAATTCTATGAAAAACTTTCATGATTTTAAGTTATGCATGATGATTATGGCATGTTTCAAAGTATGAAAATTATGTATATATGTATCACCTAATAAGTGTTACACACCAATGTTATGAAATGAAATGTTATGATGTCATGTTTGGTTTTGGATTAGCTACCCTTCTCCTCTCATGACGGTGCGCCTATGATGATGTTTATGGTGCAACACTTGGGTTCTTAAGATAAAAATGAAATAAGTTTTAAAATAGTCAACGTAATGAAAGATATGTTTCTATGAAATTGTGCTTAAGGCACTTTTATGATATGATGATGATGATGATGATGATGATGATGATGATGTTTATGAAATGTTTTAAATTGTGAGAATTATATGTACTTACTAAGCATTAGCTTAATCATGTTCTATGTCATGTTGCAGATAAGGGTAAGAAAATCATGGACTAGACGGAGGACATAGGAAGGCGTGTGAGCACTAAGCACGATGAATTATAACCGGAAGCACGCCAAGAAGAACGCTCTTATGGTTTTAATTAAGTTATATATTTTGAACATATATTTTTATGTTAAGTTTTAAGAATACTTATATTATGGTTTTATAAGTTATTTTATCATTTTTTAATGAATTATGAACTTCCACTAAATTTTACGAAAAGTTGGTTTGTTTTAAAATTTAAGTTTTTCAAGGAAATTCGTCTCGGATGGCCTGCCGAACTTTTTGGCCGGCCTGCCGATGTCTAGAAGTTCGGCCTGCCAAACATGGATGAGTTTTTGGTCTGAATTGCAGAGCCTCTACCGGCCTGCCGGTTGAGGGAACTCCGGCCTGCCGATCATGTTCGGCTTACCGAAGTCCCAAGTTTGGCATGCCGAACTGTGGGAGTAAATGTCACAACTCGCCTTTTCGGGCTGTGATAAAACTCTTTCTTACTTACTTTAGGGCAAAAATTTAGGAAATTTTTTTTAAACGGAAATAAATATTTACTTACATTAACTTTGATAACTCCCAAAATACTTTCATATACTTGTATTTACATAATTAATACTTTTACTTTCATAACATCTTTCTTTTAATCATTTCATATCAAAATAACTTTAAACATACGTAGCGGAAAACATTACAGCAGCGGACTCCATACCCAATCTGCACACCTCATCCGTCCGCCAGCTCATCATTACGACTCATTCTGACCTTTTCATCGGAATACCTACAGCATGAAAAACTTAATGAGCTAACGCCCAGTAAGTCCCATAAATCCCACATGGATATTCACATGAATGCATGAATCAATTATGCTTTCTTATAAACTTTCTTTATTCTCATCATTTCTTATCTTTACTAGGGCCCAGGTGTTCGTACCATTGCACAATCTTATTTAGGTCTACGTAACACCGTGACCATAACATATCCTTTAAACTCCCCTTGAGTTAGGAGTCGGTACGACACTTTTCTTAATTTCTGGTGATACATTTACCAGTCTATTTATTATGGTTGACATACCATGCATGAAGTGATAATCACATATTATCCATGAAACATAAATTCTTTTGCATAGCATAATACACACAGGTACTTACTTTTTATACACACTGGTACATATTAATATACGCACAGGTATATAGCATAATGTACTCACAGGTACTTAATATAAAATGTACACACAGATACCTACTTTATACATACTCAAGTATTTATCATTGTACACACAGGTACGAAATCATGATACACATGCTCATTTTCATTATTGTACACACAGGTACGCAACATATTATACACACAGGTACAAAATCATGGTACACATGCTCATTTTCATTAATGTACATACAAGTACATAACAGCTTGTACACACTGGTACACATTAATATGCTCACACTTATTCATACATGACTATACCCTTAGGTATTCATATCATGGCAACCATTCAAGTTTACACTTAATTATACACACAAGTATACATATACATACATTTCTTTCTAAACCTACATTTCATACTGTAGGTGAGAAGGGTACTTACTTGATGCGAATGTCGGGCAACTTAACCTCGATTTTCCTTCTCCTAGACTCCTAGGATCCTGTTGGCCAATTACAAAGCCATTAGCCAAATTTCACTATGTTTCGATACGAAACATCCATTAGTTAATAAATTGAGTTGCATTACTATGTACAACTCTAAAAACCACTATTTTTTTTTCTTCTTATTTCTATCTAACTTTACTCTATCGTTTCTAATGAAGGGCGGAAACCTTTCTAGTCGTTTTCTTATTCCATTGGAAACATTTTAAAACGGTTCGGGTTATTTGGACAAAAATGACGATTTTGCCCTCTGTGGGTCCACTAACCTACCCGAACTCGATTTCGTTATTCTTACGAAAATAACCATATACTAATTTCAAAATAACACCCTAGTGGGTCAAATCTCTTTATTTCTCAATTATGCCCCATTTTCATAAAACTTTACGGTTTAGTCCCTGAACTGAAAATTTTGACGATTTTACCCCCGGGACTAAAATTTACTTCTTTGCATCAAAATTTCCTATTTTTCTCAATGATTATTTTTGCTTAAGGTACCATACCTTAAATCATTTTAAAAAATTACATTTTTATCATTTAACACTTTTTTCACTTTTAACATGTTCTTGAAAAATCATAAACTCATAAATGATTGAGTTTTTGGACAAACCGTCTGCGAGATCCAACAGTTTCGTCGAGATCTACAACTTTCGTGTTTTAAATTTTTCCAAAATCTCACTGTACAGGGGCGTTTTTGACTATTTTTCAAATATGCCGAGAAGGAACTTTTTCTTTCAATGTAGTCCCTTTGGCATTTTTATAAAAATCCATTTCAAATTTACAATTCTACCCCTGCAGAAACCATTCCATGCCTTAATCCACACATTCTCATGCTCAAACATCACTTTTACAAAGTCAAACATCAAAATTACAAAAAAAATACTTTTTGCAAAAATTGCCATTTTGCACTATAAACCAATGTTGCACAACTCAAACTTGCCAATCATCACATATACATAAAATTCCAGCAAATACATGCTCAAAACCCCTCATGGGTTTGAAAGAATAAAATCAAAACAAAATTCAAAACTTTAAACTTTAAAACTTACCCAAATAACACTTTTTGGATTTCTAGCCTTCAAAGGCTTCTTGAACTTCTTCTTGGACTTTGTTTTCATGCAAAAATAGCATGGATTAATCTTTGCCCTTTACCCATGAAAAATCCCTTGAAAACTCATGAAAAAGTTTAGGATTTTACCTTAAAACTTGTGGGAAATCCTTGTACTTGCTTGTAAAACTTGTTTGGGGTTATTTTTGTAAATTTTGGGGGCTGAGAAATTTTTTTAGAGACCTGGACATGGCTGCCGAATCTTGGAAGGAAAGAAAGGAAGTGAATTTTTGTGATAACTTTGCCTTAAATGCATCATTATCACATTTGGTGACTCATGGTAACCCATGAGTATACCACTAGGTGTCCTCATCTTATTAGGCCACATTGCATGGCTTGTTGGCCCAATAGAATTCAAGCAAATGTCCATTTTGTAGAGTTAAAAATTTATACTGTGTAATTTTTCATCACACAGTATTTTTTTTATACTGCCGTGGTCAAATTAGTGTACCTTCTATCCTTAGACTGTATAAAAATATTTAACTTACTTTTCGTTTACTTTTGGAGGCCAATCATAACATTTTTTTGTATCTGTGTTTTCATTTAGCAGTATTCTTATACTGTTCTGGCCTCCTTTCTACCCCCGGTTAGGGTTAGGACAACCTCTATGTCCTATTTACATTCTAATCATTCATTCGTTTATATCACAATTTCACAATTAATTGTGACATGAAATTCATTTTATGGATATTATGCACAAATCTCTGAGTCATCAAACTCATAAAATTTGTATTTTATAATATCCACCATTGCATTACATATGCCATAAAATTTGCAATCAATGCCGCTCATTCATATTTTATTGTAATTTTCACATAAATTACAATTTTTATAAAATTTCACATTTTTAAGAATAAATTCATTAATTAAACCTCATTAAATATTAGGTTTTATTGATGACGTTTTCTCAGTCATTACAGTAAATGAGTTTTAAATGATGAGATGAATAAGGAGATTTGATGAGATGTTTTGTTAATTCCTAATTTTTTTACAACTTGATAAACCTATATTATTAAATAAGTTCATGATTAATTTAAGTATAATTGAATAAATTACGATATGAAATAAGTTAAACAATGTTATTCTAAACAATGTTAAGTTTAAAAAATTTTTTTTTTGAGGTATGAATGGATCCTAGTTAAGTATGTTTAAGTACTTTTAAAATCAATAGTACCGTTTAAGTTTGATATTATTTATATGTTTAAAGTTTAAGCAAGTATGAATGTATGTATGTAACGACATCTGTGACGTCCGAATTAAGGGGCGTTCCAAGATGTGTGAGAGAAAATTTAAAGAAGATAAGGCAACATCCAATGCTGCCTTTCTCTAGCAGGTAGAGAAAATCAAAGGAGAAGATGGATAAATATTCCACAAAAGATTCTTGAGCAAAAATACCAAATGACATTTTCGTAAATAAATAGAAGTTTAGGGCATCTTCGTAATTTTGCTAATTATGTGTAAAGATATTTTTAAAAAAATTTAAAATAGGTAGACTAATTAACATGGGATAAATTTTTGATGCAACAAACTTTTACAAAATTTAAATTAGCACACTAATATTTAAATTAAAACAATTATACTCGTTAAAAATAATGGATATTACAATACCCTTAAGGAGGTCTATTAAGCCTTGGTTGAAATCTGTTTTTTATTTAATTTAAGATAAAAAAACAACAGTGTATCTATATATATGCGGTACTTAGAACGAAACGTGGGATGATTCATCCCATGCGATTCGTTCACTTTTTTTTTTTTTTTTTGCTTTTTCAATTTTAGTTTTTTTAACCCTACACCCTTAAAAAAAATCTTTACCCTTTCAAAAAAAATTATGCCTCTTTTTTTTTTTTTTTTTTTTTTTTTTTTAACTCTTTAACCATATTTTTTTCCTTTTTCTTCTATAGAGAATAATAGAGAGAAGGAAATCTAATATTTTTGTTAGCTTTTTCCAAATATCTTACTTTTTTTTTAATTTACAATTTCATTTTCTATATATTTCTTTGGAATTTTTTTTTTCTTTTACTCTTACTTGTTACTATTAAAATAGTATTGTTGGGTTTTTTTGATAAGCCCACTACAATAATTTTTCCTTTAAATGTCTCACTTTTTAAAAGCCTTTTCACCCCACACTTTAACTATTATTTTTTTTAATAAATACATTCTTTTTAATTTAATTTGTTGGGAGAATTTTGAAATTGTTTTTTATACCCTTACTCTTGCTAACACAATTTTTATTTGTTTTTTTTTTTTTGCCTTTCAATGTTGTTGTTTTTTTTATCTTTTTTTTTTTCCTTAAACCCACACCCTCAAGGAACAAGAAACTTATCTTTTTTAAAAAAATTATGCTTATTTATTTATTTATTTATTTACTTTTTAACCATATATTTTCTTTTGTTTCTTTATTATTTTTTTCATTTTATGATATCAAAATAATATCTTTCAAATTAAAATAATGTCTTCCAATAAAGTTGCCTATTTTTTTAAAAAAATTTCGTTATCTATGTGGTCCTTTAGAATATATTTTCACTGTCGTTTGCTACTATTAAAATAATATTGTTGGGATTTTTGAATTAGCCTACTACTATATTTTTTTCTCCCTAAAATGTACCTTTTTTAAAAGCTTTTTCACCCCTTCCTTTAGCTATTATATTTGTAAAAATGTATTATTTTTAATTTAATCATGTTAGGAGAATTTTGAAATGCTTTTTTTTTTCTTACTGTACTCTTATGAATATAATATATTTCCATATGTACTATTGCTTAGTTTTTTTTTTTTTTTTCATTTTGTCAAGAGATCCTTTACACTGTGATCATTCTTTAATGTACTTTTGTTAAATAGTTTTTTCCCTGCATGTTTCTATTGAAATATATATAGATACATATGTATGTATAAATATAGATGTGTCCCTATTTAGATTTTTACTATGTAATTCTTATTATTTTAAAAGTGATAGCCATAAAAAGCTTTGTGTTAATTGCGTACTAACCAACAATTATGATATTTATTATTGTATAAATTAATAATAATAATAATAATAATAATATTATTATTATTATTATTATTATTATGGGAACAAAAACTTAACATGTAGATAAAATCTTCCAGATGGCTCATACGTTATTCGACTAATGTATAAATAAAGAAAGAGTAAAATATATGAGCAACAATTGTTTAAAAAAGAAAGAAAGAACATTTAAAAAAGAGAGACATTTTTTTAATGGAAAACTCGACTATGCGAGCTACATAAAAGCCACAAAAAGGAAAAAATATACAACACATAACCAAAGTGTAACACCCCTATGTGGGGGTTAACAGTTTTAAATAAATAAAAAATAATTTTAAATTTTATATTATTTAAATCAATTAAACAATGCCCATGGGTCTTTAAACAACAAGAAAAATAAAAATAAACGTTTTAAATACAAACCACAGTTTTTAGTGTAGCACCAAATATATATAATTACAGTCATCATCACCATAGTACAATTCCCAAATAACTTAACACAGCCATAAAAAAAAATAATACAACTCTTACATGTTGTAGATAAGTTGTAATTAAACAGGGTCTTCTAACACGAAAACAACAGGATTGTTTTCGTTTATTCCTCTTCAAATATGTTGCACTGAGTTCCACCTGAGATATGAAGATATGATAGGGATGAGCATCGACATGCCCAGTAGGGAAATCATGACTCACCTTATGGTTTATCCATTACCACATTAAAAACTGCATGGTTAGTAGGTTACATCATATTCCAGATTATGAAGTTTATTATGATCACATCTTATGGATACCGTAGTTAATCATTACCAAGTGTCATAATTACACATTTATACAAATATTACCAATCATCATTGTTCCTAGGTATCCATGTTAAATTGAGTATCACTCAACTCATCGAAACCCAAATGGGCGCACTTGATCACCCTATAAACATTCCAAGGGTGTTCCGGTGAGGGGACATTAAGCCCCGAGTCCTCACCAAATCAATTCCTGTACAGTGTGTTCTGGGACTTTCAACCCAAGGAAGTGTCATCACCTTCCCCCTATTTTACCTTTTTGGGTATTCATGCCCAAGGACGTAACCGCCGCCCTCTTCATGTCTCACCATTTCTCTATATTAAATCATTATTAATAGAGTCAGTTTTCCTAACCATGCTTCTCAATTTATAACATGTGTCAATTCATTATGTTCCTCGCCGTACAATACAAGACGAGTCCATGTCATAGTTTCATATGTGATACTCATATAATATCAGTTCAACATAGATATATATATATTGCGGCAAAACAATCAATTTTAATTCTATAAAAACCTCACAAAAATGAGTAATAGAATCCCTACCTTTCAAGCTTATCAACAATCTTTTAATCCTGGAATCAATTAACGTTAGCTCCACACATCCTTGACCCTAAGGCATGCATAAGGACAATTAAAACTAAAGCACAACGTATAATCACATTCATAAGTGAGTTATGTGTAAACCCGTCTACTAGTGCCATTAAAGTATTTTTATGCATTAAACATGGAGAAAATGCATACTAAAAACTAAGTTTAGATTAAAGAAAACCTACCTCAAAACTTCTTTGAAAAGCACCAAAGTTTGGGTTATCAATCAAGCTTGAATTAACTTTAAAACCGCCTCGATCATCGTTGGGAATTATAATTGTCTTGGCCACAAAGAGAGCTTTGTGCTCTATGTCTTTAGTTAGAAATTTGAAGTGAGAAGGGAGAGAATGAGAACTAGAGAAGAAGGTGGTGATAGTTAAATAAAAAGATATCAAAATGCTTAAGAGGAATGAGATGTTTACGGGGAAAAGTTGTAAGAAGAAACAAAAGAGTCTTAAAGGAAAATATCATCTTGTCTCCCATGAAGACTTTTAGCAAATAATGCCAACATAATTGAGGGGATAATTGGAGTGAATTATAGAAGAAGATAAGGAAATAATTAATTAGGTGGTTGAGAAATATCTCCATGTCTTCTATGAATTGACGGAAAATAATTCAATGTCCCCTTCGGATACCTTTAGCAAAATGAGAAGAAGTCTATAAAATTGAGCAATAATTTAGGGAGACAAGATTAGTAGAAGTAAGTGTTGGTAAGTTTTGAATGTTTCTTAGGAAGACTTGGTAAGAAAATACTAAAATGGTATTTTTTTTAAATGATCATAAACAACTTAGTAATTTTAAATAGTCACATTTTATTCATTAAATTTTACAAAATTATGCCCGTTAAAAATACGGGTGTTACAGCTCTCCCCTCCTATAAAAATTTCGTCCTCGCAATTTCGTACACTGATTACAATGTTAAAACAAATGTGGGTACTTTTCTCTCATTTCAGATTCAAGTTCCCATGTGGCTTCCTCCACATCATGGTGTTGCCACATCACTTTCACCAGAGAAATTCCACGACGACGTAATAATTTTATTTCATGATCCAGTATTTGAACTGGAATTTCTTCATAATTCGTATCTCCTTGAATTGGCACATCTGTCCACATGATCACATGTGAAGGGTCGGGTTCATACTTTCTCAACATCGATACATGAAACACATTATGTACATGAGACAATTGTGGTGGTAGGTCTAAACGGTATGCCAACGTTCCAATGCGTTCCACAATCTCAAACGGTCCTGTATACCTTGGTGCTAACTTTCCTTTAACACCAAATCGAGATACACCTCGTTTTGGTTTCACTTTTAAGAACACAAAGTCTCCGATCATGAACTCTAAAGGTCGCCTCCTCTTATCTGCATAACTCTTTTGTCGACTTTGAGCTGTCTGAAGACGTTCGCGAATAATCTGGATCTTGTCCGTTGTTTCTCTGATAAACTGAGGCCCAAGTTCAAGACGCTCTTCCTTTTCAGCCCAACACAATGGAGATCTACAAGGTCTACCATATAAGGCCTCATATGGAGCCATTCTAATACTTGCTTGGTAACTGTTGTTATATGCGAATTCAACATATGGCAGCTGTGCAGCCCAATTTGTTCCAAAGTCCAGCACACAAGCCCGAAGCATATCCTCGAGAATCTGAATGACACGTTCAGATTGTCCATCTGTTTGAGGATGAAAAGCTGTACTAAAATTCAATTGAGTTCCCAAGGCCCTCTGCAATCCTCTCCAAAATTTCGACGTGAAACGTGTATCTCTATCGGAAACTATTGACATTGGCACTCCATGCAATGTCACTACCTTTTCCACGTACAATTGACATAATTTTGAGACACTATAATTAGTTCTGATTGGGATGAAGTGGGCTGTCTTAGTTAAACGATCTACAATTACCCAAACGGCGTCATGCCCTATTTGAGTCTTAGGAAATCCAGTAACAAAGTCCATTGTCACATGATCCCACTTCCATTCTGGAATAGGTAAGCTCCTCAACTCGCCTCCAGGCTTTTGATGTTCCGCTTTAACCTGTTGGCACGTCATGCACTTAGAGACAAAGGTTGCTACATCTCGTTTCATTCCTCGCCACCAGTATTGTCGTTTTAGATCCATATACATTTTTGTGCTTCCAGGATGAATAGCAAACTTTGAACGGTGAGCCTCATCTAGCACCGCATGCCTGAGATATGGATCCTCTGGAACAACTAATCTTCCTTTGTAAAGTAAAAATCCTTCTGGCTCAATCTGCCATCCATCCAGTTGTTCTCCATTTTGTATTTGTTTCCAAACCCTACGTAATCCTTCATCGTGCCATTGTCCTTGTTTTACTTTCTGAATTAACGTAGGAGTTGCTATCACATTGAATAAGAAAGCTCTCTCGTTATCTTCATAATATTGCAAGTTAAAGTCGGCGATAGTGACTCGTCTCCAATCTTCCAATGCTAAACTGGCTATACGTCCGTTGTTCTTACGACTTAGAGCATCTGCCACGGCATTTGCTTTTCCAGGATGATATTGGATACTAAAGTCATAGTCCACCATGTACTCAGTCCATCTTCGTTGCCTTAGATTGAGATCCTTTTGAGTAAACAAATATTTCAGACTTTGATGATCTGAATATAGCTCGAACTTTGCGCCATATAGATAACATCTCCAAATTTTGAGTGCGAAAACCACAGCAGCTAACTCAAGATCATGTGTGGGGTAGTTCCTCTCATGGGGTTTCAACTGGCGTGAGGCGTAGGCAACTACTCGTCCATGCTGCATTAACACACAACCCAAACCGTTTCCTGAGGCATCAGTGTATACTGTGTAAGGCTCCTCGTTGTTAGGTATGATCAGCACAGGTGCACTAGTGAGTCTTCTTTTCAGTTCCTCAAATGCTTCTTCACATTTATCATCCCACACGAACTTGACATTCTTCCTTGTGAGTTTTGTTAATGGAGAAGCAATCTTTGAAAAATTCTCTACGAAGCGTCGATAGTATCCAGCTAGTCCGAGGAAACTTCGAATCTCTGACACGTTCTTTGGTCGTTCCCAATTTAGCACTGCTTCAATTTTGGAGGGGTCCACTGAGATGCCTTCTTCAGAGACAACGTGTCCAAGGAACTTGACCTTCGTCATCCAGAAATCACATTTTTCTCTTTTTGCATAAAGACCATGTTCTCTCAACGTTTGTAGAGCGATCCTCAAATGCTCAGCATGTTCTTCTTCGTTTTTAGAATAGATCAAGATATCATCTATGAAAACAATGATAAATTGATCTAAGTACGGTCGAAAGACACGGTTCATCAAGTCCATGAAAGCCGCTGGTGCATTAGTCAACCCGAAAGGCATGACAAGAAACTCAAAATGACCGTAGCGAGTCCGAAAAGCTGTCTTTGGAATGTCCTCTTCTCTTATCTTCAGTTGGTGATATCCGGATCGTAAGTCAATCTTTGAGAAATAGCAAGATCCTCCTAACTGATCGAACAACTCATCAATTCGAGGTAGAGGGTACTTGTTCTTGATAGTCAATCGATTAAGCTGGCGATAATCGACACAGAGCCTCAACGATCCGTCATGTTTCTTCACAAAAAGTACTGGAGCTCCCCAAGGTGATGTACTTGGTCGAATAAATCCTTTTTCCAGTAATTCGTCCAACTGCTTCCTCAATTCCACTTTCTCAGCAGGTGCCATTCGATACGGGGCAATAGAAACAGGCGCTGCTCCTTGAGTTAAGTCGATGACAAACTCAATTTCTCTATTAGGCGGAAGTCCGGGCAATTCATCTGGAAAAACATCTGAAAATTCGTCCACCACAGGAGTGTGAGAGGATAGGTCACTCTTCTTTAGTTCTCCATCTGAAGCAAAGATCGTCCCAAGATTGGTGAAATTCCTTCGTCCTCCAATACAAGCCTTTAGCACCGGGGCTGGCGTCACTGTTCCTGTTTTTGCCTGAAATTCGATGACTTGTCCATTCTTGGTGAATAAAGAGACACGTTTCCTATGACAATCTACTATTGCCTGGTATTTAGTTAGCCAATCCATTCCTAAGATTACATCAAACTCTGTCATAGTTATTACATATAGGTCAGCCGATAGTTTATGTTCTCCTATAACAATACACACTGATTTACAAATTATGGATACTTCAGCTATCCCGCCCATTGGTGTACTAAGGGTTAATGATGAACTACATGTCTCAGTTTCTAATTGTAGTACGGAAGCAAATAACATAGATATAAATGAATGAGTGGCACCAGTGTCAAATAATACATGAGCCCAAGAATGAGACACGTGAATCATACCGTCTACAACTGAGTGATCAGCCTGTTTTCCTTGTCCAGTTGTAGCCGTAATTGCATAAGCTTGTGCTGGTGCTTTTCCTTTATCATTTTTTCCTCGGTTTCCTTGGCTACTACTAGCCTTATTATTATTTCTCCCAGAAAAATATGGCCTTTGATTCACTGAGCCTTGTGGAGTCGGTTGGAAGTTCTGATTAGCATAAAAATTGGAACCCTGTGGCCGCTGTTGATAGTTGTACTGAGGCTGGAACCCTCGAGGTTGAGTTACTGAGACTTGGGAAGCTGGAGTGTTTTGCTGAGGCGCTCCACGATTTTGACTCCCTCCCCAAACAGTGGAGCCAAAATGACTTCCTTGTGGCCTTGGTGCAAAGGATGATTGTGTAGGGCGGTTAGGGCAATTTCTCCTCAGATGTCCCACTTGTCCACAGTTATGACAAGCATACGGTTGGAAACGACCACTGCCAGAAGATCCACCACCAATAGTCACTCCACTATGCTGAATGACTTGCCCTTGTGACTTCTCTTTCTTACTTATTTTCCTTTGACGCCCACCAGAACCCTTATACTCTCCATAGGAGTTATTTAGTTCTGTCTCTGCCCGCTGTGCCGCAGCTACAAGATCAAGAAAATCTGTTGATGGAACAGCAGCTATCATTTGTCTGATTTTCGGCCTCAGGTTATTTCTAAATTTTTCGCATCTCGCCATTGGATCCGATACAGCCCCGGGATTGTAGCGAGACAATTCTATAAATCGAGCATGGTATTCAGCAACTGTTGTATCTCCCTGCACCAGGTTTTCAAATTCTCGCATCATTGCTTGCCTATGGCTCTGAGGAATATAGGTGTTGCGAAAAATGGTTTCGAACTGCTCCCATGTAAGATTCGGCACGTCATAGTCGTCTTTCTGAAGATCCCACCATTCTTCGGCTTTACCCTCAAATATATATGTTGAAAAGCTAACCCAATACTCCCGTGGAATCCTCAAGGTGTCCAACTTCTTTTTGACTGCCTTTAGCCATTGTTCTGCTATGACCGGGTTAGGTTCTCCACTAAATGTGGGTGGTTTCTGCTTCATAAACTCCTTCAACAGAGTTAGATGTCGTTGTTCGGGATCACGAACCTCCACAGGTCTTTGCACATTTTGTAATGCTTGAAGAATTTGTCCTAAATTATTTACTTCTGGTGCAGCTGGCGGGGATTGTGTTGCATGTCGTAGTTGCTCATCTTCTTGAGCTTGTTCCATCGGTTCCGGTTGCTCAACTTCTTGAGCATGTTCAACCGGTTGTGACAGCTCAGACGATTGCATTTGACGTCTTGGTGGCATAGTTTCTACTGGCTGCGAAAATTTAACTAGGATCAGTACCAAATGATGATGACATTAACACCTAACTTTAAAACCATTCCCAAAGATTAATTTTTAAGGTGGTGCTATACCCCCTAGGTTAATCGAACCTAGGCTCTGATACCAAAAATTCTGTAACACCCCTATGTGGGGGTTAACAGTTTTAAATAAATAAAAAAATAATACAACTCTTACATGTTGTAGATAAGTTGTAATTAAACAGGGTCTTCTAACACGAAAACAGCAGGATTGTTTTCGTTTATTCCTCTTCAAATATGTTGCACTGAGTTCCACCTGAGATATGAAGATATGATAGGGATGAGCATCGACATGCCCAGTAGGGAAATCATGACTCACCTTATGGTTTATCCATTACCACATTAAAAACTGCATGGTTAGTAGGTTACATCATATTCCAGATTATGAAGTTTATTATGATCACATCTTATGGATACCGTAGTTAATCATTACCAAGTGTCATAATTACACATTTATACAAATATTACCAATCATCATTGTTCCTAGGTATCCATGTTAAATTGAGTATCACTCAACTCATCGAAACCCAAATGGGCGCACTTGATCACCCTATAAACATTCCAAGGGTGTTCCGGTGAGGGGACATTAAGCCCCGAGTCCTCACCAAATCAATTCCTGTACAGTGTGTTCTGGGACTTTCAACCCAAGGAAGTGTCATCACCTTCCCCCTATTTTACCTTTTTGGGTATTCATGCCCAAGGACGTAACCGCCGCCCTCTTCATGTCTCACCATTTCTCTATATTAAATCATTATTAATAGAGTCAGTTTTCCTAACCATGCTTCTCAATTTATAACATGTGTCAATTCATTATGTTCCTCGCCGTACAATACAAGACGAGTCCATGTCATAGTTTCATATGTGATACTCATATAATATCAGTTCAACATAGATATATATATATTGCGGCAAAACAATCAATTTTAATTCTATAAAAACCTCACAAAAATGAGTAATAGAATCCCTACCTTTCAAGCTTATCAACAATCTTTTAATCCTGGAATCAATTAACGTTAGCTCCACACATCCTTGACCCTAAGGCATGCATAAGGACAATTAAAACTAAAGCACAACGTATAATCACATTCATAAGTGAGTTATGTGTAAACCCGTCTACTAGTGCCATTAAAGTATTTTTATGCATTAAACATGGAGAAAATGCATACTAAAAACTAAGTTTAGATTAAAGAAAACCTACCTCAAAACTTCTTTGAAAAGCACCAAAGTTTGGGTTATCAATCAAGCTTGAATTAACTTTAAAACCGCCTCGATCATCGTTGGGAATTATAATTGTCTTGGCCACAAAGAGAGCTTTGTGCTCTATGTCTTTAGTTAGAAATTTGAAGTGAGAAGGGAGAGAATGAGAACTAGAGAAGAAGGTGGTGATAGTTAAATAAAAAGATATCAAAATGCTTAAGAGGAATGAGATGTTTACGGGGAAAAGTTGTAAGAAGAAACAAAAGAGTCTTAAAGGAAAATATCATATTGTCTCCCATGAAGACTTTTAGCAAATAATGCCAACATAATTGAGGGGATAATTGGAGTGAATTATAGAAGAAGATAAGGAAATAATTAATTAGGTGGTTGAGAAATATCTCCATGTCTTCTATGAATTGACGGAAAATAATTCAATGTCCCCTTCGGATACCTTTAGCAAAATGAGAAGAAGTCTATAAAATTGAGCAATAATTTAGGGAGACAAGATTAGTAGAAGTAAGTGTTGGTAAGTTTTGAATGTTTCTTAGGAAGACTTGGTAAGAAAATACTAAAATGGTATTTTTTTTAAATGATCATAAACAACTTAGTAATTTTAAATAGTCACATTTTATTCATTAAATTTTACAAAATTATGCCCGTTAAAAATACGGGTGTTACACAAAGCCTAAAGGGTGCCACTTACATGACTAGACAACACAACTGCATCCTAACTTAAATGAGAGGACTCCTCTCAAATATGGACTGATTATTAATTGCTGTCGTTCAAAATGGACTCCGGAAGTGTTATCGTTATCCTGAAAGGGGCTTCATCTAAGCTCATCATGCTTAGTGAGCTTACAATAAGGCCTAGACCATTGTCTAGCTTGACATCTATATACCTGTCGTCCTTATGGGGTGGAGCTAATATCAAAAACATACTAGAAGGTGCGGAAACCACCTCCTTTATTATATAAGGAAAGTAACAACAAAAACAAACAAAAGAACAAAGTCTCAACTGGGCTGCTGTCTCCACCACCCTCTACGACTCCGAGGTCCCACAACGCCCACCGCCTAGAACCTGCCACCACCCATTTCTAGTAACACGCCTCTTTAAGGATGCCCATGCCTATGCCCTGCCCAGCCCAACCCAGCCTCACCACGGCT
This sequence comes from Artocarpus heterophyllus, assembly GCA_025403435.1. Taxonomy (NCBI): domain Eukaryota; kingdom Viridiplantae; phylum Streptophyta; class Magnoliopsida; order Rosales; family Moraceae; genus Artocarpus; species Artocarpus heterophyllus. The sequence continues at coordinate 21,709,481 of CM046327.1, read as the reverse complement.
AGGCCCCTCAACGCCGACAGCATTCAGCCATCAACCAGATTTGCACTAACCCACTGCACCCTGAAGAAGTCGTGCCTTCTCCCACTATTGTCCTCCTCTTCCCATGCTCAAGGAAGTTTTAGGGAAGTTTTAATCATTATGAAAAACCAAATGTTTTATTATAAGGCGGTCATTTTTTGTTCTGGGGGCAAAAATGTTAAGATTTTTGTGTTTTGGACCAAAACTGTAAAACCTTGTGAAACTATATGCTCGCTAAGAAAATGTTAGTTTCCTGCACTGCTGTTAGCAGTGAGTAACCATAGGTTTTAAGTTTAAAAGGATTAAAAGTTGTTATCATGTAAAGAATAAGAGAAAAATGCTAAGGGCATAATTGTTAAGATTTTCATATTATAGGTCAAAACTGTAAAGTTTTGATAAAATAGATTTTAACTGATGGAAAACTGTTGTTTTGTTTTCCATAATGTTACGAGAAGTAAAGAAATATAAGTTTTAGTTTAAAAAAAGTTTCAAAAGTTTCTAAGACCCATCAAGAGCAAAATTATCATTTTTCATAAAAGGGCCAAAACAGACCTTAAAATGCCCAATTTAGAAAAATACCCTTAAGTGGGAATTTATCCATACCCTATAATTAATAGGTTAGTAATGTAAAATGAGAAATTTATTAAAACTACGAGACTCACAAAAAGCCCCTTAAGGGTAAAATTGTCATTTTTCATAAACAGTCAAAACGGACATGCGTACTTTCAATTAGCAAAATACTTTTAGATAGAAAATGATCCATATCAAGTTAAGTAATGAAATTGTCATGTGAGATGGGAAATTTGACTAAGGAACGAGCATGTTAGGAGATAAAAGACATAAATCGATGAGGAATGAAATTGAGTAAAAGGAATTAAAGTCTAATTTATAAATTGTATCATCAATTAAGTAAGTCGGTAATAAAAAAAATAGCTAATAGTTAGGTGTTATTTGAACTTGAAACAAAGCCGACTAATAGAAGGAAGAAGATAAAATAAGAATACTAGAGCAATGCTATGATAAGTCCCAAACCTCACCTATGGTACGAAGAAAATGATTTTCAAATGCTATATATGTTTAAAATATGTTTGCATTTTTTTATGCATTAAGTTTTTAAGCTCAATAATTGTTGTACTTGAAGTATGTTTACATTGGTTATGCATAATGTTTTAAAAATTCAAGTTATGATTTACAATATGATTGCATTATGTTTAATATTTATGTATTAAGTTATGACATATGATATGTTAGCATTTGACATGCTCACTAAAATTTACAATAGGGTAAATTAAAGATAATAAGTAAAGTGTCGCACCGGCCTCTTTGATGTAAGGTAAACGAGTTATGTTAAAGTTATGACCTTGTTGTTCGATGGTCCTAAGTCTTTCACAAGAGAAGCATTATGTCATGTTAAAGTCATGATCACATGATCGATGATGTTAGTATGAACTGTAAAGAACACAAGATAAAGTAAGATAAGAACGATGATAAAAGTCACATAAATTATGAATGATCATAAGAAGTTCATAAAAGGATGTTCAAAATGAGCATAAATGGAATCATGCATTATGATCTCGTTTATATTTCTTTCCATGAAATGTATATATGATATGTTTATTAAAAATATTTTCAAGGAAAGGTTTATGAAGAAGATCTTATAAAAAGTTTAAGAGCAATATTTAAGAAAAAAGTTTTATGAATAATGTGTTGTGAGATCATGTTTGAGCTTATGGAATGAAAGCTCATTACAAGTTCTTTCATACTGTAAGTAATTCTATAAACGATCAGCATGACTAGTTGACGAGCTTGATGTTACGAAAAGACATACGATTATTGAGTATAGATACCACTACAGTTTGATTTCGCTGCTCAAAGAAAAAGTTTTTCACTATTTAAAATAGTGTTTTAAAAGATTTAAGAAAGTCAATGGTTAAGGAAATGTTTTACAAGAAATATTTTACGAGAGACATTTTAAAAGATATATTTATAAAATGGTTTAAATAATTATAAAGTTAAGTTTTAAGTTATGTTTCAATTTACGTTGCAATTGATATTATAACAGATTCAAGCTTGTTTTAAAATATATGTTAAAAGAAAAATAAATACTCAGTAATTTCCTACTACTGATAAGTAAGAAACCAAGTTTAAGAAATGAAGTTTAAGAAAGCTAAGTAACAGCCCAAAAAAAAGAGTCCTCTAATACAAACATGTGTAGCTCCACACATAGGAGTAGAGAGAAAAATTTGGGATAAATAACCTGTTATTAGGAATTCTGCCCAATAGAATAGATTTTCAGACAATTGTCCACTTTCTAGGTTTACTCCATCTGGTAGCAAGACCAAATGTTCATAGGACAGGCAACACATCTGCAAGCTGCAAGCAATTGATCAAAGTGATAATGAGTAGCTCCTCATGTGTAGCTTTTGGCTCTTTGCTCAGTTGTAAAGTTTTACCATGCCTTTGTATCTCTAATTAATAAGCAACTTTTAGCTCTTCAGTCAGTCGTAAAATTTTAATACAATTTTGTGAGCCACATTCAACACCTGTCAATACGTTATGAGCATCATAAACAGAACAACAAACAGAAGCATCAAGTTTCTATTATGTGGTCTGCTTGCAAAGACACGCAAAGATAATTAACAAGTCTTTCTTCGTCTCCAGAAATGAGGAAAGTCAAAACAAAATAAGCTAAGCAGAGGTTGTCCAGAACCAGGCAAGATAGACCAGATAGCAAACAAAGATGTCCATAATTTGAGAAGAAGCAAACTATTTATTTCTGTTGGAATGACTACTTAGAGGAGTTACAACTGGATTCTTCTAGGCTGCGCAGGCGACTTTTTGGTGACCTATATGGCTGCTCTCTGCACCGAAAAGGAGCAGCAGAAATAAATCATCCGCTTTTATCCACTTCCTAGTCTGACAAATCTTCTTCTGTTGAGACTGGAAACTCATCTTCTGAAGAAAAGTCTAGCTCATATTCCTCGTCTGATGACTCATCGTCGTCTCGGTAACATATTGGGAACGCCACCTGCAAAAGTAAAATATAGACAATTTGATACAGCTTGTAAGTGAAGTTCTATTACATCTGAATGTAGTTTTGTTTTCTTTAAATTATCATCACGTGTTTAAAAAACAAAAGGTTGTATATGACGCTACTTCATAGTTTATTTTTGCACTGATGGACTTGCTTTTGTTTTCTTTTCTTAAGTGGTTTAATCACTATGGAGGGAGGTGGTAGTAAGTGGGGGCACGTGCTTCATTCAATTTTTTGAAATTAAATTTTTGCTATAACATTTTTTAAAAATTTTAAAATAAACTTTTATATTGTAACAAAAATTATAATTGTACCCTCATTGAATAATTGAAAAATATTATTTTGCTCATATTTTATAAAAAAAATTACAACAATGTCCTCAATAATAAAAATATATAACTATGTATTTATTTTGTAAAACACTATTTCTATTTTTTCTATAGTGCCCTCACTAAAAAAAATTGTGACACTGCCACTGGGTATAATGTGCATATATAATTTGGTATGTAGACTTTTCTTTGAATTTCCTTGGCTACATACGATGAATTCCATATCATTCATTCTTTTATATGACAAGGGTTCTACAAATGTAAGGAAAATCTCTTCAACCACATATCTTCGGCAATCACAGATCAAGACTATTGGGGGTATGCTCGGCACCCTTTCTGAGGAGCTCACCTTGGTTGTCCGACCACCGTACTTGGACAAAGCCTTTGCAAACACCCAAACGAATCCCTAGTTGATCAGCACACTTTCCTAAGATGGTCCTCGATGCCTCCTTTGACCATCTCTGAAGACATCAATCTCCTCGGGAAGAACATTTGCTCAAGCCGGGTTGATGTGGCTAGAAGCCAGGTAATAACCCATTTGCCAGGCCACCATATGGCTCCATTATAGCCCTTAGATGAAAGTATGCCCTTCACCTAAGAATGTGACATATGTCACCTACCACCCTAGCACCACAATATGGAGCACCCAGGTCACGGGGTAGATCCGCCTTACACCCAGTTCATGTGAGACACTATAAATAGGAGCATTAACTCTACCCTTAAGGTAAGTGGACTCTTTCATACCTAACCCTAGTCTCCTTTTTGACCGAACAGGTACTTGATTTAAGTGGCATAGAGCCATTGGCTGGCACCAGACCGGTGTCCCCTTGACCTCCGAGGCGTTCCCTCTTCTTGTAAGTCCCCCCAGAAGCTGAGACGATCAGGATAGGTAGTCCAACCACTATGTATAACCGCACGTGGTGTTGATCGGTATCAACATTTTGGAGCTAGAAAAAGGTCCCCTACCCTAACAGCATTTTCGTTAACATGGGGACCATAAGACACACTTGGATGACATTCCTCGACAAGAGGGACCAAAAACGGCCAAAACCAAAATCCAATTAGACCTCGTTGTAAACCCTACGCGGCCAGGTCCTGATTAGGTGGGCAGGCTAGTGTGGGTGGAGCAGCTCCAGCCGTCGAGGACCCAATATGAGAACTAACTATGATGGTACATCTCCATACAGAGCAAATAGCAGAACAACAAGCATGACAACACCCACCCCTGATGCTCCTCCTACTAGCTTGGGAAGACCGAGTAAACGGTTGAGCAGGGCCAAGGGACGAGTCCCATAGCGAAGAGGACTCCGAGCAGGTCAGAACCTAAGCTTTGAAGAATGCCTCTTGAAGTAACTGCATAATCCATAGCGGTCGACTCGGGGGCCAAGATGGTCGTGATCGCTCCCCACAAGGTTCCTGGGCTTCAGTCTCTGTCAAGCTCTGGAACTAAGGCATTTGCCTTACTAGAGACTAACCAAAAGCTCAAGACAATGGTTGGGTAGAAGGTGGAGTCCTGTACCAAGTGAAGCTGCCCAAAGATACTAATAGTCGGCAGCTTCGTGACCTATAGCAGCAAATCAACCAGGTTAGAAATAGTTGGTATGAGGTTGATGAGGGTGGCATGCCTGACCCGTCCTTTACAAATGTGATCATGAGGGCTCCTATGCCAAAGAAGTTCAAGGTGCCATAGACAAAAGCATATGACAGAACAACAAACGCTGATGAGCACCTAGAACTCTATAGGGGCCATATGATATTGTAGACCAGTGACGTAGCGATATGGAAGGCATTCTTGTTGATGTTGACTAGCTTTCCTCAGTAGTGGTTCAGGCGCATCGAGTCGGGCACAATAAACTCCTTTCAAAAGCTCTTTGAGGCATTTTCAATGGTGTTTGCCCCACCAAGATTGAGAAGGAAAGAGGTTACCCACCCTTACGCTGTGAAGGAAGGGGACAAAGAAGTGAGGGATTGTATTAACCATGTCACCTGAACAACTTTAAAGGTGAAGCACTTCCAGGACAAGACACTTAAACATGCCTTCCATGAAGGATTATGAGATAAAGGCCTACTCTAGTCACTCATTCTGGAATAGTCGAGCAACTTCTCCCAGATGCTCGCTTACGTTTAGAAACATGTGGACACTTGGGACTATATAAAGGGTCATTGAGAAAGAGAAAGAAGCAAAAAAAGGAAAGAAAACAAGAAGGACTTACCCAATCAGGCGGAGCCGACCATAATAAGAAGTTAAAGACCAATAAGCCAAAAGTTCCCACTAGGAAGTTTCAAAGCTAGACACCTCTAGTTGCCACTATAGATGAGGTGTTAAATCAAGTGGGTAACCGCAATTGTTGGTAGACCCACCACCTTTAAGAGGAAATCAAGCAAAAAAAGATCAAAATAAGCATTGCAACTTCCATCATTGGGCACAATACTCAGGATTGCATTCAATTGAAAGATCAAATAAAAAACTCATTTGGGACAGACACCTTAGGAAGTTCATTGAATAGGTCCTCACCCCCAAAAACAATATTAGGAGAAACAACCAACCTACTAGGGAAGGCCAACTAAGGATACAAAACACTGAAGGTATGAACGCCCCAGACCCACTGATCACACGATCTCTATGGGCCAATTTCTGGGGTTACCACCAGTGTTTGAGAAGCCTACGCCCAAGGAGCCTGCCTTGTTGAGAGAGGAGACCTAATGAATATGTCTAAGTATATCAACAAGATATGTCAGTAGGAAGATGTTATTATTATGTTCACCAAGGAGGCAAACAGGCTCATCCACCGATATAACGACGCCTTGGTGTACAACCTTCAGATTGCAAATAACGTAGTCCGATGAGTACAAATCGACAATAGTAGCTCAGTAGCTATCTTGTTCAAACAAGCCTTGGATAAGCTAAAGATAAACAATGTAGTGCTCATCCTAGTATGGACCTCCTTATGTGGTGTATCAAGAGAATGTGTCTGAGTAGTAAGTAAGATCTATTTGCCAGTCACATTTAGCAAAGATCATGCTCGGATCACTTGGCTGGTCGAATTTCTAGTGGTGCACTTTACAGACTTAAACAAAGCTTACCTAAAGGACTACTTCTCCTACCTTAGATTGACTAGTTAGTTGATGCAACCACCGGCCATGAGCTATTGAGCTTCATGGATGCATACTTAGGGTACAACCAAATCAAAATGGCTGAAGAGGACCAAATTAAGATCGCATTCACAACCGATCAAGGAAAATTTTGCCACATTGTTATGTCATTCGGGCTAAAGAACGTCAAGACCACGTATCAACTTCTGGTGAACAAAATGTTTTCTTGGCGGATCAGGAAACACATGGAGGTATACGTGAAAGACATGCTTGTGAAGTCAGTCCGAGCACCGATCACATTCTCAATCTTCGAGACAGTTTTAACATCCTTTGCGAGTATAAGATGAGGCTCAATCTAGCCAAATGCACATTCAGAGTGGAATCCAAAGAGTTCCTTAGGTTTATGGTCAACCACTGCAGCATCGAAGTCAACCCAGTCAAGGCCCGAGCTGTTGTAGACATGCACTTACACCACACCGTCAAGGTAGTCTAAAACCTCATTAGAATGATAGCTGCTCTATCCAGATTCATCCCCTGGTCTACCGACAAGTGCCAACCTTTTTTTAGGTACTTAAGGGGAGCATAGAGTGTAAAGAAGCATTATAATGCCTTAAAAGGTACCTAGCGATACCTCCGCTCTTATACAAATCTTTACTAGGGATAATACATTATGTCTATTTGGCAGTATCTAAGAAGGCGTTCAGCTTGGTCCTAGTTCGAGAAGAAGAAAAGATTCAAAAGCCTGTCTGCTACGCTAGCAAAGCCTTCCAAGAAGCTGAGGAAAGATACCTGTTATGGGGTGTACGCTCGGCACCCTTCCCAAGGAGCTCACCTCAGCAATCTGACCACCCTACTCAAAGAAAGGCTTTGCGAACATCCAAACAACTCCCTAGCTAATTGGCATACTTTCTTGAAGTGGTTTCCAATGTCTCCTTTGACCATTTCTCAAGTTGTCAATTTCCTCGAGAAGAACATGTGCTCGGGTCGGGTTGATATGGCCAAAAGCTAAGTAATAACCTATCTTTTAGGCCACCACATGGCTACATTACAGCTCTTAGACGAAGGTTTGCCTTTCACCTACAATTATGACACATGTCACCTACCACCCTCACATCACAATACGGTGCATCCAAGTCACAAGACGGGCCCGCCTTACGCCTAGTCCATATAAGATACTATAAATTAACTCCGCCCTCAAGGTAAATGGACTCTCATACATAACCCTAGTCTCCTTCTTGGCTGAACAGCTACCTAACTTGAACGTCGAAAGGCCCTTGGCTGGCACCACATTGATGTCCTTTTAAGCTTCGAGGCGTTCCCTCTTCTTGCAGGACCCCCTAAGAAGCCGAGATGAGCAGGACAGATAGTTCAACCACCATGCATAGCCGCATGTGGTGTTGATTAATAGCAAGGCATCAACAAAGATGATTAGTGGCAACCCACCTTAGGATGGAAACCACCATGGGTCTGTCAACTGTATCGTAACTTAGGTCGCAATCCTTCGTGAACCTTCATGATGAAGGTGACGATTGAGATCACAATTTGTTGTGATTATCCCAATCTCGTCACAATGGACTTGATTTCCTTGTGAACCATCATGATGGGGATCGCAACAACTAGGATAATAAATTGTTGCACCTTACTATATAAAAGAAGTACATACATATATATATATAAAAGTTCACTTCACCAATATTTCATTCTTACCTTATGATCTATGTTAGAAGTATTAAAGCTTTATTTATTTTCTTTTATTTATAAGGGTAGTTTGTCCATTTACATTTCTACTTGTTATCTATTTAATGCCTTCGTTTTGCTTGCATTGTCTAATGATGCAATAATAGAAACCCTAGTCACCCTTCTTTTTTCCCTTTATTTTTCTCTACTTTGGCATTGAATAATTATCAATTTTATGTCATAATATATCAAGGACCTATTTAGTACATTAAAGAGGATAATCTTAGAGGATTGGATTGGATTAAAGACTATAAGGTAAAATTGCAGCTAATCCAATCCTATATTTGGAATTGTATTAGTAGAATAGAGGTGTTTTTGTATAAAAAAAAATTCAAAAGTTAGGCCAAATTATGATTATTTAAAATTAGAGGGAAAAAATATAATTTTTGAAAATTATTTCTGTCATATAAAATTATAATTTGATCCCAAATTTTATAAATCTTTGAAAATAGATCTTTGAAGATTTTCACGATATACAAAGGTTATATTTAATTTCATACTATAGTAATGGATTGCATAATCCCCTTCTAAGAGGATTCAAGCAAGAGTTGGATAAGAGCATATCTAATCTAATCCAATAAACTTGTTTACTAAACAAAGTATTAAAATTTAATACAATCAAATCCTCTCTATATGCACACAAAACATTCCCTAAAGAAATAGAATAGAAGAAACTTTAAAATAGGATACGTAAAAATCAACCATTATTCACGTTTTTACTTCTCTGGTAGTACACTATAAATGTGCTAATGAAGTAGGCAACGAATTAATAATATTAAACGAAGTACTAAAATATTAGCAGCCATAAAAGAAGAAGAATTACCTTCTCGTTCAAAGTCTTCAGGAGAGCACTAGCCGATGAGGATTCACATCCAATAATACAATCTCCAGCACAAATTTCTTTTAAGCTCGTGAGATATTTGAGCTTCAGAGATCTTAGTTTAGGGAATAAAATCTTTCTTGAGCTCATTCTTTCTCCTCCATCTTCTGCTACTACCACCATCTCTTCCATCATCGAACAATAAGTTACCTTAAGTTTCTCAAGTTGCACTAGCTTCCCAGCAATTGCGAAAGTTAGCAGATACTTTAGATTTTCACAGCGTTCAACAGACAACCTTTCTAAATTATAAAATGCAACCTGAGAAAATTACAGTTAAATTTCATAAATTCTTTGAAAGACACTTAAATATGTATGATCTATTAAACTACATAGTTTAAGAAATTTTTACAAAATGAGCAACGATCCAAATTTCTCGAGGGATGCAAGTAAAACGTAATTTAAAATTGAATTAATTCATCTGTGCCTATCATTAGCTTTTTCTTGACAACGGTATACTTGGGAATTATTATAGAAAAACCAGTCAATTACAAATATACTTACTTTTTGATCACTTAACAATATATAAATTTGAACAAACTATCGTTTCTCAAAAGATTAGGTATAGATTTAAAGTTTGTATCATAATCTTCATATCTAAGTCTATTAGATAATTAAAAAGCATTATTTGTTTGTTTTTTTCGTTGATTGAAGTTTTTGGCATAATTAATTAAAAAAAAGAAAAAGAAAATTAAGACATGCAATAAAATGTTGTTTGTCGTCACACACATTACCCATGCATGTATGAGAAGTAAACCTAAAGTATCTTAATAATATTCGACTTATGTTTAATTGGTTCTTTTTTTTTTTCTTTCTTTCTGGGTGAGGTGGGGTAAATGGTTTCATTATTGAAATATAATAAAAGGGATGCCAAATGATATATATATATATATATATATATATATATATATATATATTTGCACTTTTTCCATATATAAGGAGAATTCATCTTGGCTATTCTATCTTATTCCATTTTTGCTTCTCAGTTTGGAACAACCTGAGAAAACAAATAAATTTCTTAAATTGCTTTGAAAGACACAATTAAACAAATATTATCTACCTAACTACAAAGTTAGGTAGTTAGGTAGATAATCTTACAAGATATGCAACGGTCTAAACTCTAGAGGGATCCAAAACGTAATTTCAAATAGAACTAATTCAACTCAAATTCTGTAATTAAAAACTTCCCCTGTATTCAGCTTTTTCTTAACCATATGTTCATAAATTATAAATTCTTACAATTATAACGAGCAATATAAATTAGTATCCATACTCTTATATTTGGACTTAAATTAATTGTCAGTAATTTTAATTTGTATCCTTAGAGGAGATTTACACAATACCAAAATAAAGGGGAAAAGATTAAGAAGTAATCAGATTAAGAAGTAATCAAACAAAATGTATGCTTTTAGAACCTGTCTGAATATGTCTAATTCTGACAACATGGTAAATGATATTAAAGATTAGCAATATCCAAATAGTGAATCTTTAGGGATAACTGGTATTACTAGGGAAAAAAAAGATACGACATGTTTAAGTTTTGACATCCTAAATGATGTCTAGCTAACCATATTATATCATGTTATTTGAAAAATTATAAAATGTTTTTTAACTGACTTTGGTGGTTAGAAAATATAAGACACTAAAATTAGATAAAAAACACGAGTTCAAGATGGATTTTAAGATATCAATTTATTCTATGTAAACACCTTAGTTTAAGTTTGGTTCTTGAAGTCGTTTCTAGTAGGCCAATATTCTATGGGTTTATCAATTATTTGACCTTTCTGGATTATTTACACAAAAAACCGAAGAATATATGTCCCCACTTAACCCTTGACTTTTAGTTTTAAAAGAATAACACTTGGATGTTTGTAACATATATGGAGTTAGCCCCTTTGTCTTGTTTTTGTCTAATAATTAACAGTAAAAGCTTTTCACCGCTAATTTTCCTCTTTATCATTTCCTCTGCATCTTCAATTAATAGATCCATTGTCCTCAATAGAATTACATAAAAAAACAATTTTGTCTTCCGCATCATTGGGCGCGACGTACACAAGAATCGTCTACGAGGTCATTAGGGATTTTCTGCCCTTTTCAATTCTTATCTTTGTTTTAAGATCAAATATTAACTAGGCGTTATAATTTCAATCAACCATCTTAGTGGATCTCATGATGCCTTTACCATCAATTATTAGACATATAAAAAGACGACGGGGCTAACTTTGTATAATTTGCAAACCTCAATGTAGCATTCCTTTATTTTCAAAAAAAAAAAAATGATAGTATTTCCTTTAAACTAAATATACCTGGGAGCTGAATTGACACAACACGTAATCCTCGGGGTGGGTTGTATAAATAACCCCTTTTATGTTAAAGATTAATTAATCACTTGATTCTATTTCTAATGATTAATTTATGAGTTGATTTTTTTAGCTAAAATTTGATTTATCATTTTTTCGAGCTAAAGATCAGGTTATCGATTCATGATCATTTGCCTGATAATAGAACCAATAGAAAAAACATCCTTAAAAAAAAGGAGAAAAGGCCGAACTGAAATTAAGCAAAAAAAAGGAGATTGTAAAAAGAAAATTACCTTCCCGTCGAATAGAACTTCTTCAGCCATTTCTCTTTCTTCGACTACTTTCTCAATAGCACTTGTCAAACATGTCGAATTGGCAATGAATGTCCTCAAAACAGTACATTTTTGAATTTTTAGTTCTAATGCGGATAGAAATTCAATAGTACATTCTCCTTGACAGAATCTCTTGAGTTTTGGAAGATTTTTAAGTGCAAGATTCTCAAGTTTACGGAAGGAGATCTTCTTCAACTTTTGTTCTTGATCACCTGCTTCCTTTGTGACTACTAATATTTCTTCCATGAGCTCACATCCAGATATCACTAGCTTCTTAAGGTGTTGAATGTTTTCAGACGTAGCCAATTCCCACAGGGACAATAAACTGTTGCACCCTTCAATGGTTAAACGTTTTAGAGTTTTAAACCCAATCTGCAAAGACGAATTTAATTTTGTTAATGACTCATTGAAATAGTACCTACAATAATATCTTTGGTTCTTTAAACATGTCATTTCATTATAATTTTAAAAACATAAAAATGCTTCAAAATTTCGTGGATAAACTCTTTTTTTTAATTTTTGAAGACAATATCCCAGTGTTTTTTTCAAAATACCACCTATATCCCTCATGCTTTTAAGTATGGTCTGAAAAATTAGATCAAAATTTATAACATACAATTTCAGACAACTATTTTGGCAGGAAAAAATCAAATTCATTTGTATTTCTTAAAGAATTATATGCAGAATAATGTTTTCATTGTAATTTTCATATCTATATTTATTGGTGGCTCAGCATAATAGGAGAACTTTGGTGGTTAGAAACAACATGGGATCATTAAATTAGATAGAAAACGTGAGTTCAAGATGGATTTTAAGATATCAATCTATTCTATATGAACACCTTAGTTTAAGTGTGGCTCTTGAAGTCATTTCTAGTAGGCCAACATTCTATGGGTTTATCAATTATTTGACCCTTCTGGATTATTTACACAAACAACTGAAGAATACATGTCCCCACTTAACCCTAGACTTTTAGTTTTAAAAGTATAATACTTGGAGGTTTGTAAAATATATGGATTTAGCCCCTTTGTCTTGTCTCTGTCTAATAATTAGCAGTAAAAGCCTTTCACCGCTAATTTTCCTCTTTATCATTTCCTCTGCATCTTCAATTAATAGATCCATTTTTCTCAATAGAATTACATAAAAAACAGTTGTCTTCCGCATTGATCATTGGGTGCAACGTGCACAAGAATCGTCTACGAGGTCATTAGGGATTTTCTGCCCTTTTCAATTCTTATCTTTGTTTTAAGATCGAATATTAACCAGGCATTATAATTTCAAATCAACCATCTTAGTGGATCTCATGATGCCTTTACCATCAATTATTAGACATATAAAAAGACGAAGGGGCTAACTTTGTATAATTTACAAACCTCAATGTAGCATTCCTTTATTTTCAAAAAAAAAAAAATGATAGTATTTCCTTTAAACTAAATATACCTGGGAGCTGAATTGACACAACACGTAATCCTCGGGGTGGGTTGTATAAATAACCCCTTTTATGTTAAAGATCAATTAATCACTTGATTATGTTTCTAATGATTAATTTATCAGTTGATTTTTTTAGCTAAAATTTGATTTATCATTTTTTTGAGCTAAAGATCAGGTTATCAATTCATGATCATTTGCCTTATAATAGAACCAATAGAAAAAACATCCTTAAAAAAAAAGGAGAAAAGGCCGAACTGAAATTAAGCAAAAAAAAGGAGATTGTAAAAAGAAAATTACCTTCCCGTCGAATAGAACTTCTTCAGCCATTTCTCTTTCTTCGACTACTTTCTCAATAGCACTTGTCGAACATGTCGAATTGGCAATGAATGTCCTCAAAACAGTACATTTTTGAATTTCTAGTTTTAATGCGGATAGAAATTCAATAGTACATTCTCCTTGACAGAATCTCTTGAGTTTTGGAAGATTTTTAAGTGCAAGATTCTCAAGTTTACGGAAGGAGATCTTCTTCAACTTTTGTTCTTGATCACCTGCTTCCTTTGTGACTACTAATATTTCTTCCATGAGCTCACATCCAGATATCACTAGCGTCTTAAGGTGTTGAATGTTTTCAGACGTAGCCAATTCCCACAGGGACAATAAACTTTTGCACCCTTCAATTGTTAAATGTTTTAGAGTTTTAAACCCAATCTGCAAAGACGAATTTAATTTTGTTAATGACTCATTGAAATAGTACCTACAGTAATATCTTTGGTTCCTTAAACATGTCATTTCATTATAATTTTAAAAACATAAAAATGATTCAAAATTTTGTGAATAAACTCTTTTTGTTAATTTTTGAAGACAATATCCCTAGTGTTTTTTTCAAAATACCACCTATATCCCTCATGCTTTTAAGTATGGTCTGAAAAATTAGATCAAAATTTATAACATACAATTTCAGACAACTATTTTGGCAGGAAAAAATCAAATTCATTTGTATTTCTTAAAGAATTATATGCAGATTAATGTTTTACTTATAATTTTCATTTCTATATTTATTGGTGGCTTAACATAATAGGAGAATTACTCTCCATGTGTTTTCCCCCAACAACCCATTACAGCAGTGGAACTAGGGTCATTTAAAAATCTAAATTTATCTGTTTTTCTCCTAAGAAAAAAAATGAAGTGTTTTTCTTTCCTTATAATTGATTGAAAGTTTGCCGGACACATAATTAATTTGAAATAAAGAAAATAATGTTATTAGCACAGTATAATATTGTGTCCTGACATACATTACTACGCATGTATAGCAACTGCACACGCATAAAGTGTCGACCAACTGTAAATAATTTGGGCATGTGTTCAATTAAATTTTCTAAATTGCTTTAAAAGACACAATTAAAAAATATATTATCTATCGGAAAGTTTTATAATCTTACAGGAAATGCAACGACCTGAATTTTAGAGGGATCCAAAACATAATTTTAAATACAACTAATTCAGCTTAAATTCTTTATTTAAAAAACTTTCCCTGTATTCAACTTTTTCTCGCCATGGTTATACGTTCATAATTATAGAAAAACTTTCAAATTCGAAGTTTACTTATTCCTTTATAAACTAACAATAGAGAGATTCGAACTAATTATCCCTAGTATAATCTTGGAAAGTAAAATTTCAAATTTGTAGGTAGAAATAATGAAGAATTTTACATTAATATACATAGGGAATGAAAGCCGAAATGGAATTTAAAAAAAAAAAAAAGAAGAGGAAAAAGTATAAAAATAAGATTACCTTTCTGCTAAACAGAATTTCTTCAGCCACTTCTCTTTCTTCCACGTCTTTCTCAATTATAGTTCTTGAAGTTGTGGACTTGGCGATGAATGTTTTCAATTCAGGGCAATAAAAAATTTCTAGTTCCAATAAAGATGGAAATTCAATAGTACAATCTCCTTGACAGAATCTTTTGAGTTTTGGAAGATAGTAAAGCCCAACACCTTCAAGTTTAGGGAAAGTGATCTTCTTCATATTCCTTTCTTGATCACCTGCTTCTTTTGTGACAACTAATACCTCTTCCATGAGATTACATCCCAATACTTTTATCATCTTAAGCTGTTGAAGGCTTTCAAATGTAGCTAAATCCCACAGGCACAATAAACTCTTGCAAGTTTCAACATGCACCTCTTGTAGATTTTTAAACACAACCTGCGCCAAAGATGACTTGAATTTTGTGAACGACTTGATTGTAACACATTAGTACTATAATTGGTTCCTTCAACGGATCGCTTAAATATAAATTCTTACGAATTCACGTAAAAAAAAATACATCAATGATTCAAATTCTTCAAAATGAAATATATATATATATATATATATATATTTTTTCAAATTACATTTTTAGACTAACTTTTTGTAGGAAAAAAAAAATCATGTTAATTTGTATTTCTCAAAGTTATAAGGATGCTTCCATTGACGCTTATTTTTCTACTTTTCATACATTGGTTCTTCAACCACCCTTCATTATACTTCTTACATCCTTTAAAAATACCAAAAAAGTCTCTACATCTAAATAGCATTATTGATTTTTTTTCCACCCACTCACCAAAAAAAGTATAAACTTACAAAAAAAAAAAATTTCCTAGAGGGATACAAATAAAATGTAATTTAAAATTGAATTAATTCATTTGTATTTAGATATTTGACTATAAATTAGCTTTTTCTTAACTATGGTATATTTGGAAATTATTATAGAAAAACCAGTCAATTACAAATATATTTACTTCTTGATGATTTAACAACATAAAAATCTAAACAAACTATCATTTCTCAAAAGATTATATTTAGTTTTGAAGTTTATATCATAGTTTTCTATTAGATAATTAAAAAGCATTATTTTTTTTTCTAAGAAAAGAAGTTTTCCCAGCTGATTGAAGTTCTTGGCATAATTAATTTTTTTTTAAAAAAAAAAGATATGCAATAAAATGTTGGATGTCGTCACACACATTATCCATGCACGTATAAGAAGTAGTTAACACACCTAAAGTATCTTAATAATTTTCGACTTGTGTTTAATTGGCTCTTTTTATTTTTATTTTTTTTTTCTGGGGGAGGTGGGGGTAAGTGGTTTCATTATTGTAATATAATAAATGGGATGCCAAATGATACAATATATATATATATATATATATATATATATATATATATATTTGCACTTTTCCATATATAAGGAGAATTCACTCTTGGCTATTCTATCTTATTCCAAAAAGAGAGAAGAAATGACAGAAGAAACTAGAATAGCTTGCAATAAGTGCATCCGTTTTTGCTTCTCAGTTTGGAACAACCTGAGAAAACAAATTAATTTCTTAAATTGCTTTGAAAGACACAATTAAATAAATATTATCTATATAACTACAAAGTTAACAAATCGTACAAGATATGCAACGATTTAGACTCTAGAGGGATCCAAAACATAATCTGAAATAGAACTCATTCAAGTCAAATTCTTTATTTAAAAACCTTCATGTATTCAACTTTTAACCGTGTCCATAAATTATAAATTATTGCAATAATAAAAAGCAATATAAATTAGCATCCATACTCTTATATTTGGGATTAAATTAACTTGTTAGAAATATTAATTTGTATCCTTGAAGGAGATTCAGAAAATACCAAAATAAAGGGGAAAAGATTAAGAAATAATCAAACAAAATGTATGCTTTTGGAACCTGTCTAAATATGTCTAATTTTGACAACATTGTTAAATGATATTAAAGGTTTGCAATATCCCAAATAGTGAATCTTTAGGGATAACTAGGATTACTAGGGAAAAAATGGAGTAATTCGGATCACATGTTTAGTTTTTGACGTCTCAAGTGATTTCTAGCCAACCATATTATGTCATGTTATTTGAAAAATTATAAAATGTTTTGATCTGACTTTGGTGGTTAAACACAATATGGGATACTAAAATTAGATAGAAAATGTGAGTTCAAGATGGAATTTAAGATATCAATCTATTCTATATAAAAACCTTAGTTTAAGTTTGGTTCTTGAAGTCGTTTCTAGTAGGCCAACATTATATGGGTTTACCAATTATTTGACCTTTCTGGATTATTTACAGAAACAACCGAAGAATACAGGTCCCCACTTAACCCGACTTTTAGTTTTAAAAGTATAACACTTGGAGGTTTGTGAAATCAATGGATTTAGCCCCTTTGTCCTGTTTCTGTATAATAATTAACAGTAAAAGCCTTTCACCGTTTATTTTCCTCTTTATCATTTCCTCTGCATCTTCAATTAATAGATCCATTTGCCTCAATAGAATTACATTAAAAATAGTTTTGTCTTCCCCATTGATCTTTGGGTGCAACGTACACCATAATCGTCTACGAGGTCATTAGAGATTTTCTGCCTTTTTCAATTCTTATCTTTGTTTGAAGATCGAATATTAACTAGGCATTAAAATTTCAATCAACCATCTTAGTGGATCTCATGATGCATTAACATCAATTATTAGACCTATAAAAAGACGAAGGGGCTAACTTTGAATAATTTGCAAACCTCATGGTAGCATTCGTTTTATTTTCAAAAAAAAAAATGATAGTATTCCCTTTAAACTAAATATAGTTGGAAGCCGAATTAACACAACATGTAATCTTGGGGGTGGGTTGCACACATAACCTCTTTTATGTTAAAGAACAATTAATCACGTGATTCTCCTTCTAAAGATTAATTTATCAGTTGATTTTTTTAGCTAAAATTCAATTAATCATTTTTTGGGCTAAAGATCAGTTTATCGATTCATGATCGTCTGCCTGATAATAGAACCCTAGAAAAAACATCCTAAAAAAATGGAAAAAGGCCGAATAGGAGTTAATCAAAGAAAAGGAGATTGTGAAAAGAAAATTACCTGCCCGTTGAATAGAGCTTCTTCCGCCATTTCTCTTTCTTTGACTACTTTCTCAATGATACTTGTTGAACATGTCGAATTGGCAATGACTGTCCTCAAAACAGTACAATTTTGAATTTCTAGTTCTAATGCTGATAGAAATTCAATAGTACATTCTCCTTGACAGAATCTCTTGAGTTTTGGAAGATCTTTAAGCGCAAGATTCTCAAGTTTAGGGAAGGAGATCTTCCTCAACTTTTGTTCTTGATCACCTGCTTCCTTTGTGACTACTAATATTTCTTCCATGAGCTCACATCCAGATATCACTAGCTTCTTAAGGTGTTGAATGTTTTCAGACGTAGCCAATTCCCACAGGGACAATAAACTGTTGCACCCTTCAATGGTTAAACATTTTAAAATTTTAAACCCAATCTGCAAAGACGAATTTAATTTTGTTAATGACTCATTGAAATAGTACCTACAATAATATCTTTGGTTCTTTAAACATGTCATTTCATTATAATTTTAAAAACATAAAAATGGTTCAAAATTTCATGAATAAACTCTTTTTGTTAATTTTTTAAGACAATATCCCTAGTGTTTTTTCAAAATACCACCTATATCCCTCATGCTTTTAAGTATGGTCTGAAAAATTAGATCAAAATTTATAACATACAATTTCAGACAACTATTTTGGCAGGAAAAAATCAAATTCATTTGTATTTCTTAAAGAATTATATGCAGATTAATGTTTTACCTATAATTTTCATTTCTATATTTATTGGTGGCTCAACATAATAGGAGAATTACTCTCCATGTGTTTTCCCCCAACAACCCATTACAGCAGTGGAACTAGGGTCATTTAAAAATCTAAATTTATCTGTTTTTCTCCTAAGAAAAAAATGAAGTGTTTTTTATAATGTGTTCTTTATATCAATCCAAATTGTGGTTTTTTTACTGAAGTTGCAATGTTAGTTTTAATATAACTAGTATATCTAAAACAATAATAAAAATAAGAATTTTAAAAAAGAAATAAAACACATATTTTCTTTTTATGGGAGACTCGTTCATAATAGAATTCATCTCTATTCTTATATAAAAAAAAAATAGTACACTAATATTTTAGGATGGAATATATATATATATATATATATATTTAAGGTAAGGAGTGTAACGAGTTTTTTTGAACACTTTTGTCCTTAAGAGTAATTTTATTAATAGGTTATATAGTAATAAATAAATCTTATAAAATAGAGATGTATGTAAAGTAGAACAAAGGTTGTGAATAGACCCTAAATTATAATTATGACTCGTCATTTTATTAATATTCCAGTTGGGTCAATAATCGCCACGTTTTCCATTTTCCCATAATCATGAAATACCCACCCTTTTTTCGAACAGTTAATTGTAGCGGTGGCACTAGGATGCAATAAGTGCACATGTTAATGCTTCTCAGTTAGGTAATATAAATTATAATAAAATAGACAACTAAACAATTTATAATGAAGACCTAGACAAAAAATTAACACATGTTTTGGTACGTGAAAAGAGCAAAAGGATTTACCTTTGCATTGATCAGAGGTTCTCCAATTTCTTCATCAGCTCTTGTCTTAGGGGTGAAACTCTTTAGCAGAGGACACAGCAATATATGAAGTTCTAATAAGGATTCCAATTCGACATTACAATCTCCATCACAAAAGCATTGTAGACTTTCAAGATTTTCAAGCTTCAGATGTTTTAGTTTAGGGAACAACTTCATCTTTCTTGAGCTCATTCTTTCTTCTTCTACTCCTTTAATGATCTCTTCCATGGCGGAACAATTGATTACCTCAAGTCGCTCAAGTTGCATCATGCCTCCAACAATCACAAAAGGAAATACATACTTTACTTTTTGACAATCACTAACATTCAAACGTGTTAAATTTTGCAAGGTAGAAGTTGCTGGACGCTGATTTGGCCACAACTTTGAGAAATCCGTCTCGTCCAATTTCAGAAACTTCAAGCTAGGAAATGCGACCTGAGAAAACATTTTACTTTCTTAGATAAATTGCTTGGGAAGATAGTGCTATTAGGTAAATATTATTTCTGACGATATAGTTTTAAGAAGTTTTTACAAGAGAGATGCATGCATTAATACATAATTTGAATTGAATTCTTCTTCAAATGCATGAGTCACACTGGCCATTAGTATTTTTGTCTTTTATCGACTTATTGTTCAATTAAATAGTTAGCTTAGTAAAAAAAATTAAGAGAAGCGCATTAAAAAAAATTTATAGATATTTTTATGATACAAATCTCAAAATAAAAGAGATAAGATTGTGAGGAAAATAAAGGAAGAATAAAGAAAAAAATAAACTAAACTAACGAAAAAAGTGCGCTTGAAAAAAAAACGAAAAACGAGGTAAGGTTTGAAATGATATTTTAGAAAATTTAAAAGAAAATTCAAATGAGGATTATTTGGAAAAAAAATTATTACATGATTGTGAAAAATTAGAATAATAAAGTATTTTAATGACAGAAGTAAAGTAAAGAAATAAGATTGTACAAGACCAAAAACAAGCAACAATACGTATAAGTGAAAAAAAGCAAGAAGGAGAAACAAAAAGAAAGAAAAACAAAACCAAATTTATAAAAAAAAGAAAAAAAAAACACCAAATGGATCGTGTTGAGAGCAGAGAATGTGTACATTTCGGCACTTTCATATATATATATATATGTGTGTGTGTGTGTACACTCACAAAGATAACATTTAAATATTAATCCTCACGAATTGACATTAAAAAAATACACAAATGATTCAAAATTCATCAAAGTAAATTATATATATTTCTTTTTTGCTTCGTCAATTTTCAGACAAACGTTTGGTAGGAAAAATAAATTAATTTGTATTTCTCAAAAGATTTATCCAGATTCAAGTTAATTATGATTCTTCATTGTTATTCCTTCTGGGTCAAATATAATAGAAGAATATATATTATTAATCTCCGCGTTTTCCATTTTCCAATAATAATGAAACACATCCATTATTTTTTTTTCAACAATTAATCGCAGCGGGGATAAATGCACACGTTTTTGGTTCTCAGTTTGGTAATATAAAATACAAAATACTAGAAAACTAAAGAATTTATAATGAAGTCCCAGACAACGAATTAACACAAGTGCGTGTTTGAGCTTGTGTTTAATTGTTTCAATATTTAAACTCATAATAAAAAGGAGGCCAACTGACAATTTTTACAATTTTTTCCATTTACAATAAGGATTGAATTCTCTTGACTGTTCATTATTGAAAAACAGAAAAAAAAAGGATAAAACTTACAAATTTTTTTCTAGACATTTCTCTTTTTCAGTTTATATATGAAGCGGTAGTTTTTCCTTAATATAATAGTTTTCATTTTTATTAAGCCAAACTTTAGATTCCAAGTAACAATAAATCGAAAGTGAATTGTAAGGGTTTATATTGAATAAATTGTATTTCTTTTCCTTCAAGAAGAGAAACGTATTTTTTTTCTTTTTTTTTTTTTTTCCTTATATGGTGTTCTTTTTATCAAACCAAAGTGTGGTTTTTTTTACTAGAATTGCAATGATGTTTATAATTATTACTAATATATATAAAAAAATAAAAATAAAAAATGTAAAAAAGAAATAAAACATATATTTTCTTTTTATAGGAGACTTGTTCATGTTGGAATTCATCTTTATTCTTTTAAAAAGAATAATACATTAATTTTTAGAAGGGAATATATATATATTTAAAATAGGGTGTGTAATGACTATTTTATCTAAACATATTTATTCTTAAGAGTAATTTTATTAATTGATAATACAGTAATAAATAAATATTATTAAATAGGAGTGTGTGCAAAGGAAAATAAGAGGTGTAACTATAGGTCCTAAGTTATAATTATGACTCTTCATTTTATTAATATTCCAGTTGGGTCAAAATAGTAATAGAATATAGTGCTAATCTCCACGTTTTCCATTTTCCCATAATCATGAAATATCTACTTTTTTTTTTTTTTCAACCGTTAATTGGAGCTTTGGCACTAGGATGCAATAAGTGCACACGTTTTAGCTTCTTAGTTCGGTAATATACAATATATTAAAATAGACAACCAAATTTTTAATAATAAAGTACCAGACAACGAATTAAAACAAGTATGGGTACGAGAAAGAGTAAAAAAATTTACCTTTTCATTGATCAGAGGTTGCCCAATTTCTTCATCAACTCTTGTCTTTGAGGTGAAACTCTTAAGCAGAGGACACAGCAATATATGAAGTTGTAATAAGGATTCCAAATCGACATTACAATCTCCATCACAAAAGCATTGTAGACTTTTAAGATTTTGAAGCTCCAAATATTTTAGTTTAGGGAACAAAATCTTTTTTGAGCTCATTCCTTCTTCTTCTACTCCTTTTATGATCTCTTCCATGGCGGAACAATTGATTACGTCAAGTCGCTCAAGTTGCATCAGGCCTCCAACAATCACAAAAGGAAATACATACTTTAGTTTACGACAATCACTAACATTCAACCTTGTTAAATTTTGCAAGGTAAAAGTTGCTGGACGCTGATTTGGCCACAACTTTGAGAAATCCGTCTTGTCCAATTTCAGAAACTTCAAGCTAGGAAATGCGACCTGAGAAAATATTTTACTTTCTTAGATAAATTGCTTGGGAAGATAGTGCTATTAGGTAAATATTATTTCTGACGATATAGTTTTAAGAAATTTTTACAAGAGAGATGCATGCATTAATACATAATTTGAATTGAATTCTTCTTCAAATGCATGAGTCACACTGGCCATTAGTATTTTTGTCTTTTATCGACTTGTTATTCAATTAAATATTTAGCTTAGTAAAAAAAAAAAAAATCAAGAGACGCGCATTAAAAAACATTTATAGATAATTTTATGATACAAATCTCAAAATAAAAGAGATAAAATTGTGAGGAAAATAAAGGAAGAATAAAGGGAAAAAAAAAACTAAACTAAACTAAGACAAAAGTGCGCTGGAAAAAAAAAACAAAAAACAAAACTTGGAGGTAAGGTTTGAAATGATATTTTAGAAATTTTAAAAGAAAATTCAAATGAGGATTATTTGGAAAAAAAATTATTACATGATAGTGAAAAATTAGAATAATAAAGTATTTTAATGACACATGTAAAGCATGGTTTAAAAAGGTGTTTGAGGCATACGCCTCGAGGCTCGCCTCAGTTTGAGGCGTTTGATAAGTGCTTCAAGGCTAAGCCTTGAATGGCTTGAATGAGGCTTACGCCTTTTTTCATTGAGGTGTGCGCCTTGAGGTGTTTTTGCCTCGAGGCTTATGGGGCATGAGCCTCAAATTGAAGGCTATTTTTAGCCGGTTTTTAATCCAATCTTTTTTTTTTCCTTTCAAAGAAAGTCAACCCAATATCAAAATCAAGTTTTAATCAGATAAAAATATGCAAATAGATTTTTAAACCCTAAGTCTACTATCTTCTTCGACACTTCATCATCTGCCCCCTTCTTCATCATCGAACCTTTTTTGATCATCAATCCTTGCAACTTTCAAGCCCACTGCCCTATGAGCAGTGACTAGAACGACGGCCCACCGATAGCAGCCACCTCCAGATTCTGACCTCCTCAGTCCTCACTCCTTAAGTTTTTTTCCCCCTTTTTCTTTTATTTTCTACCGTAGGTTGGGTTTTTTTTTTTCTTTTTTCCCCTCTTATAGCTACTGTAGTAATGTATATTTTATAAAAATAGGTATTATACAAAAGTTATAGTGTTATATAAAATGAAAGTTATATAAAGAGTACAGTATGTGATTGTTATTCATTTAGATCTATAGTTATTTCATTTTCTCAAAAAAAAAAAAAAAGGTTATCTTGCTATAAAAGCCATATAAGTATAACCATGTTAGAAGTACAGTAGCATATATATCATATTGTATGTGTTTTATGCACTTTTTTATTGTGTCTTATGGTTTTGTGATGAACTAAGTGTGTGTTTTATAGTATGTTTATGAATTTTATTCAACTTTCTAAATTTTTTTATTTTGCATTTGAGGCTTACGCCTCGAGTCAATTAGACAAAATGCCTCGGTTCTTGTTTTTGCCTTTTAAAACCTTGATGTAAAGTAAAGAAATAAGATTGTACAAGACCAAAAACAAGCAACAATACGTATAAGTGCAAAAAGCAAGAAGGAGAAACAAAAAGAAAGACAAACAAAACCAAATTACAAAAAAAAAAAAAAAAAAAAAAAAAAAACACCCAATGGATCGTGTTGAGAGCAGAGCATGTGTACATTTCTGCACTTTCATATATATATATATATATGTGTGTGTGTGTGTGTGTATAGACACTTACAGAGATAACATTTAAATATTAATCCTCACGAATTGACATTAAAAAAATACACAAATGATTCAAAATTCATCAAAGTAAATTATATATATTTCTTTTTTGCTTCGTCCATTTTCAGACAAACTTTTGGTAGGAAAAATAAATTAATTTGTATTTCTCAAAAGATTTATCCAGATTCAAGTTAATTATGATTCTTCATTGTTTTTCCTTCTGGGTCAAATATAATAGAAGAATATATATTATTAATCTCCACGTTTTCCATTTTCCAATAATAATGAAACACATCCAATTTTTTTTTTTTTCAACAATTAATCGCAGCGGGGGATAAATGCACACGTTTTTGGTTCTCAGTTTGGTAATATAAAATACAAAAAATTAGAAAACTAAAGAATTTATAATGAAGTACGAGACAACGAATTAACACAAGTACGTGTTTGAGCTTGTGTTTAATATGTTTCAATATTTAAACTCATAATAAAAAGGAGGCCAACTGACAATTTTTGCAGTTTTTTCCATTTACAATATGGATTGAATTCTCTTGGCAGTTCATTATTGAAAAACAGAAAAAAATAATAATAGGAGAAATTAAATTAGGTTGCAATAAGCTTTGTAATATATGCTATATACAAGACAAAAAATTAAAGAGCACATAATAGTTATAAGTTACCTTTTTGTTGAATAGAACTTCGGTCATTTCTGTGTCTTCCACTTCAAACCACCGTTTTGGGCATATACTTATGGAGAAATCTAATAAAGCAGGAAATTCAACAGTACAATCTCCTTGATAGAATCTTTTGAGTTTTGGAAGATTTTCAAGCTTGACTCTTTCAAGCTTAGGGAAAGATATCTTCATAATATTTCTTTCATGATCACCTGCTTCCTTTGTAACAACTAATACCTCTTCCATGAGATCACATCCCAGTACTTGTAGCGTTTTAAGCTGTTGAAGGCTTTCAAATGTAGCTAAATCCCACAGGCACAATAAACTCTTGCAGTTTTCAACATGCAACTCTTGTAGATTTTTAAACACAACCTGCGCCAAAGATGACTTTAATTTTGTGAACGACTTGATTGTAACACATGAGTACTATAATTGGTTCTTTAAACATGTCATTTCAATATAAATTCTTATGAATTCACGTCAAAAAATACATAAATGATTCAAAATTCTTCAAAATGAATTATGTATATTTCTTTTTTCAAATTACATTTTTAGACAAACTTTTAGTAGAAAAAAAAAGTTAATTTGTATTTCTCAAAGTCATAAGGGTGCTTCTATTGACACTTATTTTTTTACTTTTCACATACTGTATTTTCAATCATCCCTCATCATACTTCTTACACCTTTTTTAAAATACCAAAAAAGTCCCCACATCTAAACAGCATCATTGATTTTTCTTTTTCCACCCACCAACCAAATAATGTTTAAACTTAAAAATTTATTTCCAAACATTTTTCTTTTTCAGTTTGTATACGAAGTGGTAGTTTTTCTTCATTTTTATTAAACCAAGCTTTTGATTCCAAGTAACAATAAATTGGTAGTAAATTGTAAGGGTTTATATTTGAATAAATTGTATTTCTTGTTTACTTCAAGAAGGGAAACATAGTTCTTTTCTTTTTTCTTTTTTTATATTGTGTTCCTTATATCAAACCAAAGTGTGGATTTTTTTTTACTGGAGTTGTAATGATGTTTATAATTATAACTAGTAAATATAAAAAAATAAAAATAAGAATTTTAAAAAAGAAATAAAAACACATATTTTCTTTTTATGGCAGACTCGTTTATGTTGGAATTCATTTTTATTCTTTTAGAAAAAATAATACACTAATCTTTTAGAGGGGAATATATATATATATATATATAAATATATATATATATATATGTGTGTGTGTGTGTGTAAAATAGGGTGTGTAATGAGTATTTTATTTAAACACTTTTGTGCTTAAGAGTAATTTTATTAATAGATAATACAATAATAAATAAATCTTATTAAATAGGGGTATGTGCAAAGTAAAATGAGTGATGTAAATATACGTCCTAAGTTATAATTATGACTCTTCATTTTATTAATATTCCAGTTGGGTCAATAAAGGGAAACAAAAAACTAAACAAAACTAACGACAAATGTGCGCTTGAAAAAAAAAAAGAAAACAAAAGGTAAGGTTTGAAATGATATTTTAAAGATTGTAAAATAAAATTCAAATGAGTATTATTTGGAAAAAAAAATTATTACATGAGAGAGATAAATTAGAATAAGAAAGTCCTTTAATGACACATGTAAACTATAGAAATAAGATTGTACAAGACGAAAGAAAAAGCAACAATACTTATAAGTGCAAAAAAGCGAGAAGGAGAAATAAAAAGAAATAAAAAAAAACAGAATTACAAAAAAAAAAAAAAAAAAAAAAACCAAATGGGTCATGTGTTAGAGAGCAGAGAATGTGTACATTTTAGCACTTTCATATAAAGAAAGAAAACATTTGAATACTAATCCTCACGAATTCACATGAAAAATGCACAAATGATTCAAAATTCCTCAAAATAAATTATAAATATTTCTTTTTTGCTTTGCCCATTTATAGACAAACTTTTTGCCGGAAAAATAAATAAGTTTGCATTTCTCAAGAGACTGTCCAAGTAGATTATGATTCTTCATTCTTATTCCTGATCGGTCAATATAATAGAAGAATATATTACCAATCTCCGCGTTTTCCATTTTCCAATCATATTGAAACACATCCCACTTTTCCCAACAATTAAGCGCACATGTTAATGCTACTCAGTTAGGTAATATAAATTATAATAAAATAGACAACTAAACAATTTATAATGAAGTACTAGACAAAAAATTACACAAGTATTGGTACGTGAAAAGAGCAAAAGGATTTACCTGTGCATTGATCAGAGGTTGTCCAATTTCTTCATCAACTCTTGTCTTTGAGGTGAAACTCTTGAGCAGAGGACACTCATTTATAGTAAGTTCTAATAAGGATTCCAATTCGACATTACAATCTCCATCACAAAAGCTTTGTAGACTTTTAAGATTTTCAAGCTCCAGATATTTTAGTTTAGGGAACAACTTCATCTTTCTTGAGCTCATTCCTTCTTCTTCTACTCCTCTTATGATCACTTCCATGGCAGAACAATTGGTTACCTCAAGTTTCTCAAGTTGCATCAGGCCTCCAACAATCACCAAAGGAAATACATACTCTAGTTTATGACAACAATTAACATTCAACCTTGTTAAATTTTGCAAGGTAGAAGTTGCTGGAAGCTGATTTGGCCACAACTCTGAGAAATACATCATGTCCGATTTCAGAAGCTCCAAGCTAGGAAATGCGACCTGAGAAAACATTTTACTTTCTTAGCTAAATTGCTTGGGAAGATAATACTATTAGATAAATATTATTTCTAACCATATAGTTCTAAGAAATTTTTACAAGAGAGATGCATGCATCAATACATACTTTGAATTGAATTTTTCTTCAAATGCATGAGTCACACTGGCCATTAGTATTTTTGTCTTTTATCGACTTATTATTCAATTAAATATTCAGCTTAGTAAAAAAAATTAAGAGAAGCGCATTAAAAAAAATTTATATATATTTTTATGATACACATATCAAAATAAAAGAGATAAGATTGTGAGGAAAATAAAGGAAGAATAAAGAAAAAAAACTAATCTAAACTAACGACAAAAGTGCGCTTGAAAAAAAAAACGAAAAACAAAACTTGGAGGTAAGGTTGAAATGATATTTTAGAAAAATTAAAAGAAAATTCAAATGAGGATTATTTAGAAAAAAAAATTATTACATGATAGAGAAAAATTAGAATAATAAAGTATTTTAATGACACATGTAAAGTAAAGAAATAAGATTGTACAAGACCAGAAACAAGCAACAATACGTATAAGTGCAAAAAAGCAAGAAGGAGAAACAAAAAGAAAGAAAAACAAAACCAAATTAAAAAAAAAAAAAAAAAAAAAAACACAAAATGGATCGTGTTGAGAGGAGAGAATGTGTACATTTCGGCACTTTCATATATATATATATATATATATGTATGTATATGTGTGTGTGTATACACACTCACAAAGATAACATTTAAATATTAATCCTCACGAATTGACATTAAAAAAATACACAAATGATTCAAAATTCATCAAAGTAAATTATATATATTTCTTTTTTGCTTCGTCAATTTTCAGACAAACGTTTGGTAGGAATAATAAATTAATTTGTATTTCTCATAAGATTTTTCCAGATTCAAGTTAATTATGATTCTTCATTGTTATTCCTTCTGGGTCAAATATAATAAAAGAATATATATTATTAATCTCCGCGTTTTCCATTTTCCAATAATAATGAAACACATCCATTATTTTTTTTTCAACAATTAATCGCAGCGGGGATAAATGCACACGTTTTTGGTTCTCAGTTTGGTAATATAAAATACAAAATACTAGAAAACTAAAGAATTTATAATGAAGTCCCAGACAACGAATTAACACAAGTGCGTGTTTGAGCTTGTGTTTAATTGTTTCAATATTTAAACTCATAATAAAAAGGAGGCCAACTGACAATTTTAACAATTTTTTCCATTTGCAATAAGGATTGAATTCTCTTGACTGTTCATTATTGAAAAACAGAAAAAAAAAAAAAAAAAAGGATTAAACTTACAAATTTTTTTCTAGACATTTTTCTTTTTCAGTTTATATACGAAGCGGTAGTTTTTCCTTAATATAATAGTTTTCATTTTTATTAAGCCAAACCTTAGATTCCAAGTAACAATAAATCGAAAGTGAATTGTAAGGGTTTATATTGAATAAATTGTATTTCTTTTCCTTCAAGAAGAGAAACGTAGTTTTTTTCTCTTTATTTTTTCCTTATATGATGTTCTTTATATCAAACCAAAGTGTGATTTTTTTACTAGAATTGTAATGATGTTTATAATTATAACTAATATATATATATAAAATAAAAATAAGAATTTTAAAAAAGAAATAAAACACATATTTTCTTTTTATAGGAGACTTGTTCAAGTTGGAATTCATCTTTATTTTTTTAAAAAGAATAATACATTAATTTTTAGAATGAAATATATATATATATATATATATATAATTAAGATAGGGTGTGTAATGACTATTTTATCTAAACACTTTTATTCTTAAGAGTAATTTTATTAATTGATAATACAGTAATAAATAAATATTATTAAATAGGAGTATGTGCAAAGGAAAATACGAGGTGTAACTATAGGTCCTAAGTTATAATTATGACTCTTCATTTTATTAATATTCCAGTTGCGTCAAAATAGTAATAGAATATAGTGCTAATCTCCACGTTTTCCATTTTCCCATAATCATGAAATATCCATTTTTTTTTTCAACCGTTAAATTGCAGCGTTGGCACTAGGATGCAATAAGTGCACACGTTTTAGCTTCTCAGTTCGGTAATATACAATATAATAAATTAGACTACTAAAAATATCACAATGAAGTACCAGACAACGAATTAAACATAATAAGTATGGGAGCGAGAAAAGAGCAAGAGTATTACCTTTTCATTGATCAGGGGTTGTCCAATTTCTTGATCAACTCTTGCCATTGAGGCAAAACTCCTGAGCAGAGGACACCGACATATATGAAGTTCTGATAAGGATTCCAATTCGATATTACAATCTCCATCACAAAAGCTTCGTACACTTGTCAGATCTTCAAGCCACAAATATTTTAGTTTAGGGAACAACTTCATCTTTCTTGAGCTCATTCCTTCTTCTTCTACTCCTCTTATGATCACTTCCATGGCAGAACAATTGGTTACCTCAAGTTTCTCAAGTTGCATCAGGCCTCCAACAATCACCAAAGGAAATACATACTCTAGTGTATGACAACAATTAACATTCAACCTTGTTAAATTTTGCAAGGTAGAAGTTGCTGGAAGCTGATTTGGCCACAACTTTGAGAAATCCGTCTCGTACAAATTCAGAAACTCCAAGCTAGGAAATGCGACCTGAGAAAACATTTTACTTTCTTAGATAAATTGCTTGGGAAGATAGTGCTATTAGATATATATTATTTCTAACAATATAGTTTTAAGAAATTTTTACAAGAGAGATGCATGCATTAATACATAATTTGAATTGAATTCTTCTTCAAATGCATGAGTCACACTGGCCATTAGTATTTTTGTCTTTTATCGACTTGTTATTCAATTAAATACTTAGCTTAGTAAAAAAAAAAATCAAGAGAAGCGCATTAAAAAACATTTATAGATACTTTTATGATACACATCTCAAAATAAAAGAGATAAAATTGTGAGGAAAATAAAGGAAGAATAAAGGGGAAAAAAAAAACTAAACTAAACTAACGACAAAAGTGCGCTGGAAAAAAAAAACGAAAAACAAAACTTGGAGGTAAGGTTTGAAATGATATTTTAGAAAATTTAAAAGAAAATTCAAATGAGGATTATTTGGAAAAAAAATTATTACATGATAGTGAAAAATTAGAATAATAAAGTATTTTAATGACACATGTAAAGCATGGTTTAAAAAGGCATTCGGAGCGTACGCCTTGAGGCTCGCCTCAGTTTGAGGCGCTTGATCAACGCTTCAAGGCATAAGCCTTGAATGGCTTGAACGAGGCTTACGCCTTTTTTTATTGAGGCAAATTGAGGCGTTTTTGCCTCAAGGCTTATGGGGCATGAGCCTCAAATTGAAGGCTATTTTGAGCCAGTTTTTAATCCAACCTTTTTTTTTCCCTTTCAAAAAAAGTCAACCCAATATCAAAATCGGGCTTTAATCAAATAAAAATATGCAAATAGATTTTTAAACCCTAAGTCTACCATCTTCTTCGACACTTCATCATCTGCCCCCTTCTTTATCATCTACCCTTTCTTGATCATCAACCCTTGCAACTTTCAAACCCACTGCCCTATGAGCAGTGACTAGAACGACGGCCCACCGACAGCGGCCACCTTCAGATTCTGACCTTCTCAGCCCTCACTCCTTAAGTTTTTTTTCTCCTTTTTTCTTTTATTTTCTACCGTAGGTTGGGTTTTTTTTTTCTTTTTTCCCCTCTTATAGCTACTGTAGTAATGTATATTTTATAGAAATAGGTGTTATAAAAAGTTATAATGTTATATAAAATGAAAGTTATATAAAGAGTGCAGTATGTGATTTTTATTCATTTAGATATATAGTTATTTCATTTTCTCAAAAAAAAAAAAAAGGTTATCTTATGTGCTATAAAAGCCATATAAATATAACCATATTAGAAGTACAGTAGCATACATATTATATTGTATGTGTTTTATGCACTTTTTATTGTCTTATGGTTTTGTGATGAACTAAATGTGTGCTTTATGGAATGTTTATGAATTTTATTCAACTTTTTGAATTTTTTTATTTTGCATTCGAGGCTTACGCTTCGAGTCAATTAGACAAAACGTCTCGGTTTCTGTTTTTGCCTTTTAAAAGCTTGATGTAAAGTAAAGAAATAAGATTGTACAAGACCAAAAACAAGCAACAACACGTATAAGTGCAAAAAAGCAAGAAGGAGAAACAAAAAGAAAGAAAAACAAAACCAAATTACAAAAAAAAAAAAAACACGCAATGGATCGTGTTGAGAGCAGAGCATGTGTACAATTCTGCACTTTCATATATATATATATATGTGTGTGTGTGTGTGTGTGTGTGTGTGTGTGTATAGACACTCACAGAGATAACATTTAAATATTAATCCTCACGAATTGACATTAAAAAAATACACAAATGATTCAAAATTCATCAAAGTAAATAATATATATTTCTTTTTTGCTTCGTCCATTTTCAGACAAACTTTTGGTAGGAAAAATAAATTAATTTGTATTTCTCAAAAGATTTATCCAGATTCAAGTTAATTATGATTCTTCATTGTTTTCCTTCTGGGTCAAATATAATAGAAGAATATATATTATTAATCTCCGCGTTTTCCATTTTCCAATAATAATGAAACACATCCATTATTTTAAATTATTGAAAAACAGAAAAAAATAATAATAGGAGAAATTAAATTAGGTTGCAATAAGCTTTGTAATATATGCTATATACAAGACAAAAAATTAAAGAGCACATAATAGTTATAAGTTACCTTTTCGTTGAATAGAACTTCGGTCATTTCTGTATCTTCCACTTCAATCCCCCGTTTTGGGCACATAATAGTTATAAGTTACCTTTAATTTTGTGAACGACTTGATTGTAACACATGAGTACTATAATTGGTTCTTTAAACATATCATTTCAATATAAATTCTTATGAATTCACGTAAAAAAAATACATAAATTATTCAAAATTCTTCAAAATGAATTATATATATTTCTTTTTTCAAATTACATTTTTAGACAAACTTTTAGTAGAAAAAAAAAAAGAAGTTAATTTGTATTTCTCAAAGTCATAAGGGTGATTCTATTGACACTTATTTTTTTACTTCACATACTGTTTTTTCAATCATCCCTCATCATACTTCTTACACCTTTTTTAAAATACCAAAAAAGTCCACACATCTAAACAGCATCATTGATTTTTCTTTTTCCACCCACCAACCAAATAATGTTTAAACTTACAAATTTATTTCCAAACATTTTTCTTTTTCAGTTTGTATACGAAGTGGTAGTTTTTCTTCATATAATATTCTTCATTTTTATTAAACCAAGCTTTTGATTCCAAGTAACAATAAATTGGTAGTAAATTGTAAGGGTTTATATTTGAATAAATTGTATTTCTTTTTTACTTCAAGAAGGGAAACATAGTTTTTTTCTTTTTTTTTTATATTGTGTTCCTTATATCAAACCAAAATGTGGATTTTTTTTTACTGGAGTTGTAATGATGTTTATAATTATAACTAGTATATATAAAAAAATAAAAATAAGAATTTTAAAAAAGAAATAAAACACATATTTTCTTTTTATGGTAGACTCGTTCATGTTGGAATTCATTTTTATTCTTTTAGAAAAAATAATACACTAATCTTTTAGAAGGGAATATATACATATATATATATATGTGTGTGTGTGTGTGTAAAATAGGGTGTATAATGAGTATTTTATTTAAACACTTTTGTGCTTAAGAGTAATTTTATTAATAGATAATATAGTAATAAATAAATCTTATTAAATAGGGGTATGTGCAAAGTAAAATGAGTGATGTAAATATACGTCCTAAGTTATAATTATGACTCCTCATTTTATTAATATTCCAGTTGGGTCAATAAAGGGAAACAAAAAACTAAACAAAACTAACGACAAATGTGCGCTTGAAAAAAAAAAAAAGAAAACAGAACTTGAAGGTAAGGTTTGAAATGATATTTTAAAGATTGTAAAAGAAAATTCAAATGAGTATTATTTGGAAAAAAATTATTACTTGAGAGAGATAAATTAGAATAGGAAAGTCCTTTAATGACACATGTAAACTACAGAAATAAGACTGTACTAGACGAAAGAAAAAGCAACAATATTTATAAGTGCAAAAAAGCGAGAAGGAGAATTAAAAAGAAATTATAAAAAAAAAAAACCAAATGGGTCACGTGTTAGAGAGCAGAGAATGTGTACATTTTAGCACTTTCATATAAAGAAAGAAAACATTTGAATACTAATCCTCACGAATTCACATGAAAAATGCACAAATGATCAAAATTTTTTGCTTTGCCCATTTATAGACAAACTCTTTGTCGGAAAAATTAATAAGTTTCCATTTCTCAAGAGACTGTCCAAGTAGATTATGATTCTTCATTCTTATTCCTGATCGGTCAATATAATAGAAGAATATATTACCAATCTCGGTGTTTTCCATTTTCCAATCATATTGAAACACATCCCACTTTTCCCAACAATTAAGTGCACATGTTAACGCTACTTAGTTAGGTAATATAAATTATAATAAAATAGACAACTAAACAATTTATGATGAAGTACTAGACAAAAAATTAACATAAGTATTGGTACGTGAAAAGAGCAAAAGGATTTACCTTTACATTGATCAGAGGTTGTCCAATTTCTTCATCAACTCTTGTCTTTGAGGTGAAACTCTCGAGCAGAGGACAGTCCCTTATTGTAAGTTTTAATAAGGATTCCAATTCGACATTACAATCTCCATCACAAAAGCTTTGTAGACTTTCAAGATTTTCAAGCTTCAGATGTTTTAGTTTAGGGAACAACTTCATCTTTCTTGAGCTCATTCTTTCTTCTTCTATTCCTCTTATGATCACTTCCATGGCAGAACAATTGGTTACCTCAAGTTTCTCAAGTTGCATCAGTCCTCCAACAATCACCAAAGGAAATACATACTCTAGTTTATGACAACAATTAACATTCAACCTTGTTAAATTTTGCAAGGTAGAAGTTGCTGGAAGCTGATTTGGCCACAACTTTGAGAAATCCGTCTCGTCCAATTTCAGAAACTCCAAGCTAGGAAATGCGACCTGAGAAAATATTTTACTTTCTTAGATAAATTGCTTGGGAAGATAGTGCTATTAGAAAAATATTATTTCTAACAATATAGTTTTAAGAAATTTTTACAAGAGAGATGCATGCATTAATACATAATTTGAATTGAATTCTTCTTCAAATGCATGAGTCACACTGGCCATTAGTATTTTTGTCTTTTATCGACTTGTTATTCAAGAGAAGCCCATTAAAAAACATTTATAGATACTTTTATGATACACATCTCAAAATAAAAGAGATAAAATTGTGAGGAAAATAAAGGAAGAATAAAGGGAAAAAAAAAAAAAAAAAACTAAACTAAACTAACAACAAAAGTGCGCTTGAAAAAAAAAAACGAAAAACAAAACTTGGAGGTAAGGTTTGAAATGATATTTTAGAAAATTTAAAAGAAAATTCAAATGAGGATTATTTAGAAAAAAAAAATTATTACATGATGGTGAAAAATTAGAATAATAAAGTATTTTAATGACACATGTAAAGTAAAGAAATAAGATTGTTCAAGACCCAAAACAAGCAACAATACGTATAAGTGCAAAAAAGCAAGAAGGAGAAACAAAAAGAAAGAAAAACAAAACCAAATTAAAAAAAAAAAAAAAAACACCAAATGGATCGTGCTGAGAGCAGAGAATGTGTACATTTCGGCACTTTCATATATATATATGTGTGTGTGTATACACACTCACAAAGATAACATTTAAATATTAATCCTCACGAATTGACATTAAAAAAATACACAAATGATTCAAAATTCATCAAAGTAAATTATATATATTTCTTTTTTGCTTCGTCAATTTTCAGACAAACGTTTGGTAGGAAAAATAAATTAATTTGTATTTCTCATAAGATTTTTCCAGATTCAAGTTAATTATGATTCTTCATTGTTATTCCTTCTGGGTCAAATATAATAAAAGAATATATATTATTAATCTCCGCGTTTTTCATATTCCAATAATAATGAAACACATCCATTATTTTTTTTCAACAATTAATCGCAGCGGGGGATAAATGCACACGTTTTTGGTTCTCAGTTTGTTAATATAAAATACAAAAAACTAGAAAACTAAAGAATTTATAATGAAGTACCAGACAACGAATTAACACAAGTACGTGTTTGAGCTTGTGTTTAATATGTTTCAATATTTAAACTCATAATAAAAAGAAGGCCAACTGACAATCTTAACAATTTTTTCCATTTACAATAGGGATTGAATTCTCTTGACTGTTCATTATTGAAAAACAGAAAAAAAAAAAAAAAAAAAAGGATTAAACTTACAAATTTTTTTCTAGACATTTTTCTTTTTCAGTTTATATACAAAAGTGGTAGTTTTTCCTTAATATAATAGTTTTCATTTTTATTAAGCCAAACTTTGGATTCCAAGTAACAATAAATCGAAAGTGAATTGTAAGGGTTTAGATTGAATAAATTGTATTTCTTTTCCTTCAAGAAGAGAAACGTAGTTTTTTTCTTTTTTTTTTCCTTATATGATGTTCTTTATATCAACCCAAAGTGTGGTTTTTTTTACTAGAATTGTAATGATGTTTATAATTGTAACTAATATATATAAAAAAATAAAAATAAGAATTTTAAAAAAGAAATAAAACAGAAATTTTCTTTTTATAGGAGACTTGTTCGTGTTGGAATTCATCTTTATTCTTTTAAAAAGAATAATACATTAATTTTTAAAAGGGAATATATATATATATATATATATATATTTAAGATAGGGTGTGTAATGGCTATTTTATCTAAACACTTTTATTCTTAAGAGTAATTCTATTAATTGATAATACAGTAATAAATAAATATTATTAAATAGGAGTGTGTGCAAAGGAAAATAAGAGGTGTAACTATAGGTCCTAAGTTATAATTATGACTCTTCATTTTATTAATATTCCAGTTGGGTCAAAATAGTAATAGAATATAGTGCTAATCTCCACGTTTTCCATTTTCCCATAATCATGAAATATCCATTTTTTTTTTCAACCGTTAAATTGTAGCGTTGGCACTAGGATGCAATAAGTGCACACGTTTTAGCTTCTCAGTTCGGTAATATACAATATAATAAATTAGACTACTAAAAATATCACAATGAAGTACCAGACAACGAATTAAACATAAGTATGGGAGCGAGAAAAGAGCAAGAGTATTACCTTTTCAGTGATCAGAGGTTGCCCAATTTCTTCCTCATCTCTTGTCTTTGAGGTGAAACTCTTGAGCAGAGGACACTCCTGTATATGAAGTTCTAATAAGGATTCCAATTCGATATTACAATCTCCATCACAAAAGCTTCGTACACTTGTCAGATCTTCAAGCCACAAATATTTTAGTTTAGGGAACAACTTCATCTTTCTTGAGCTCATTCCTTCTTCTTCTACTCCTCTTATGATCACTTCCATGGCAGAACAATTGGTTACCTCAAGTTTCTCAAGTTGCATCAGGCCTCCAACAATCACCAAAGGAAATACGTACTCTAGTTCATGACAACAATTAACATCCAACCTTGTTAAATTTTGCAAGGTGGAAGTTGCTGGAAGCTGATTTGGCCACAACTTTGAGAAATCCGTCTCGTACAAATTCAGAAACTCCAAGCTAGGAAATGCGACCTGCGAAAACATTTTACTTTCTTAGATAAATTGCTTGGGAAGATAGTGCTATTAGATAAATATTATTTCTAACAATATAGTTTTAAGAAATTTTTACAAGAGAGATGCATGCATTAATACATAATTTGAATTGAATTCTTCTTCAAATGCATGAGTCACACCGGCCATTAGTATTTTTGTCTTTTATCGACTTGTTATTCAATTAAATATTTAGCTTAGTAAAAAAAAAATCAAGAGAAGCGCATTAAAAAACATTTATAGATACTTTTATGATACACATCTCAAAATAAAAGAGATAAAATTGTGAGGAAAATAAAGGAAGAATGAAGGGAAAAAAAACAAAACTAAACCAAACTAACGACAAAAGTGCCCTGGAAAAAAAAAACGAAACACAAAACTTGGAGGTAAGGTTTAAAATGATATTTAGAAAATTTAAAATAAAATTCAAATGAGGATTATTTGGAAAAAAAAATTATTACATGATAGTGAAAAATTAGAATAATAAAGTATTTTAATGACACATGTAAAGCATCGTTTAAAAAGGCGTTCGAGATGTACGCCTCAAGGCTCACCTCAGTTTGAAGCGCTTGATCAGCGCTTCAAGGCTTAAGTCTTAAATGGCTTGTACGAGGCTTACGTCTTTTTTCATTGAGGCATGCACCTTGAGGCGTTTTTGCCTCAAGGTGAGGCATGTGCCTCAAATTGAAAGCTATTTTGAGCCGGTTTTTAATCCAATCTTTTTTTTTTCCTTTCAAAAAAAGTCAACCCAATATCAAAATCGGGCTTTAATCAGATAAAAATATGGAAATAGATTTTTAAACCATAAGTCTACCATCTTCTTCGACACTTCATCATCTGCCCCCTTCTTCATCATCGACCCTTTCTTGATCATCAACCCTTGCAACTTTCAAGCCCACTGCTCTATGAGTAGTGACTAGAACGACGGACCACCAACAGCAACCACCTCCAGATTTTGACCTCCTTAGGTTTTTTTCCTCCCTTTTTCTTTTATTTTCTACCGTAGGTTGGGTTTCTTTTTTCTTTTTTCCCCCTTCTAGCTACTGTAGTAATGTATATTTTATAGAAGGTGTTATACAAGAGTTATAATGTTATATAAAATGAAAGTTATATAAAATATACTAAAGAAATTTATAGTGTAAATAAATTATTTATACTATAAATTTGACATCTACTATAAATAGTTTCAAAACCTACTATTTACTACAATTGGTTTTGAAAAAATAAAATTTCTTACAATTTTAGGAAAAAAAACAACATTGTATAAGTGCAAAAAAGCAAGGAGAAAAAAAAAAGAAGAGAAAAACAAAATTACAAAAACAAAAAGAGCAAAGCAAATAAAAAAGAACGGAATGGGTCATGTTTCCAGAGCAGAGAATGAGTATATTTGACACTTTGATATATGTAAACTGAAAAGATATCATTTAAATATTAGTTATTATCAATTCACATAAAAAAATACACAAATGATTCAAAATTCCTCAAAATAAATTATATATATATTTCTTTTTAATATTCTTATCAATTCACATAAAAAAAACACAAATGATTCAAAATTCCTCAAAATAAATCATATATATTTCTTTTTTGCTTTGTCCATTTATAGACAAACTCTCGGTACAAAAAATAAATTAGTTTGTATTTCTCAAAAGACTGTTCAAGTTAATTATGATTCTTCATTCTTATTTCGCAAAATTATGAAACATCCACTTTTTATTCCAACAACTAAGTGCAGCCGTGCAATAAGTACACACGTTTATGGTTCCCAGATTGGTAATATAAAATATAATAAATTAGACTACTAAAAATATCACAATGAAGTACCAGACAACGAATTAAACATAAGTATGGGAGCGAGACAAGAGCAAGAGTATTACCTTTTCATTGATCAGGGGTTGTCCAATTTCTTGATCAACTCTTGCCTTTGAGGCAAAACTCTTGAGCAGAGCACACTCCAGTATATGAAGTTCTAGTAAGGATTCCAATTCGATATTACAATCTCCATCACAAAAGCTTTGTAGACTTTCAAGCCTGTGAAGCTCCAAATATTTTAGTTTAGGGAACAAACTAATCTTTCTTGAGCTCATTCTTTCTTCTTCAGCTCCTATTATGATCTCTTCCATGGCAGAACAATTATCTACCTTAAGTCGCTCGAGTTGCATCAGGCCTCCGACAATCACAAAAGGAAATACATACTTTAGTTTATGACATGCAATAACATCCAACCTTGTTAAACTTTGCAAGGTAGAAGTTGTTGGAAGCTGGTTTGGCCACAAATTCAAGAAATTCATGTCGTGCAATTCCAGGATCTCCAGACTAGGAAGTGCGACCTGAGAAAACATCTTACTTTCTTAGTTAAATTGCTTGGGAAGATAAAACTACTAGATAGGTATTATTTATAGAAGAGTACGCTTGCTGACACCGCTGCAACAGACTCCGCTACAAACGCTACCTTTGTTGTATACCACGTGTCAATTTTTACTTTTTGTAAGAGTATTGCTTTTCTTCGGTAAGATGAATGCCATTGTTTTTCAGCTAAATAATGAAACTGCCATTGTTTGATTAGTTATGACTTACCACTCAAACAACAAAGCGTAGATGATCTTCTTTTTTCTGAACCAAGTACCGAAGTTTACACGACTCTTTCTTTTATAAAAAAAAAAGGTTCATATGTGCCAAGAATTTCAACAAAGCATAGATAAATTATTTTTATTATTTTTTTTGGCAATGAATTCATTTTTCTAAGTTGGCAATGAAATCATTTTTCAAGTTTTTTCCTTAGCAAGAATTGAAGAGAGTTAAACCATAAACCAAAGAGGCCTTTTTTCTTGGGAGTGGTTCAATCAGTAACAGTTGCCTAAAGAAATGGAATAATTGCATTT
Source organism: Artocarpus heterophyllus (assembly GCA_025403435.1). Lineage (NCBI taxonomy): Eukaryota > Viridiplantae > Streptophyta > Magnoliopsida > Rosales > Moraceae > Artocarpus > Artocarpus heterophyllus. Next base: position 21,669,113 of record CM046327.1, on the reverse strand, counting down.
TCGAAATTTACATGGAAAAGAATGTGTATGTGTTAATCAAAGCAAAGCAAAATTTTAACGAAAAGCCAAGTTAAAACGTGTCTAAAGAAATTATTTCTACTCAAGCGTAGTTTACATTATAGTTATTAAACTTTATTAGAAAACTAAACCTCAAAGAAATATTACCTTTGCGTTGAAAAAAGGAACGCCTGGAGTAACTGTAGATGAAGCATGAAAATATGTTGTCTCCATCTCTGACGAGAAGAAATGAATCAAATTTGGCAATCTTCCCAAAACCAGTGAGCGCAAATGAGGAAACTCAATTTTGTCACAATTAGTTGCATGATCTTCACTTTCAAGATGAACTATCTCCTTCACCATATCGCATTCATCAATTTCAATTTTTTCAAGCCGGTTATCGACGAAGTACGGCAAGACATTCTTCAATTTGTTACATTGTGAGACCGTTATCTGTCTTAATAGGCGAAGTGACTTTACTCCAGATGAACTAAATGAACCGCAGCATATCTTTTCAATGTTTTGTAGAGAACGAAGTGCCAGAGTCTCTAAGTTTTGGAAGGCACTACAGGGTTGAATCTCCCCTGTTGACTCAACAATGTGTTGAACTTCATCATTTTCTTGGATAAATAATTTCTTCAGTTGCACGAAACCATCTGCATCTAACTGAGAGGTAATGTTGTTAACACCTTGGAGAGTACCCAAGCATAACTCTTCACACTCCTTCATTAACATTTGAAAGCCATACTGACGTAATTGACTCTGTTTGTGGAGCTTAAGCTGTAGCAATCTTGAACTTGTTGCTTGGTTATGATAGTTTGTGAATCCAACCATTATTTTGAACCTTTTGAATTTTCCATCGACAAACATGCCACTTGGTAGAACATTGGCATCCTTTATACATAAATGCAATACTCTCAGTCGTGACATATTCTTTATCTCAAGAAGACTGGCATTCTTACTCATATCACCAACAGCTTCCGTACGCCAATTAATACAGACACAATCCATGTACAACTCTTCCAATTGTACCAAACGCGAGATGACATTAGGCGGAATTACTGTAAGTTCAGTACAATTATTCATATTTAATTGGCGTAGACAAGTCAACTTTCCTATTTGTTCTGGCAACTTCTCAAACTCCGAATTTGAAAGGTCAAGAACTACTAAGTTGTTTAGCTCTCCAATAAAAGCTATGTCTTCAAAAACACAATTTTGCAATGATAGTGTGTGGAGATTTTGAAGAGAAGAGGATAGCAAAGGCAATGGTTTGACAATGACAGACCGTAGACATAAAGCTCTAAGCTCTATTGCTTCTTCCCAAAATCCTTCTGGAAATAGTATAGCAGGAGAATCTGATGATCTACAACTTTCTTCATGCATAAGTAGCCTCAGTCTCGGACATGCCAAGCTTTTAAGAAGCTGATTGATATCATGATCAATTAGCGAAATTGCAGTTGAACCATCGAGTCCTCCACTATTTGAGTGTCGTTCTGACTTTTCAAAACACCACATGCCCTGTTCTTGTGCAATTGATATCATGATCCGACGAATCACATCATGCAATTTAACAGTACCATCTTTATCTCCTTTCAACAATAGACAACACCTTTTTAGATTATCAACTGATGTGAGCACTGAAACTCTTGCCTCCTCCAGGGATACACGTGAAAACATGTTGGAATACGCACCATATATATTCATGAGATCCTCCAAACTCACGTTTGTGTCTTCTTTAAATAGACTACAAAGCAACAAAATCGGTTGTTCGTGTTTTCCCTTTAAAAAGTCGTAACTTGTCTTTATGCATGGGTATGCACTTCCATATCCTTCTTCTGGGCAGTGTTTCAGGTTATTCAAAACACTTTCCCAGACAAACCTAGCTCTATTTCTCAATGTAATTGCAATTGGTACAATTGCAATAGGTAAGCCTCCACAGTACCGTCCAACTATATCAGTTGCTAAATCTTCAAAATATTGTTCTTCACCCACAAATTTGTTGAACAACTTCATAGCTTCCTCTTCAAGTAAGACTCCAACCTCGATATCCTTCTCAACACCCATTTCATTGCATAATACATGCTTGAGTCGTGATACTAATAGAATCTTACAACCAAAACCCCTTTGGTTGTCCTTGTCAAAATAGATTCCAACATCCTGTAACTTAAGTTCCACCCATACGTCATCAAGAATTATCAAAATATTCGTTTCACCCTTGAGTCGATCTTTTAGCCGATCTGCTCGAGCTTTCTCACTTTTCTCCTTCAACGGTAGACCTAATTGCTCCGCAATTTCTTGTTGAATATTCTTAAGATCAACGTGCTGGGACACGGTTACCATGACCACTGCACTAAATATTTTTTCTTCCTCCTGAGCTTGTCGAGCAGCCTCTTGCACAAGTGTGGTTTTGCCAACACCACCAATGCCATACACTCCAATTTTGCTACAATTAGGATCTTTTAGAGCCTTCATTATTTCTCTCAAAGTCAGCACTCTTGTGTCAAACATCTCAAGGTCTCTGTTTTTAAAGGATCTTTTTATTAAAGCTGGACGGTAAGTAACACTGTTCCGGAAGGTATCAGCCTTTTGGATTTCGCTTGCAACAGTTTCTGCCATTTTCTTCATTTTTCGGCTCAGTTGATGACGCAACACCAAATTTGGAAAGGAACCACTACAAGAACACTCTGCCTTCGGGTGGTCTTCATCCTTTACTATCTCGTTTGCCTCTTTGGATCTCGTTTTCACTATCTCTAGCCACTTATCAACTTCTTCGCTAGTCTTTTCGCCCCTTTTTCGACCTTCTTCAATTTGAGTATCGACGCTCCTCTTCTTACCATCCAGCTCTTCAATTTTGACGCGGAGCTTTTCTTTATTGTTTTGGTAGTGAAATAGATATCCCAGCTGACGTCCGATTGGTGCAATAGTGTACTTGATAATTTCTCCAACAATCGAACTAGCAATCCCAATGAGAATCTCCATGCTCACTTCTTCAAATCACTAATTTAATTCCAAGTTGACTGTAACATTATTAAAGTACTGCAATGAGAAGTGCTTTTTGGTACTCCCTGTTTATCTTCATATCTTATATTTTTTTATAATATTAAAATAGTATCCTCATGATATTAAAATAGTATCTCAGCCTTTTAAAATTATTATTTTGGCACCATGAAGCTGATTTTTCAAACATAAAATGTCTTTCATAATCCTCTTCGTTTTTTATTTTAAGTTAGGGAAAAAAAAGATCAAAACTTCATTTATCGATATTTGGACATGGTGATAATATTTACTTGTATTTTTATATTTATTTTTCTAATTTTAGACCATTAAAATAAAATATTCATAGTGTCAAACTATTTTTTATAAATTTATCCATACCGTATAAATTTTGTGATTTTATTTTGAAACAGTAAACATTGATTCCTTTGTCTTCAAAACCGGTAATTAGCTATAACCACTACATTTACTTATTTTTTCTAAAAATAATATTATATATTTAGAGCTTTGATAAAAATAATTTTTTGTAAAATTTAAAACTTTAAAATGTTAATTAGAATTTTTTCATTAAAAATTTTCAAGTAAAAAACTTCTAATTTCATCATAAAAATAATAATATAATTTATAAAAATTTTGTAAATTAAATTGACTATTTGGAAGTCAATTCAAATAGTCAATTTAATTTAAATTCTAATCTTAGTATGAATTCGTATTTTATGGGTATAGCCCGAATTATTTTTCATAAAAGTCACTTATGGATGCACATCTAATCTACGGATTTTTTAAACTTTTCTTAACCGCATTATGGATTTGAAAATAATCCATTTGTGACGTTGCATTGTCTTAAAGGCTCATTAATGTTTGTGGCTCCATTCACGTTCTTATAACTATAATAATAACTTATTATTATAATTTCATACAGTCATTTACACTTGTAAATAACTAACTGTGCATATATAAGATATTTTAATTCTTGAATTTTTAATAATCCTTATGACCTATAACATTCTTGCCTTACTTTGTGATCTCATTAAATTTTGAGATCAATCTTATTTTCATAAATTTTGTGCTTGCCATTTCAAAATTATTGTGTTAAGCTGATGATCGCCATTTCAAAATTATTGTGTTAAGTTGACGATCGCTATTGATCTGGGTTTCTCTTACTAAGCTGATATCATATAGAAATTTTCACATAATCATGATAAGTTAGAAATTTCACTTTGGTCAAATAATCTCAATTTGAACATTCTAATTAAGATTCTTATAAATGTTACTTCTTTAGCTCATACATGAAATTATTGAATCATTAACTTTTAGTTTAGCACATTAAATAATTAGTTTTAATTATTTAAGTGCACTATCATAACATTATTTGTGTTACGTGTTTCATAAATAAAGCACAAATTTGTGCATTCATAACATTATTTATTTTTAAGGTCTTATAGCTATTAAGACCTCTAAATTTGTGTGTTACAAATTCTAAACTTGTATTTTCTCAAGTACTTAATAGAATAATTATGAAAAAAATCCTTAATTAATCATACTTATTAATTTTTTGGATTTTTCCTGTCGTTACATAGAGTAACCTGAAGAGTGAATTTATGAGCTAAAAGAGCTTACGTTGACTAACATGGCATTTTCAACATTAGAAGCTATCAAACCAACTCCAATTGTACCGCTCTATTAGTTGTAGATGATAGAAATTTTAATCTAGACATTCTTAATTCTATAAAACCTTAACACGGTCCTAGGATGGCCAGATTACCAAGATATGTAATCAAGGAATAAATACCCCTATCCATATGTAGTAGCAGCAACCGATTCTTTAGCGAAATAACAATGATGATTCTTTAGCGAAATAACAATGATGATTGGTGAATGAGTTGTTGCCTTCTTCAGTCAAATCTTCTTAATTCTTTAATAGGTTCTTTCTCTTTAGATGAGATAGATGAGAAAGGTATAAAATGATTTGACATCTTAAGAACTATAACCTATAATGCCTTTATATATTGTTTTATTAGGATCTCATTAAACTTAATTGGATCAGTATTAGGTATTTATTCATTAAACACGTACCCAATAAAAGTCTATGGGCTTCTTGTAATTATACCACTTAATAAAAAACCTATTATAATTAAATAACCTTAATATAATTGTTATATAATATGTTGCTTACATGTAATGGATAGCGTAAATTTTCAACAGTAGATAGTAATTTTAGAGAAGGGCCAACAGTAGATAGTAATTTTATAGAAGAGCCAGCTTTTACTCAAGTATGATGGGCCGAAATTGTTAGAAAAAATGCTTGCGGCTGATTGAGAAGCATTTATAAGAAACTGAGTCGTATGTTTAAGGATCAACTTCCGAATGGCTTTATCATAAGAAAAATAACTTTCCACGTGAACAAAAGTTATTATTCCCCATCTACTTTGCTCGATTTAGTTTGCTTGTTATTTTTTGCTCTATAATTTTTTTTTTCCTGTTTTTTCTTTCGTTTTTTTTGGGAAAAAAATTTAGTAACGTGTTGAATGATATCTTGACATTTAAAAATGTCATCATGGTAACCTTGAAATTATTTTTTTGACAAGAACCTTGAAATTATTTTTGGGATCACATGAAATGTCTTTTCTACCTATACATTAATACAGTGAAAAATTTGAACTTACTGTAGTTATTTTTAAAGAGCAGGAATAACACAGTTTTAGAAAATACAGTTATGTTTATGAAAATTTCAAGCTTAAGGCTCAAATTCGGTCTGCCCAACACAATACAGAATTAGACTATGAGGTCTCAATGTCTATAAATATATAGACCAAAAAAAATTTAGACCAAACACAATCAGCCACACACTCCTTTCTCTACTCTCTCTCTCCTCAAAATTCTGTCCAAGAATCCTGTCTCCATTTTCGACACCTCTTGCACCAATAGAAAGCTCTCGTCGAGGTGAATACAATAGTGTGTTGTGCCGCCCATAACTCTTTCGGAGGAAACCACTTGCGCCGGTCAAAGTGGTAGAAAAAAAACTCAAATTTTTCTGACGTGATTTCTCCACTGTCCAAGCACCAATTGACATGATCTTGGTGTCTACAGACTCGGAATGAAGAAAGGAAGAGAATGTGACTGATTTTTGGGCTAGATTTTAGGCAAAATGGGCTTGACGGAGTCCTCCTATGTTCGTCGTTGACCCACCATCAGACTCGCTGTCTCTAGCATTGGTGTGGCACACTGTTGGTACCAAAAGAACCAGAGGGAGATGAAGAGCAAGATGCCTCAATTATTTTCCGGAGGCAGCAGCCCGACACCGAAGTTCCAAAGTGGCGATGCCAACCATCGTGGGTGAGCTTGACTTTGCCATTTTAGTGACGTTGAACCAAATTGAGGACACAATCATGTTCAGATGGTTAAGAGGATCAAAATGCCTAAAACAATTGCTCGAAATCATAGTCGGTGGCCCCAAATCAAAGATCGCCGTCTAGCGCCACTGTGGTAGCCACTATTGCCATTATTCCTAACCACGTAGCCTCAAATTGGTCAGGAGAAAATACTCAAAAGACCACAATGAAGCTATTCCCCTATCCGATTTCACGAAATCTCCGCCAAAGGACCACGAACAGCATTCGCCTATGGGCGCCGCTGCAAGAAGCTTCAAGCCACTGATCCAAGCGACAGTGTGGTTCACCACCACCACCAACATGCTCAAACAGCCATGAAGAATGAAATGCCCAAGGTAATTTGGGGCTTTCACCGCCGAAAGACCAATATTAGAGTTTGCATTTTTTACCGCCGGTGGCAACTGGATTAGCATAGTTGGATGTGGAATTGAATGAAATTGATATGACCATTGAGCTCAAGAGGTGAAAAAATGGGGGGAGCCAAACTTACAGCTGCCACCGCGCATTGGAGCAGTCGCTCGTGCCGCCGTGAGTGGCCAACCTCTGGCAGACCTCGGGTCCCAAGCTCCCAACCTCTAATCGATGATCCGAGACCAACTCTCGACTCGTTTCGATATTCTAGATGTGATGGTGCCCTCCATTCGAGCTAATTCTACTCTATTGAAAATCACCCGGTACCAATTGCACGCGGACTAACGCGACTCAAACTGTAGTAAGGGAGTCCAAAATGATATTTTCAACAATTATAAATCTTCATGTAGCATTCCTATCTATCCACAGTTGCTCAAGGATCACTGTCGAGGATGCTTCGCAAACTGTAGATACAACTAGACCTGCTTAGCTTGGAGCCCAGGTAAGCAGGAATCTCGTCTACAGTATGAAAGGTTTTAAAATAAATTGTTTTAAATATTTTCAAAAAAATTTATGAAAATACATGATCAGTTATTTATTACACTGTTATGTTATGATGTGTGTTATGTTATGTTAACATGATTTATTATATTATGTTATGTCATGTCATGATATGTTGAGAATAAGTTATGATTAATGTGTGATGTATGCAATATTTAAATCATATTATTTAGTCACATTCAAATTAAGTATGTTTACAATTTACAATTTATGATTTATGTAATTGTGATGCTATGTAATAACATGCCATACTATATACACATAATAAAATAAGAGAAAATTTATAAGATAAGTTAAGGGTATCGTATTAACTTCTCGATCTATGAGGAGGCTTAAAAAAAAGGGTTTATGATCTCAGCATCATTGGGGACCTTGCGAACCTTGACTACCTAAGGATCGTGCACAACGGTATGATCTCCGAGGCCCAATCCATAAGATAAGTTATAGTTTAAATAATTAATTAATTATGCTTAAAACAAGTTGATAAGTAAGCATAAAATGTTCATGCCTATTTTTATTAAAATGATTTTTAATTATATTTGCAAGATTGATGTCCTACTTGTCGAGCGAAAGCTCATTTAAGTATGTTCATGCTATAGGTAAGAAAACCTGTCAACAAAACTTGATGGACAATGGTGAGAGGCAGACGAATGGTGAAAATAAGAATGGATACTACTCATACAAATTGTAATATTTTTACATTTTTAGTTTACGAATTTATGTATGTTTTTATTTTACAAAATTATGTATGTCCTTAGCTTACAAAAGTCATGTACATATATATAGTAAATAAAATTCTATGATTATGTTTTAAAAACCGATGTTGTAATCATACGACCTTGGTCCATAGAGTTTTAAGGCTTAAAAATGTTGCATTAGGCAATGCAATAAACACACGAAAACATTCAAGTAAGAAAAATTATATGATTATTTAGAATTAAATATGATTATAGGAGTTTTAAGTTAAATTAAGAAATTTATTATAGTTAAGAAATGTCATATGAGCTTTAAGCTAAATTAAGTAAGGATTTTAATGAATATGTTTTAGGAATTTATTATGAGAGTTTAAAAGAATATCTTTAAGAAATTAGTATGTTAAACTTAAAAGTTTAAGTTATAAGAAATTATGTTTTGTTTTGTTTAGTATAAAAAGATTAAGTTCTAAGAGAGCATTATGTTAGTTTGAAGATAATAAATTATAAGTCAATATATAGATAATTGTTAAGAAAGTTTTAAAGAGCATTTAAAATGGGATTTTATTTTAATATTTAAACTAAAATTGTTTTTGAAATTGTTTTTGTTTAAATTAAGAAATGTTTTAAAGGTAATAGTTTTTAAATAATTACTTTATGTTTAAAGGAAAAAGATGTAGGATGTGTTTGTTACATCGAATTGGGACTAGGACTAGGATAAATAGTTTTAATCTCATGTTTGGTGCTCGTTGTTGACCGGATCAAGAATGTGTTGATCAGTTAAATAATCCGATAAACGGGGATAACTAATCCTCCCCAAATTGGTGGGATTAATAATCCCAAGTCTAGGATTAAAATTTTCTCCCTAAAACTCACCCTCCTAACGCAAGCCAACTCCAACATACAACAATATTCATGATGGCGATGGTGAGGACGACTTTGACGATGACAACGATGAGGACGACCTTGATGATGGCAACAATGAGGACGCCTACAGTTGCCGGAGCTTTGCTTCGCAACGGCGGCAATGAACATCCTTCCCCCAACGACGACCAAATTCCTCCTCTTCCCCTGTCGTGGCGACTAGCACTGCTTTCTTGCCCGAATCCAAACATAGATGTTTCTGATTTCATCTTCTTCTCCAAGCAAACAAATAAGAAAACAAAAACTCCCATGGGAACTCCAAAGACCTCTTGAGAACCGTGCTCCGATTGGATCCTTGATGACATTGGTGGCTCCTTCGACAAGGGCTCACGTGGTCGTCGACAGCTCATAAGCCCTCTGCATGAACTCACCTCGCATCGGCGAGAGCTTCGTCGTCTAGGGGGCCTTTTCTCTGCCTTCGACTGCACCATGGTGGTTTGGTGGAGGGAAAAAGAAGGAGCCTCAGGCGTCGAGCAGTGGAAGCGAGATGAATAGTGGAATCTTCATATGCAATTCCATGGGAGGGAAATGCACTCGTTATGCTTCATCTCAGAGAAAACACAACCCGGAGAAAATGGGAAGCTTAGCCTTTTCTCTGGATCTAGTTGGGTTGTTACTGGGTGTGAAGATAGAACTATGAGGTTGACTAGGTATGGCTATAACTATGAGGTTGACTTAAACATACTTAAACATTGGTGCACATTTCAAGTTGAGTATATGGCTTTGAGAGAGTGAACTTATTAGTTGGACCTAATTTTAACACATTTAATTTAATCCAATCCGATGGTGCACCAAACATGTGATACGATTACGCATAATCTTATCCAATCCTATCCAATTCTATTCAGTCCAATCCTATCCAATCCGACGTGCCAAACGAGTCCTTAAGGAATTATTATGATTAAGTTTTAAGAATTTAATAAATGATGTACGTAATGAATTAAGACTTTAGAGCCTACGATTATGTTAAAAAGTAATAATTGCTATCACTACAATCATGTTTAAGAAATTAATTATTATGTTGGATTTATGGAATTTAGTTTTGAGAAATGATCATTATTTCTTTTAATGTTATATGTTAAGAATTCTTCATTTTCAAGATTTCATTTAGAAAAAAAATATATTCTAAAATGTCAATACTCTATGATTAAGTATGTTTAAGTTTATGGCTATGTTATAGGTAGGGTTGTTACACTCTATACAGAATTTAGACATGAAATCTTGTGTTTCAACAATTGTTTAAATGTCTTATTGATTATTTGTTGTCAGTGGTTTTTTTCACTCAAATTATTATATATGTGTGTTATTAATTGTTCATTACTGATGATTTTGTTAGTAATTTTGAACATGAATTATAGCATGTGATGTATCCAAGGATGACGACAACCTTAGGACATAAGATAAGAATGTGATCCGTTATGAATACATATATGAGCATTTAGTGAGATTGTTGGACATTTTCGTCTGTGGAAAACTGTGATACACCAAAGATATAAGACAAGAAAAGTGATCCGACATGAATATCTGAGCATTTAAGTAGGATAGTTGGAAATATATGTTTGTCTATGAATATTGGTATGGTCCCTATTATGTAGGCTTGTAAGACTGTTAGAAGTGTTCTTTATGAACATTGACGTGTACTAAGTGATGTGGGTTTGGGCTCAATTATATGTTCTGTGAGCTTCGGTCCAACGTATTCTAGCCCAATCATACGTTCTAACTACTTCGACGCTACACTATGGGCTTCGGCTTAAACATATGTGAAATCTGCAAGAAGGATGCCACAAGTTTTTCTGTGCGTGTTGATTTATACTGGAAAAAAAATAACTCTTGTAATTTTCTGCCATGGTGTATTTTTTTTTTTTTGAGAAAAAGAACCTATGTCGACTAAAAAGGCCCCAAGTTTCTCTTTTCCTCTTGATCTCTTCCTCTCTCTCTTTTCTCCTATTCTTTCTCAGTCAAACAAATTCTCTCTCAATGAAAAACAACCAAAGAAAAAGTAAGAGTGAGAGTGAGGGTTTTTTTTTAAACCAAAAAAGATATAAATTTGTGTATATACTATAATATACTTTGATAGTTTTTATTTGATGAGAAATCGAGAGCATGCTACCTAAATTACAAAATATAATATAAAAAGATAAATAACAAAGAACGAAAAAAAAAAAGGAAACAAAAGACGCAAAACAGGATCAGTAATGAACATACCTGTAATTTCGATATCAATAGAGAAGCAACTTGATGAACAGCACAGCTTTTTCCTCCTTGATCTTCTTTCTTTCCTTCCTTTGTTTTTTGTTTTGTTTTGTTTTTTTTGTTTTTTTTTTTTTTTTTTTTAAGTTTCAACTAAAAGCAAAAATCATTTAAAAAAAGCGAAAATTATGCAAGAGAACAAAAACTAAGTGCAAAATGACATAGAAAAATAAAAGAAAACGACTCAGATAAAACGAGAGTGAAATTGAAATATGGAGCAAGAGCCAATCAAAAAAGTGAAAGAAGGGAAAAAAATATCTGCTGCAAGAATTTTTGAAGATTAGCTAGGTTTTTTTTTAATTTTTTTGGGATATTTTGGGAACTAACCAACAACAAAAGTCGTAGAGTGTAATCAAATGAAAGAAGGAAAAAGAAAAAAAAAAAGAACACGAGAAACTGAAATCAGAAAGTAAAATCAAAGCAGAGCAAACCAAATCAAACGGAGCAGAAAATTCATAAACAGCAGGTTCTTTTTTTTTTCCTCTAATAGTAGAGATTTTTTTTTTAAAGAACTTGATTAAACAAAAGAAAAGAAAACGCTTTAAAAGAAGAGGAAGTTCAAGAAATAGTTGCAAGAAAAGAGACTCAAAAACAGCACTAAAACGAAAGGAGGTGGAGGAAGAGAAGAAGAAGAATGGAAATACAGGGCGTAATTAAGCTTTGTTGAAATCACAAAAACAAAAACAAAGAGCACGTACACTAGGTTTTTTTTCTTTTTTTTTTAAGATAAAATGCGAGCAACTAGATATTTTTAAAAAATAAAAACTTGAGGGAAAAAAGGGTAAAAGAAGAGGAACTTCAAGGAACACGATGCAAGAGAAGATAGATTTTTAAAAGAAAAAACAAACCAACAAACGAACAAACAAAGAAAGAAATCGTGAAAGAAGAGGAAGTTCAAGAATGATGCAAGAGAATATAGATTTAGGGGAAAAAAAGGAAAGAAATCCTAAAAGAAGAGGAAGTTGAAGAAACAGGTGCAAGAAAAGAGGCTCAAAAGAATTAAAACGGAAGAAGAAGAAGAAGATTGGAAGTGCAATGCGTAATTGAGCTTGTTGAAATCCACAAAAACAAGAGCAAAGAGCAAAAAGCAAGACTTGTTTTAGACTAGAATTGAGCTTTGCGAGAGATGTATGTATGCAATTTTTGTGAAATGCTTGATGGGTTTTTTTTTTCCAATCCGACAAAGAAATTTCCACTTTAATAAAGTTGAAATGTGCCCATCCTTTGTTTTCTGTTTTTCTGAAAGTGAAAGGTGGAAGACGACAAGAGGTCAAAGACATGAAAAAAAAAACAAAAAAACAAAAAAAAAAAAGGGAAGGAAACAGCGAGTTCAGGATAAGGCATAACGCGTGAGCCCACCATATTAATTCGTAGACTAACGTGCTCCAATCCTCTATGGGGGCATTGTGCAGCCAACAATGAAGTAAAACAGGAGGAAAGTGAATGAAAGGTGGATGAAGACACGAGGAATCAGAGGATTTTGAATAAGGGAGGGAAGACGAGTGGGGCGTATCGTTTAGGGTCCTTGAGTTTAAATAAAAATTTAAAACTTAAAAAGAGCAATATTGTAATAAAATGATCTAAGATATTATTTAAATCTATAAAACAAATGCCACATATTGTTAATAGCGTGCTCTAATCCTGTATGGGCTGCCAACAGTAAAGTGAAGAAAGAGCATGGTCTCTTAAATTGTAAGATTTTAATCGAATGTCTTCTAAATTTGTCTTCACCGTAATAAAATTATTATACTTTTAGATATTATATGCTAGGTAGCCACAGGCACAATCTTGCGGTAATTTTGCATCAACTTTAACATAAGATGGGGCTGCTGTACTCAAATCCATCCATCCCCAAATTCAAATATATATATATATATATATATATATATATTATATTAGTCAAATTATTAACACTATTAGTCTTTAAATTATGCATATGGTGTAATTTTGATCTAGAGCTTCTAACTGTGACCAATTACTCTGATATATATGTTTTGTTTTAAAACTTTTATTCAAAATTCAAACTTCAAAATATGATTTTTTTTCTGTAAGAAATTAGCTTGCTGTGTGATTAGTATGACGTTGAAAATGGATATCCGCAGATTTGTTTGGTTTTGTTGAAATTAGTTTGTGTGATTAGTATGTTGCTTTTTTTTTTTTAAGATAAAATATAAGCAAGTAGAGATAAAAAAAATTGAAAGAAATAAAATCAAAGAAAACGTAAAAGAACAGGAAGTTCAAGAAATAAGGTGCACGAGAACTCAAAATATTAAAACAGAAATCATAAGAACCAAAAGCAAAGATCAAAGACTTGTTTTAGACTAGTAGGATTGAGCTTTGCGATTGATGTATGCAATTTTTGTGCAACGGTGGGAATGCTTGATGGGCTTTCTTCATTCTGATAAGGAATGGTTCCACTTTGATAGAGCGATATGTGCCTTTATTTTGTCATTTTTTTAATTTGAGTATGCCCTTATTTTTGTTGAAATTGAATGAATGAAAGGTGAAGGATACATGGGTCAAAGTCATGAAAAAAAAAAAAAAGAAACAGAGAAAAATGGAGAAGGAAAGCAGGGCCCACCATTTAATTTGTCTGTTAACGTGCTCCAATCCTGTTTGGACATTTGGCAGCCAGCAGTGAAGTAAAGAAACAGAGAAAAATCAATAATGACATTGAAAAAAAAAAAAAGGAAACAAAGAATTGTGTACGAGGAGGAAAGAAAAACGACTGGAGCGCATTATTTAGGGGCCCTTTCGCAGGCTGTACTGCTAATTTTCTTGATGTCTATCATTTCAAAATTCCTCATAATCAGCTTTATTTAGATTGCAATCATCCAAAAATATGAAACACGAACCAAACTTTAAAAAAGAAATGAGGTTTTTTTTTCTCATTTCTTTTTTTTAACTAAAAGAAAAGAAACTAGATTAAAGTAATAAGGCAGTGAACTCCAATTGTTTAAAAAAAAAGAAAAAGAAAAAGAAATTATGAGATTGTCCAAGTTTTCTTGCAGACCAGCTAGGAAATTTTTTTGTATTTCATAAATGGTTGTTCTAACAAAACAAGAAATATTTACCAATGAATTCATCTTTGATGCAGCGTGCCCTCTGCCGTCCACCGGCCTACCGGACGTGCATTCCGAGTTGATAAAGAAGTTACCCGAAAGATGTTCTGAGTTATTTTTAAATTCAAACCATTATATCTATTTTCTATTATTAGATAAAACTCTAGCTACGAATTTTATAATTATTTTATATTCTTTTACTTATTTTATGCCTTTAGAATTCTATAAATAAGTTAATTAGATTGTTATTTTCAATTATTCAATAAAATTCTAAAAAGAGTTTTCTTATATTTTGCTATTTGTTTAGTATTCCTTTAAATCAACAAATTGCTCACACCTTTGTAGTTTTGGTATTTCGCCTAAATTAACGGATTGCAAGTCCACCCATCTTTTAGTATTTATAAAGAATCAATGGATCATCTGGCATTTTAATTGAATCAATGGATTCTAAAAATTAATCTTTTATTTTTCTGTTGTTTAACGCTTCTACTATGTCAATCTTTTGACGGAGAGCAATAAACGGCGTCTTTGTGGAGAGCCATGATCAGAAAAAAAAGAAAGAATGAAGGGAAAAAAAAAAAATTGATGACATGTCAATTTCTTATTGTGGGGACAGTGAGTGGGATAGGAGAGGGGGACAACATATCTTCACTCTATTTAGGGGCCCTTTGGCTGGTAGAAATTTAAGCAAATGTCAATAATTGAAATTTAAATTTAATTTTTTATGTAGCAAAATAGTTTGAAATGTAATTCAAAATTATGAAAGAAATAACATATAGTTGTTGGTTGACGTGCTCCAATCTTGAATGGGCAGCCAACAGTGAAGTATATATAGAATAGCATGGCCTCCCATATCGTAAAATTTTAATCGAACGTCTTTTAAAATAGTCTTCACCGTAGTTACAAGTACAATACCTACCATAGACGAACCCAGAACTATACACTTTAGTATAATATGCTAGGTGGTTGTAGGGACAATCTATCAATAATTTGTTGATTAATGTGCTCCAATCCTGTATGGGGCATTGTGCAGCCAACAGTGAGGTAAAGAAAGAACATGGGCCTCCTGTATTGTAAGATTTTAATCGAATGCCTTCTCAAATTGTCTTCGCCATAACAGAGTTATTACACTTCAAATATTATGTGCTAGTTGGTCACAGGCATAATCTTGCAATAATTTTACATCAACTCCAACATAAGATCGGGTATTGTACTTAAATCCCTCCATCCCCAAATTCAAAAATATATATGTATATATCATATGTTAGTGAAATTATCAACACTGCTAGTCTTTAAATTATGTGTATCATGTTATTTTGATCCTAATTTCTAATCATGACAAATTAGTTTGATATATATGTTCTGTTTTTAAAATTTTCTTCAAATTCAAATTTCACTATTTAATTTTTTCTATTGGAAATTAATTTGTTGTGTGATTAGTTTGTTGTTGAAAATAGAAGTTGGGAGATTTGTTTAGTTTTGTTGAAATTAGTTTGTGTCATTAACTTGTTGTTACGTTTTTAAAATAAAATAGGAGCAAGTAGAGATTAAAAACATCGAAGGACATAAAAAACAAAAAAAAATATAAAAGAAGAAAAAGTTCAAGAAACAACGTGCAAGAGGAGAGATTAAAACTGAAGAAGAATAATGAAAGTGCAGTGCGTAATTGAGCTTGTTGAAATCACAAAAACCAAAAGCAAAGAGCAGAAGACTTGTTTTAGACTAGAATTGAGCTTTGTGATAGATCTATATGCAATTTTTGTCATACTTAACGATGTTGGTGGTCTTTCTTCACTCTGATAATTAAGGAAAGGTTTCACTTTGATAAAGCGACATGTGCCCTTATTTTGTTCTTTTTCTGAATATTCAGAAAATGGCTTTTTTAAAAAAAAAAGGAATATACACTTTTTTTTGTTGAAGGTGAAGCAATGAAAGGTAAAAGACGCCATAGGGTCAAAGTCATGGAAAAAAGAACGAAACAGAGGATTGTAGAAAGGAAAGGAACGCATGGGCCCACCATTTACTTTGTTGGCTTAACGTGCTCCAATCCTCTATGGACATTGGGCAGCGAACCGTGAGGTAAAGTAAAAGACGACTTTCACCTGATATGACTGAAATTTTTTGGTTTAAATTAGAGAATTTTAAATTAGTATAATGTGTTCTATTAAAATATACGTTTGATTTCTTATTATTTAGAATAATTAATTTTGATACCTTGATCTTTGAGAAAAAAATTTTTTAGTATGTCAGAGTTTTTTTTAGGACACAAAAAGACAAAGAGGCGGTTTGGTATTGTTTTCAAAAAAAGGTGAAAATGTTTTTGTTTTAAAAAATGAGAATTTTTTTAGAATTATGGTGAGAGTGCTTTTTAAAATGTTTGCTTCATAAAGCGTATGAAAATATTTTCAAAAATTTTGAGAAAAAAAAATAAACGGGGCCAAAATTACTCTTGTTATAAAATATAAAAGATTGACCAAAAATTCTTAATTAAAAAAATTTAAAACATTCTTCATCTTCCTCACTCTAATTCTTCCTCACTCCTTCATCTTGCCCGCTTACATCCAAATCTCCCAACTTCTCTTCTTCGAAATCATCTTCAATGAAGATGAGCTCTCCAAACCCACAAAAACTTGGAAAAAAAAAATTGTGTTGATTTGGGCTAGGACAGGTTCCCAAAGGGTTGTTTCAGCCTTCTTTTGTAGATTGTGAAAGATTGCTTAATAATGCGAACTCCAAAAATAACACCATTCTCAACCTTCCTCTCTTATAATGACCAACAATAACTTCCATAATTCTTCATTCTTCTTCCTCATTCTTTTCTCTCTCTCTCTTCAAATGCCGCGAAACCCTAGCCATCAACTCCGAGCTACTTTCTTGCCTACGTCAATGGACCTTCCGACCTCCACCGAACGAGACAAAAACAAGGGTGATGACAACAAACCATTCTTCGACGCCCTTCTCCGATTGCCCCGACTTCTCCTCCCATCGTCACCCTCTATCTCTGGTGTCCTACATCCATAATAATCTCCTACAATGAATTGAAAGATTCGACCTTTAGATTCGTCCATTATCACCAAGGTCGATTCAATTGTCAATAAAAGGCGGATATCGAGGACAAAAAGAGCTATAATTATTAGAGTTTAGAGAAGAAATGGGACAAATCTGAGCCGATTAAGAACGATGATGAGAATTCGACTTTCATTTTTTTCCACTTTTTGGGTTTTTTACTCAAAATTTGTAGTCACCCTTTATATTTTATAACAAAGGTGATTTTATTTTTTTATGTTTCAAAAAAGGCTTCGAGGTACTAAAAAAGATTTTCTTAAAAGTCGAGGTATCAATATTGAATTGTAACGCCCCTATATGGGGGTTAACAGTTTTTAATGAGAAAAAATAAAAATCAAAAGTAAAAGTAAAACCTTAAAAATAAAGTTGCCCGAGGCTTAAATGAAAACTCTCAAATCAAAAAATAAAAATATAAACGACAAATAAACCACAGTTTAATGTAGCACCTTAAATTTAATATTATAAACTGTCGTCATCATCATTTTAACCCTCAACGCATTGTAATACAGTCACAGAAAGTAATGATTGATGCTTACATTATCATGAAGAACATTCTTAACAATTGAAGCAGTCCTAATGTAATATAGCTACATCGCTTCCTCAACTATTTTTCTCGTAGCCACCTCACACTTAGTGAGTCTTGAAAAGATAAAAATATAAGGGAATGAGCGACACTATGCTCAGTAGAGAAAACCATTACTCACCTTTAGGTTTTTATCATTATCACATTAAAACTTGCATGGTTAGTTAATAGTTATCATTATCCAGATTATGAGATTTATTATAATCATATTCCGTGGATACCATAGTTAATCATTACCGAGTTTCATACATATACATATATACAAATATTATAGTTCATCATTATTCTTAGGTACCCACGTTCAATAGAGTATCACTCAACTCATCGAAACCCAAATAGGCGCGCTTGATCACCCTCTAAACATTCTAAGGGTGTTCCGGTGAGGGGACATCAAGCCCCGAGTCCTCACCAAGTCGATTCCTGTACAGTGTGTTCTGGGACTTTCAACCCAAGGAAGCATCATCACCTTCACCCTATTTTACCTTTTAGGGTATTCATGCCCAAGGACGTAACCGCCGCCCTCTTCATGTCTCACCATTTCTCTATATTAAATCATTATTAATAGAGTCAGTTTTTCTAACCATGCTTCTCAATTTATAACATGTGTCAATTCATTATGTTCTTCGCCGTACAATACAAGACGAGTCTATGTCATAGTTTCATATGTGATACTCATATAATATCAGTTCAACATAGATATATATATATATATATATATATATATATATTGCGGCAAAACAATCAATTTTAATTCTATAAAAACCTCACAAAAGATGAGTAATAGAATCCCTACCTTTCAAGCTTATCAACAATCTTTTAATCCTGGAATCAATTAACGTTAGCTCCATACTCTCTTGATCCTAAGGCATGCATAAGGATAATTAAAACTAAAGCACAACATACAACTACATTCATAAATAAATCATGTGTAAACCTATCTTACTAGTATGCCATTAAAGCTTTTATGTAAAGCTCTTTTGAATACCACAGTAAACAATTTTTGTCTTAACACAATATAAAATGTGAACAAGTAATCTATATGTTTTAGTCCCTAATAAGATTTATCAATCACTTAAGATAATATTGGAAAGGTTGCAAGACATTAAACAATTAGGTGGTGAGCAAAGATGGGTTCTTGGTTCAGGTTAGCAGCTGGTATACCATAACAAACTGACAGGTTTACTAGTTTTCAATCCAAAAATTGACTAATAATATAGAAAATAAAAGACAACTCTGATTTAGGTTTATGATAGCTCGTTAGAAAGCTTAGGATGTCTACTTTTCAAATATGCAAACCAATTCATAAAATTCATTTTTAATTTAATCCTAGAATTTCAAGAAATAGCCACTACCCATAGAGGTATTACAAGGTTTAACAATATAAATTTTCTATCTAGGGCATATACACTTAGACTTTATACATATGCTCCAAAATAGCAACAAACATATATTTAGGTTTAAGAACGCAAATTTGAATAATCCTTTAGTATAAAAGAAAATTTATAAATGAAAGACTAAATTTGTTCATAAGATTCTAACCTCGGATTATGGTTAGTTGGAAGCTTGAAATGGCTTCAAAACAAATTCCTTGACTTCGGTATGACTGAAATTCTTGCTCAAATGGAGGTGATGGTGGCTGATTTTTATGGCTGCCTTGAATAAGTTCTCTAAGTATTTTGCTTCAGCAAAGAAATGAGAAGAAGAGTGTGGGA
Source organism: Artocarpus heterophyllus (assembly GCA_025403435.1). Taxonomy (NCBI): domain Eukaryota; kingdom Viridiplantae; phylum Streptophyta; class Magnoliopsida; order Rosales; family Moraceae; genus Artocarpus; species Artocarpus heterophyllus. Next base: position 21,649,529 of record CM046327.1, on the reverse strand, counting down.
ACCGTGGAAGAAAAAGGAAGAAAAGATGAAGTCTTTGAAAAGAAGTGATAGAAGCAATTATGGAGGAGACATGTTGAAGCATGTCACGGAGGAAATAAAGAAAATGAGGGTCAAGAGTAGTTGGAAAAGATATCCTTATGTCTCATCTAGAGACTTTAACGTACATAATGCCAATATGACATTTTTGAGATTTATTAGAAGTTCTAAGGCTTTTTAGTAAACATACTAAATAAATATAGGAGAATTTTAAAAAATTTAAAAATAGATAAAAATAAATATTGTAAAATAAATTTAAATGAAGCAATTTTTTTTTATACACTAAAAATTAATTTAATTACCTTAATACCCGTTAGGAGAATAACGGGTGTCACATGAATATTCTAAAACATAGGGTACCAAACGTATATTTCAATATAACATATGGTACAAATTTGAAATTTTTACTTTAAATTATTTTTCCATACACCATGTTAATTGAACGTTACATATTAAAATTTAAATTTAAATTTTTATAAGAGAAAATATGTAATACATAATATAATTAACGGAATGTTACATGATAAAAATACTGTAATAAAATAATTTAAAATGTAATTTAAACTTGTAAAACAACTGCCATGCATATAATTGTTGCTCAAAATGCTTCAATCGGAGATAAAGAGTAGCAGGCCTCTTCAATAGTAAGAAGTTAACTGAGCATCTTTTAAACGTCTCTACCAATCATGATAAAGGTCAACACCTTCCATAGATGGACTCAGAATTCTTATACTTCAAATATTATATGCTAAGGATAGTTTTGTAGTAATTTTACACTTAACTTTTTACAAAAAGTGAAGAGCTCAAATCACTCCTTTTTCAAAAAAAAAAAAAGGCATGATATGTTAGAAAAATGATTATGATAAACTTTTATATTGTGTCATTTTATTAGTTCTAAATTTTTAATTTTGATAAATATGTTTTTGAACTTGTGATTTTTATCACTATGATTCTTGACTTTAAAATTAACAAGATATCTAAAATTTAACAGAGATCATCATATTCAAGATGTATAATAACTGAAATTTTTACAATAATAATTATACTAAATGTAAAATATACTCTTCTCTATATTTCAAAAATACTTAAAAACTATAACATTTTACATTTAATGTAATGATTTTTATAAAAACTTCAATTACAATGTGATAATGACGTACTTTATCTCTTAGAAATTTAAAAGTCATTTATCAATTGTAATGTCAATGACCAAAATGATCAAGAATCAAAGTTCATGAACCAATTTATTAAAATAAAAAAAATTTAAAGACCAAAATAAGATTTACCTCATTTATTAATGTAAACAACTTTCATTCCAACATATTATATTATTTATTTATACCTTGTTCGGCTATTCCAAACTCATGATCACCAAAATTCAAGGGGTTTTAAGAAACCCAAAATAGTGTCCTTTAAGATTCTGGGAGTTTTTGGATATGATCGTTAATTCATTCTGAGGCGCCTTTAAGGCCCTTGTAAGCCTTTGTTTGGCATCTTGATTAACAAACAAACAGTATAAAGCTCTTAATAACTATAGTAAAGAGGTAAAAAATTGTTACGACATAAAACTCTCATATGCAATAATTTTCAAACTAACTTATATACTACAACTTTTAAACTAACATTTTTAGTCCTAACCACCCTCTTAAAATCTCAAAAGATAATCTCCTTTACAGGCAATGGATCACATGAAACCAAACTCAGTGACCAGATCTTATCCTCATGATTTGACTTCGATAGCCAAGCTTATTGAGCACGATCAATGGTGTACTAGGAGTCTAGGACTAAGCCCTACCACACATTTCCCAAAGTAAAGAAAAAGAAACTAAAAATAATAATTAAACTACGTGACAAAGCTCATGCATTCAACAAATTTTTAACAATTAATGTTTTCAGAAAATTATGATTTACGAGAATAGCAAAATATTTAACTTGAGAGTAATATATTGATTTTTGTCACCTTTTTAACTATTTTCTTTTTCTTTTTTTTTTTGCAACAGTTTTCTATTAAAATTGGGCAGATTTGCCACCATTTCAAAATTGCTTTTAATTTTTTTTGTAATAGGTGTTCTAAATGCTTTTTTGGTAACCGTTTCATTATTTTCTCTAAATTTTTTTAAAATAATAATACATGGATCAAATACTTGCAACATCATTAATTCATCACATTCAAAAGGCATGCATGTATACTCAAATGTATAAGTTTGTTTTCTCAACGTTGTGCTGAAATTTTACAGTAGTAGATGTATTCACAATTTCTACATGATTGTTTTATTTCTGCTCGGTAAACAGATGGTTTTCTTCTTTTTTTTTTTCTTTTGTTTCTTTTTAGAGGATAAACTGGTAGATTTCTGGCCGTATGTTGTCAACAATAACTAATGATGCAGAAATAAGACAAGTAACAGTTTGCAAGCAATCATTAATAGTGTATCCTAAGGACAATTTTATCATTAAACTAGTTAAAGACGTGTACGTTGCACGCGAGGGCGTACAATAAAATTTTTTCATATTTTCTCTAAGAGTAGATACTAAAACTATAGTTGTCTAAAAAAAAATACTAAATCATAATTAGCAATCTGACAACAAAAAAGGGTCCCATATACACCGAGCTAAACATACAAACTTATATAAATCAACTGATATTTAGGAATCTAACATGAGGATGCAGTGGTTTACACGTGCACCGTTGTGCTCTTTCAATGCTTGCACCAATCACTCTGTCCTCAGGATTCTTCATTTTGTCATATTTACTCTTTAGGTCTGGCTTCACCTCCTTGCCCTAACAAGTATTAATTCATGAAGATTGTTGAAAATTAAAAAAGATTTATTGTACAAATTAAAAGAAGAAGGGTTATAAAAAGTTTCTACCAAATGTTTGTATATTTAAATTCTCCATATTGTCCAGTTGCCTCTTGGCCAACCCCAATTTGACTCCACTTGCAAAGTTCAGCAAAGTTTCTAAAAACATGAGCATCTTTGAAACTCCTCAATTTCACAAGGGATTCGTTTTTCTAAACTTGACGTGGTGAAAAGCTTTTATCAATGGAATAGGGGGCAAAAAAAAAAAACACACACACACACACACACACACAAACACACCCCTTCTTTGGAAAAGCTTTATAAATGCCACCTAAAGAGTCTTGCAGCAAATGGGTGAGCTTGTATTTCCTATAGAGTAAGTGAAAAGGAAAATAATGAAATAAATAAGTTGTTTTCATGTTTTAAAACAAATAAATAAACAAGTGATTAATCTATACTTCTATGACTTGAAAGGAATATAGAGGCTTTTAGTTGCAAGTGCAGAATATAACAACACCAAGTGTAGACAGATCAATTCATACTTGGGTTCCCTTAGACTCGTTCTCCTTGCAGTTTTGTAGCGCCCAAAAAAAAAAAAAAAGTTCATCGTAAAAATAAAAAAGTTCTTATGCCATGGATTTAACAGTCACCTACTCATTAATACTATGTACTAAAGAGGACTCATTTCACACCGTATAATGAGAAATAAAACACTGTACATAGTGCAGTTTGTTTTACCATTAATACTATATACTAAAGAAGAGTCATTTAACACTGTGTAATGAGAAATAAAACACTGTACATAGTGCAGTTTGTTCTCCCATTTTTGTCCTAAATGTTTTTTTAAAACGATACATAGTACATTGTTTTTCCACTTTTCACCTTAGTGGTTCCTGTTGATTTTGTTTCTGAGAGTATTTTTTGGTCATCTTGGAACTTTGGGAGTTGACTTTACGTTTTGCCCTTTCAATGAAAACTTTATTTCATCGGATACATGGTTTTTTTGTCATTTTGTATGCTTGAGCCTTGTCATCTAATCAAAGATGCAATATTTCAATAAAGAACACGTAGTTGCAATATTTCAATAAAGAAAAGAATATGTGTGGTTTCCTCTTTTCCACAATACAGGACAAGACGAGTATATTTGGTTCGACTTTTCTACAATAGAAGACAAGCAATCATCTAATTGAAGATGCAATATTTCAATATAGAAGATAAAGTTGCAATATTTCAATAAAGAAAAGAATATGTGCCGTTTCCACTTTTCCACAATACAAGACAAGAAGAGTGTATATGGTTCGACTTTTCTACAATTGAAGACAAGCGATCATCTAATTGAAGAAGCAATATTTCAATATAGAAGAGAAAGTTGCAATATTTCAATAAAGAAAAGAATATGTGTGGTTTCCACTTTTCCACAATACAAGACAAGAAGAGTATATATGGTTCGACTTTTCTACAATAAAAGACAAGCAAGAAGAAAAACTAGAAAAGTAGACCAAAACAAAAGCGAAAAGATTAATTAAGATCTCAGTGCAAGTTGTCGAAGAAAGTTGAGGACATTTAAGTTTTTTTCTTTTTTGAACGGAAAGGACATTTAAGTTAACTATGGTACATGCGTTCTGTATCCTATACTCTAGAATATTTAATATTGATACCTCACTTTAAAATAATTAATATTAATACCTTGACCTTTAAGAAAATTTTTTTTAGTATCTCGGAGCTTTTTTTGGGACATAAAAAGACAAAATTACTCTTATTATAAAATATAAATAGTTAACCAAAATTTCTTAATTTAAAAAAAAAAAAATTAAAACATTCTTCATTCTTCTTGCTCTAATCCTCCCTGTCTCCTCCATCTTCCCCCCCTCACTTCTAGATCTCCCAACTCCTCTTCTTCGAAATCATCTCCAATGAAGATGAGCTCTCCGAAACCCAAAAAAACTTGGGAAAAAAAAAAAAGAAATCTGTGTTGATTTGTGTTGGGACAGGTTCCCAAAAGGTTGCTTCAGCCTTCTTTTGTAGATTGTGAAAGATTGCTTAATAATGCGAACTCCAAAAATCCCACCATTCTCAACCTTCCTCTCTTATAAGACCGACAATAACTTCCATAATTCTTCATTCTTCTTCCCCATTCTTTTTTTGTCTCTCTTTGAATGCCATGAAACCCTAGCCATTAGCTCCAAGTTACTCTCTCACCTTCATCGATGGACCTTTCGACATCCACCAAACGAGACAAAAATAATGGCGATGATGACTAACCATTCTTCGATGCCCTTCTCCAATTGCCCTATCTCTTCCTCTGATGAATCAAAGCCCCTCCTGTCAGATACTTCTCCTCCCATCATCACCCTCCATCACTGGTGTTATGCCTCCACAATAATCTCCGATAATGAATTGAAAGATTCGACCCTTGGATTCGTCCGTTATTGTTGAGGTCGGTTCAATTGTTGATAAAAAGGTGGATATTGAGGACAAGATTAGTAGTAATTATCGAAGTTTAGAGAAGACAGGGAACAAATCTGAGCCGATTGAGAATGATGATAAGCATTTGACTTTCATTCTTTTTCTAGTTTTTGGGTTTTTTTACTCAAAATTTTTGTTCAAACTTTTATATTTTCTAATAACGGTAATTTTATCTTTTTGTGTCTTAAAAAAAGGCTCTGATATACTAAAAAAGATTTTCTTAAAGGTCGAGGTACCAATATTAAATATTCTAAAATATAGGGTACCAAACACATATTTCAATATAACACAAGGTATAAATTTGAAATTTTCACTTTAAATTATTTTTCCATACACCACGTTAATTGAACGTTACATAATTAAAATTTAAATTTAAATTTTTATAAGAAAAGATATGTAATACGTAATATAATTAATTGAATATTACATGATTAAAATACTGTAATAAAATAATTTAAAATGTAATTTAAACCTATAAAACAAGCGACATGTATATAATTATTGGTTAAAATGCTTCAATTGGAAGTAAAGAGTAGCAGGCCTCCTCGACAGTAAAAGTTAACTGAGCACCTTTTAAAAGTCTCAGTCAATAATAATAAAGGTCAACACCTTCCATAGACGGACTCGGAATTATTATACTTCAAATAGTATATGCTAAAGATAGTCTTGTAGTAATTCTACACGTTCTAAATTTTTAATTTTGATAAATTTGTTTTTGAACTTATGATTTTTTATCACTTTGGTCCCCGACTTTAAAATTAACAAGGTATCTGAAATTTAACACAGATCATCCCATTCAAGATGTATAATAACTGAAATTTTTACAATGATAATTATACTAAATGTAAGATATACTCTTTATTATTGTTAAAAAATACTTAAAAACTATAATATTTTTGCATTTAATGTAGATTTTTATAAAAACTTCAATTACAATGCGATAATGACGTACATTATCTCTAAGAAATTTAGAAGTCATTTATCAATTGTAATGTCAAGGACCAAAATGATCAAGAATCAAAGTTCATGAACCAATTTATCAAAATAAAAAAATTTAAAGACCAAAATAACACAATATATATAATTCAAGGACTAATAAGATTTACCTTATTTATTAATGTAAACAATTTTCAGTCCAACATATTATATTATTTATTTATACCTTGTTCGGCTGTTCTAAACTCCTGATCACCAAAATTCATGGGTTTTTACCCTAAGAAAATTCTTGGGTTTTTTTGAAAGAAACCCAAAATAGTGTTCCTTAAGATTCTGGGATTTTTTTGGATATGGTCGTTAATTCACTCCAGGATGCCTTTAAGGCCCTTCGAAGCCTTTGTTTGGTATCTCGATTGAAAAACAAATAGTATAAAGCTTTCAGTAGCTATAGTTAAAAGTAAAAAATTTCTACAACGTAAAGCTTTTACATACTACAATTTTTAAACTAAAATTTTCAGTTCTAACCATCCTCCTAAACATCTAAAAAGATAATAATGGATCACATGAAACCAAACTCAATAACCAGATCTTATCCTCATGATTTGACTTCAATAGCCAAGCTTATTGAGCACGATCAATGGTGCACTAGGAGTCTAGGACTAAGCCCTACCGCGCATATCCCAAAATAAAGAAAAAGAAAGTAAAAAGAATAATTAAACTACATGTCACAACTCGCCTTTTCGGGCTATGATAAAACTCTTTCTTACTCACTTTAGGGCAAACATATAGGGAATTTTTTTTAAAAACGGAAATAAATAAATTACTTACATTAACTTTGACAACTCCCAAAATACTTTCACATACTTGTATTTACATAATTAATACTTTTACTTTCATAACATCTTTCTTTTAAACATTTCATATCAAAATAACTTTAAACATATGTAGCAAAAAACATTACAGCAGCGGACTCTATACCCAATCTGCACACCATCCACCCCTCCGCCAGCTCACCATTTGCACTTATTCTGACCTTCTCGTCAGAATACCTACAACATGAAATACTTAATGAGCTAACGCCCAGTAAGTCCCATAAATCCCACATGGATATTCATATGAATGCATGAATCAATTATGCTTTTTTATAAACTTTCTTTATCCTCATCGTTTCTTATCTTTACTAGGGCCCAAGTGTTTGTGCCATTGCACAATTTCATTTAGGTCTATGTAACACCGTGACCGTAACATATCCTTTAAACTCCCCTTGAGTTAGGAGTCGAAACGACACTTTTCTTAACTTTTGGTGATTCGCTTACTAATTCACTTATTATGGTTATCATACCATGCATGTAGTGATGATCATATGTAATACATAACATAAATGCTCTGGTACGACACTGGTACACATTATTATACACATTGGTATGTAGCATAATGTACTCACAAGTACTTAACATAAAATATACACACTGGTATACATTAGTATACGCACAAATATATATAGCATAATGTACTCACAGGTACTTAACATAAAATATACACACTGGTATACATTAATATACGCATAGGTATATATAGCATAATGTACTCACAGGTACTTAACATAAAATATACACACTGGTATACATTAATATACGCACAGGTATATATAGCATAATGTACTCACAGGTACTTAACATAAAATATACACACTGGTATATATTAATATACGCACAAGTATATATAGCATAATATACTCACAGGTACTTAACATAAAATATACACATCGGTACACATTAATATACACACAGGTATATAGCATAATGTACTCACAGGTACTTAACATAAAATATACACACTTGTACATGTCATCATATACACTCAGGTATATGTGTAACACCCCTATGTGGGGGTTAACAGTTTTAAATAAATAAAAATAATTTTAAATTTTATATTATTTAAATCAATTAAACAATGCCCATGGGTCTTTAAACAACAAGAAAAATAAAAATAAACGTTTTAAATACAAACCACAGTTTTTAGTGTAGCACCAAATATATATAATTACAGTCATCATCACCATAGTACAATTCCCAAATAACTTAACACAGCCATAAAAAAAAATAATACAACTCTTACATGTTGTAGATAAGTTGTAATTAAACAGGGTCTTCTAACACGAAAACAGCAGGATTGTTTTCGCTTATTCCTCTTCAAATATGTTGCACTGAGTTCCACCTGAGATATGAAGATATGATAGGGATGAGCATCGACATGCCCAGTAGGGAAATCATGACTCACCTTATGGTTTATCCATTACCACATTAAAAACTGCATGGTTAGTAGGTTACATCATATTCCAGATTATGAGGTTTATTATGATCACATCTTATGGATACCGTAGTTAATCATTACCAAGTGTCATAATTACACATTTATACAAATATTACCAATCATCATTGTTCCTAGGTATCCATGTTAAATTGAGTATCACTCAACTCATCGAAACCCAAATGGGCGCACTTGATCACCCCATAAACATTCCAAGGGTGTTCCGGTGAGGGGACATCAAGCCCCGAGTCCTCACCAAATCAATTCCTGTACAGTGTGTTCTGGGACTTTCAACCCAAGGAAGTGTCATCACCTTCCCCCTATTTTACCTTTTTGGGTATTCATGCCTAAGGACGTAACCGCCGCCCTCTTCATGTCTCACCATTTCTCTATATTAAATCATTATTAATAGAGTCAGTTTTCCTAACCATGCTTCTCAATTTATAACATGTGTCAATTCATTATGTTCCTCGCCGTACAATACAAGACGAGTCCATGTCATAGTTTCATATGTGATACTCATATAATATCAGTTCAACATAGATATATATATATTGCGGCAAAACAATCAATTTTAATTCTATAAAAACCTCACAAAAATGAGTAATAGAATCCCTACCTTTCAAGCTTATCAACAATCTTTTAATCCTAGAATCAATTAACGTTAGCTCCACACATCCTTGACCCTAAGGCATGCATAAGGACAATTAAAACTAAAGCACAACGTATAATCACATTCATAAGTGAGTTATGTGTAAACCCGTCTACTAGTGCCATTAAAGTATTTTTATGCATTAAACATGGAGAAAATGCATACTAAAAACTAAATTTAGATGAAAGAAAACCTACCTCAAAACTTCTTTGAAAAGCACCAAAGTTTGGGTTATCAATCAAGCTTGAATTAACTTTAAAACCGCCTCGATCATCGTTGGGAATTATAATTGTCTTGGCCACAAAGAGAGCTTTGTGCTCTATGTCTTTAGTTAGAAATTTGAAGTGAGAAGGGAGAGAATGAGAACTAGAAAAGAAGGTGGTGATAGTTAAATAAAAAGATATCAAAATGCTTAAGAGGAATGAGATGTTTACGGGGAAAAGTTGTAAGAAGAAACAAAAGAGTCTTAAAGGAAAATATCATCTTGTCTCCCATGAAGACTTTTAGCAAATAATGCCAACATAATTGAGGGGATAATTGGAGTGAATTATAGAAGAAGATAAGGAAATAATTAATTAGGTGGTTGAGAAATATCTCCATGTCTTCTATGAATTGACGGAAAATAATTCAATGTCCCCTTCGGATACCTTTAGCAAAATGAGAAGAAGTCTATATAATTGAGCAATAATTTAGGGAGACAAGATTGGTAGAAGTAAGTGTTGGTAAGTTTTGAATGTTTCTTAGGAAGACTTGGTAAGAAAATACTAAAATGGTATTTTTTTTAAATGATCATAAACAACTTAGTAATTTTAAATAGTCACATTTTATTCATTAAATTTTACAAAATTATGCCCGTTAAAAATACGGGTGTTGCAGCTCTCCCCTCCTATAAAAATTTCGTCCTCGCAATTTCGTACACTGATTACAATGTTAAAACAAATGTGGGTACTTTTCTCTCATTTCAGATTCAAGTTCCCATGTGGCTTCCTCCACATCATGGTGTTGCCACATCACTTTCACCAGAGGAATTCCACGACGACGTAATAATTTTATTTCATGATCCAGTATTTGAACTGGAATTTCTTCATAATTCGTATCTCCTTGAATTGGCACATCTGTCCACATGATCACATGTGAAGGGTCGGGTTCATACTTTCTCAACATCGATACATGAAACACATTATGTACATGAGACAATTGTGGTGGTAGGTCTAAACGGTATGCCAACGTTCCAATGCGTTCCACAATCTCAAACGGTCCTGTATACCTTGGTGCTAACTTTCCTTTAACACCAAATCGAGATACACCTCGTTTTGGTTTCACTTTTAAGAACACAAAGTCTCCGATCATGAACTCTAAAGGTCGCCTCCTCTTATCTGCATAACTCTTTTGTCGACTTTGAGCTGTCTGAAGACGTTCACGAATAATCTGGATCTTGTCCGTTGTTTCTCTGATAAACTGAGGCCCAAGTTCAAGACGCTCTTCCTTTTCAGCCCAACACAATGGAGATCTACAAGGTCTACCATATAAGGCCTCATATGGAGCCATTCTAATACTTGCTTGGTAACTGTTGTTATATGCGAATTCAACATATGGCAGCTGTGCAGCCCAATTTGTTCCAAAGTCCAGCACACAAGCCCGAAGCATATCCTCGAGAATCTGAATGACACGTTCAGATTGTCCATCTGTTTGAGGATGAAAAGCTGTACTAAAATTCAATTGAGTTCCCAAGGCCCTCTGCAATCCTCTCCAAAATTTCGACGTGAAACGTGTATCTCTATCGGAAACTATTGACATTGGCACTCCATGCAATGTCACTACCTTTTCCACGTACAATTGACATAATTTTGAGACACTATAATTAGTTCTGATTGGGATGAAGTGGGCTGTCTTAGTTAAACGATCTACAATTACCCAAACGGCGTCATGCCCTATTTGAGTCTTAGGAAATCCAGTAACAAAGTCCATTGTCACATGATCCCACTTCCATTCTGGAATAGGTAAGCTCCTCAACTCGCCTCCAGGCTTTTGATGTTCCGCTTTAACCTGTTGGCACGTCATGCACTTAGAGACAAAGGTTGCTACATCTCGTTTCATTCCTCGCCACCAGTATTGTCGTTTTAGATCCATATACATTTTTGTGCTTCCAGGATGAATAGCAAACTTTGAACGGTGAGCCTCATCTAGCACCGCATGCCTGAGATATGGATCCTCTGGAACAACTAATCTTCCTTTGTAAAGTAAAAATCCTTCTGGCTCAATCTGCCATCCATCCAGTTGTTCTCCATTTTGTATTTGTTTCCAAACCCTACGTAATCCTTCATCGTGCCATTGTCCTTGTTTTACTTTCTGAATTAACGTAGGAGTTGCTATCACATTGAATAAGAAAGCTCTCTCGTTATCTTCATAATATTGCAAGTTGAAGTCGGCGATAGTGACTCGTCTCCAATCTTCCAATGCTAAACTGGCTATACGTCCGTTGTTCTTACGACTTAGAGCATCTGCCACGGCATTTGCTTTTCCAGGATGATATTGGATACTAAAGTCATAGTCCACCATGTACTCAGTCCATCTTCGTTGCCTTAGATTGAGATCCTTTTGAGTAAACAAATATTTCAGACTTTGATGATCTGAATATAGCTCGAACTTTGCGCCATATAGATAACATCTCCAAATTTTGAGTGCGAAAACCACAGCAGCTAACTCAAGATCATGTGTGGGGTAGTTCCTCTCATGGGGTTTCAACTGGCGTGAGGCGTAGGCAACTACTCGTCCATGCTGCATTAACACACAACCCAAACCGTTTCCTGAGGCATCAGTGTATACTGTGTAAGGCTCCTCGTTGTTAGGTATGATCAGCACAGGTGCACTAGTGAGTCTTCGTTTCAGTTCCTCAAATGCTTCTTCACATTTATCATCCCACACGAACTTGACATTCTTCCTTGTGAGTTTTGTTAATGGAGAAGCAATCTTTGAAAAATTCTCTACGAAGCGTCGATAGTATCCAGCTAGTCCGAGGAAACTTCAAATCTCTGACACGTTCTTTGGTCGTTCCCAATTTAGCACTGCTTCAATTTTGGAGGGGTCCACTGAGATGCCTTCTTCAGAGACAACGTGTCCAAGGAACTTGACCTTCGTCATCCAGAAATCACATTTTTCTCTTTTTGCATAAAGACCATGTTCTCTCAACGTTTGTAGAGCGATCCTCAAATGCTCAGCATGTTCTTCTTCGTTTTTAGAATAGATCAAGATATCATCTATGAAAACAATGATAAATTGATCTAAGTACGGTCGAAAGACACGGCTCATCAAGTCCATGAAAGCCGCTGGTGCATTAGTCAACCCGAAAGGCATGACAAGAAACTCAAAATGACCGTAGCGAGTCCGAAAAGCTGTCTTTGGAATGTCCTCTTCTCTTATCTTCAGTTGGTGATATCCGGATCGTAAGTCAATCTTTGAGAAATAGCAAGATCCTCCTAACTGATCGAACAACTCATCAATTCGGGGTAGAGGGTACTTGTTCTTGATAGTCAATCGATTAAGCTGGCGATAATCGACACAGAGCCTCAACGATCCATCATGTTTCTTCACAAAAAGTACTGGAGCTCCCCAAGGTGATGTACTTGGTCGAATAAATCCTTTTTCCAGTAATTCGTCCAACTGCTTCCTCAATTCCACTTTCTCAGCAGGTGCCATTCGATACGGGGCAATAGAAACAGGCGCTGCTCCTTGAGTTAAGTCGATGACAAACTCAATTTCTCTATCAGGCGGAAGTCCGGGCAATTCATCTGGAAAAACATCTGAAAATTCATCCACCACAGGAGTGTGAGAGGATAGGTCACTCTTCTTTAGTTCTCCATCTGAAGCAAAGATCGTCCCAAGATTGGTGAAATTCCTTCGTCCTCCAATACAAGCCTTTAGCACCGGGGCTGGCGTCACTGTTCCTGTTTTTGCCTGAAATTCGATGACTTGTCCATTCTTGGTGAATAAAGAGACACGTTTCCTATGACAATCTACTATTGCCTGGTATTTAGTTAGCCAATCCATTCCTAAGATTACATCAAACTATGTCATAGTTATTACATATAGGTCAGCCGATAGTTTATGTTCTCCTATAACAATACACACTGATTTACAAATTATGGATACTTCAGCTATCCCGCCCATTGGTGTACTAAGGGTTAATGATGAACTACATGTCTCAGTTTCTAATTGTAGTACGGAAGCAAATAACATAGATATAAATGAATGAGTGGCACCAGTGTCAAATAATACATGAGCCCAAGAATGAGACACGTGAATCATACCGTCTACAACTGAGTGATCAGCCTGTTTTCCTTGTCCAGTTGTAGCCGTAATTGCATAAGCTTGTGCTGGTCCTTTTCCTTTATCACTTTTTCCTCGGTTTCCTTGGCTACTACTAGCCTTATTATTATTTCTCCCAGAAAAATATGGCCTTTGATTCACTGAGCCTTGTGGAGTCGGTTGGAAGTTCTGATTAGCATAAAAATTGGAACCCTGTGGCCGCTGTTGATAGTTGTACTGAGGCTGGAACCCTCGAGGTTGAGTTACTGAGACTTGGGAAGCTGGAGTGTTTTGCTGAGGCGCTCCACGATTTTGACTCCCTCCCCAAACAGTGGAGCCAAAATGACTTCCTTGTGGCCTTGGTGCAAAGGATGATTGTGTAGGGCGGTTAGGGCAATTTCTCCTCAGATGTCCCACTTGTCCACAGTTATGACAAGCATACGGTTGGAAACGACCACTGCCAGAAGATCCACCACCAATAGTCACTCCACTATGCTGAATGACTTGCCCTTGTGACTTCTCTTTCTTACTTATTTTCCTTTGACGCCCACCAGAACCCTTATACTCTCCATAGGAGTTATTTAGTTCTGTCTCTGCCCGCTGTGCCGCAGCTACAAGATCAAGAAAATCTGTTGATGGAACAGCAGCTATCATTTGTCTGATTTTCGGCCTCAGGTTATTTCTAAATTTTTCGCATCTCGCCATTGGATCCGATACAGCCCCGGGATTGTAGCGAGACAATTCTATAAATCGAGCATGGTATTCAGCAACTGTTGTATCTCCCTGCACCAGGTTTTCAAATTCTCGCATCATTGCTTGCCTATGGCTCTGAGGAATATAGGTGTTGCGAAAAATGGTTTCGAACTGCTCCCATGTAAGATTCGGCACATCATAGTCGTCTTTCTGAAGATCCCACCATTCTTCGGCTTTACCCTCAAATATATATGTTGAAAAGCTAACCCAATACTCCCGTGGAATCCTCAAGGTGTCCAACTTCTTTTTGACTGCCTTTAGCCATTGTTCTGCTATGACCGGGTTAGGTTCTCCACTAAATGTGGGTGGTTTCTGCTTCATAAACTCCTTCAACAGAGTTAGATGTCGTTGTTCGGGATCACGAACCTCCACAGGTCTTTGCACATTTTGTAATGCTTGAAGAATTTGTCCTAAATTATTTACTTCTGGTGCAGCTGGCGGGGATTGTGTTGCATGTCGTAGTTGCTCATCTTCTTGAGCTTGTTCCATCGGTTCCGGTTGCTCAACTTCTTGAGCATGTTCAACCGGTTGTGATAGCTCAGACGATTGCATTTGACGTCTTGGTGGCATAGTTTCTACTGGCTGCGAAAATTTAACTAGGATCAGTACCAAATGATGATGACATTAACACCTAACTTTAAAACCATTCCCAAAGATTAATTTTTAAGGTGGTGCTATACCCCTTAGGTTAATCGAACCTAGGCTCTGATACCAAAAATTCTGTAACACCCCTATGTGGGGGTTAACAGTTTTAAATAAATAAAAATAATTTTAAATTTTATATTATTTAAATCAATTAAACAATGCCCATGGGTCTTTAAACAACAAGAAAAATAAAAATAAACGTTTTAAATACAAACCACAGTTTTTAGTGTAGCACCAAATATATATAATTACAGTCATCATCACCATAGTACAATTCCCAAATAACTTAACACAGCCATAAAAAAAAATAATACAACTCTTACATGTTGTAGATAAGTTGTAATTAAACAGGGTCTTCTAACACGAAAACAGCAGGATTGTTTTCGCTTATTCCTCTTCAAATATGTTGCACTGAGTTCCACCTGAGATATGAAGATATGATAGGGATGAGCATCGACATGCCCAGTAGGGAAATCATGACTCACCTTATGGTTTATCCATTACCACATTAAAAACTGCATGGTTAGTAGGTTACATCATATTCCAGATTATGAGGTTTATTATGATCACATCTTATGGATACCGTAGTTAATCATTACCAAGTGTCATAATTACACATTTATACAAATATTACCAATCATCATTGTTCCTAGGTATCCATGTTAAATTGAGTATCACTCAACTCATCGAAACCCAAATGGGCGCACTTGATCACCCCATAAACATTCCAAGGGTGTTCCGGTGAGGGGACATCAAGCCCCGAGTCCTCACCAAATCAATTCCTGTACAGTGTGTTCTGGGACTTTCAACCCAAGGAAGTGTCATCACCTTCCCCCTATTTTACCTTTTTGGGTATTCATGCCTAAGGACGTAACCGCCGCCCTCTTCATGTCTCACCATTTCTCTATATTAAATCATTATTAATAGAGTCAGTTTTCCTAACCATGCTTCTCAATTTATAACATGTGTCAATTCATTATGTTCCTCGCCGTACAATACAAGACGAGTCCATGTCATAGTTTCATATGTGATACTCATATAATATCAGTTCAACATAGATATATATATATTGCGGCAAAACAATCAATTTTAATTCTATAAAAACCTCACAAAAATGAGTAATAGAATCCCTACCTTTCAAGCTTATCAACAATCTTTTAATCCTGGAATCAATTAACGTTAGCTCCACACATCCTTGACCCTAAGGCATGCATAAGGACAATTAAAACTAAAGCACAACGTATAATCACATTCATAAGTGAGTTATGTGTAAACCCGTCTACTAGTGCCATTAAAGTATTTTTATGCATTAAACATGGAGAAAATGCATACTAAAAACTAAATTTAGATGAAAGAAAACCTACCTCAAAACTTCTTTGAAAAGCACCAAAGTTTGGGTTATCAATCAAGCTTGAATTAACTTTAAAACCGCCTCGATCATCGTTGGGAATTATAATTGTCTTGGCCACAAAGAGAGCTTTGTGCTCTATGTCTTTAGTTAGAAATTTGAAGTGAGAAGGGAGAGAATGAGAACTAGAGAAGAAGGTGGTGATAGTTAAATAAAAAGATATCAAAATGCTTAAGAGGAATGAGATGTTTACGGGGAAAAGTTGTAAGAAGAAACAAAAGAGTCTTAAAGGAAAATATCATCTTGTCTCCCATGAAGACTTTTAGCAAATAATGCCAACATAATTGAGGGGATAATTGGAGTGAATTATAGAAGAAGATAAGGAAATAATTAATTAGGTGGTTGAGAAATATCTCCATGTCTTCTATGAATTGACGGAAAATAATTCAATGTCCCCTTCGGATACCTTTAGCAAAATGAGAAGAAGTCTATATAATTGAGCAATAATTTAGGGAGACAAGATTGGTAGAAGTAAGTGTTGGTAAGTTTTGAATGTTTCTTAGGAAGACTTGGTAAGAAAATACTAAAATGGTATTTTTTTTAAATGATCATAAACAACTTAGTAATTTTAAATAGTCACATTTTATTCATTAAATTTTACAAAATTATGCCCGTTAAAAATACGGGTGTTGCAATATGTCATTATATACTCTCAGGTATATATATATATTCCATATACTCACAATTATTCATACATGCCTATACCCTTAGGTATTCATATCATGGCAAACATACAAGTTTACACTTAATTATACGCATAGGTATACATATACATACATTTCTTGCTAAACCTACATTTCATACTGTAGGTAGGAAGGGTACTTACTTGATGCGAATGTCAGGCAACTTAACCTCGATTTCCCTTCTCCTAAACTCTTAGGATCCTGTTGGCCAATTTCAAAGCCATTAGCCAAATTCCACTATGTTTCGATACAAAACATCTGTTAGTTAATAAATTGAGTTGTATTACTATGTACAACTCTAAAAACCATTGGTTTTTTTTTATTTCTATCTAACTTTAACCTATCGTTTCTGTAACACCTGCCTATTTTATGTAACGGACCACATTAAGTTAGTAACGTTATTGAGAAATGTTATTAATAAATAATGTTATATGATATGATATGTGATGTGCATGTTACTAACTTTTTATGTCAAGTTTTGTGACAGGTGACGACCGCATGGGATCGTTGTGCTCTAGTGTTCATGTGGAATTCTAAGCATATATTAATTTATGATGCAATATATGATTATTTATGATGCAATGATGTATGAATGTTTTATGTTATGACATTTAATGACAGATCAGTAGGCCGAACTTTTAAGCTCGGCAGGCTGAACGTCTTGCCCGAGAACGACAGGCCGAAGAACCCCCACCGGCAGGCCGAAGGGGAAAACCGACAGGCCGAACATGGCTGACAAGCAATCAGCAGAAAATTCCTCCAAAATTATGGCTGAGTTAATTACATTAATTGGATGAATTAATGTGATTAATTGGCATAATAATGGAATGTTTTTATCAGTTAAGGAAATTAAAGGATTTGATTTGTATTATTTAAAGAGGTTTCCTATTTTTAGAAGGTAAATTTAAGGTAAGATTGATAATGTTTGACCTTCCTTTTCTTTTTCCTCCTTTCCCACGCCAATCACTCTCTTAACAGTCAGAAATTTCTGACTTAATGAAGAGTAATGACTCTTTATTATACATATTAAGTTAGAAATTTTAACGCTCTTTCCTCAGATAATTTCTCTCGGTTCTGAGACGTTCTCTCATTATTTTTCTCTTCCTGTTCCCACGCCTCATGTCACGCCTTCAACAGTCAGAATTTTCTGACTTAATGAAGGCCATGAATGCTCATTATGTTTATTACGTTAAAATAAAATTAATTAACGTTTCTTCTTTTTATTATTTTCTCTCTCTCTCTCTAAAAAGTCTGAGACATTTTCTGACTTTCTAATCTTCCTCTTCTTTTCTTCTTCACGAAATTTTTCTCTCTCCCGTGAAAATTTTTGACAAAAAGTTTTGTTTCGTTGGTGAATTCAAGAATTTTGAGAAGAAACTCCAAGGTAAGAATTCGGCTTTTCTGGTATTTTTGAAAAGAAATTCTTCTCCTCACTTCGCCTACAATATCCTCTCTAGGCATTGTGTTTTGTTTTGTGTTTTTATTATGATGCTCATGAGTATTATGTGTGATGTTTCTTCACGTTTTATGTCATATAAATGTTTTTAATGAAAAATGAACATTTCTGTCTTCTATCCTTCACAATAATGTTACTGTTTAATTTTTAAGTATGAAAAACGTAATGTTCAGTCAAGGGGTAAATATGATATTTTCATGAAAAGTTGTTAAGAATATGTATATGAATGACGAATGTATTTTATTTCCATGATTATCAAATTTTTATGAAATTATTATAAGAAAAATCTGTTTTGATAATGTTGTTTCTGAGATTTTTGTTTTATTAAACTTTTTATGTACTTACGTGGCTCTATGATAATAAAATGATTTTATGCATGATGATATGACGATTGTATGGGAATTTAATTTAAAATATATGTATTTATTAGAAAATGTTTTATTTAAAAGATAAATATGTTTAAAATGAATAGTTTGTTTTATATGTTTAAAGTAAATTTTTTTTATAATTAAAGAAAAATCATAATAACATGTCTATGTGATAACAGTGTTTATAGTTATGAATTATTGATTGTAATGGACGATATGAAATATATATGTGATGGATATATTATGAATCAATGTCATGAGAATGGATGTTTCATGGTATAAATTAACATATTGCATCTTTTAAATGGAAATTGGCATGAACACTCAGGAAGCGAGCACTACGAGACCGCGGCGTCGTCACCAAATCACGTTAAGGTTAAGTAAGCTATCGTTAGGTAAGTGCATTCTCACCTGCAACATGACACATGTTTTTACAAGGTTTGATGTTATGTTCATAATAATGTTCATGATGATTTTTATGAATATTATTCCTTAAGGAATTCTACGAAAGATTTTCATGATTCAAAAGTTATGCATGATGTTTGTGGCATGTTTTAAAGTATGAAAAGTATGTGTATATGTATCACCTAATAAGTGTTGCACACCCAATGCTATGAAATGTTAAGTTATGATGTCATGTTTGGTTTGGGATTAGCTACCCTTCTCCTCTCATGACGGCGCGCCTATGATGATGTTATGGTGCAACACTTGGGCCCTTAAGATAAAGTGGATTAAGTTTTAACATGGTTAACGTTATGAAAGATATGTTCTATGAAATTGTGCTTAAGGCACTTTATGATATGATGATCATGAAGATGACGATGTTTATGAAATGCTTTATAAACTGTGAGAATTATATGTACTTACTAAGCGTTAGCTTAATCATGTTTTATATGTCATGTTGCAGATAAGGGTAAGAGAGTCATGGAATAGGTGGAGGACATGGGACGGCGTGTGAGTAACATGAACGATGAATTGTAACCGGAAGCACACCAAGAAGAAAATGATTTTATGATTTAATCAATTATATATTTTGAACATATTTTACGTTAAGGTTTTTAAGAATACTTATATTATGGTTTTATAAGTTGTTTTATCATTTTTGATGAATTATGAACTTCCGCTATATTTTACGTAAAGTTGGAACGTTTTAAGTTAAGTTTTTCCAAGGAAATGGGGTCTCAGACGGCCTGCCGAACTCTGTGGCCGGCCTGCCGAAGTCCCGAAGTTCGGCCGGCCGACTGGATTTTTCGGTCTGCCGAACATGGATGAAATTTCAATCCGTTTGCAAAGCCTCTGCCGGCTTGCTGGCAGAAGAAACACCGGCCTGCCGATATTGAACGGCCTGCCGATATTGAACGGCCTGCCGAAGTCCCAAGTTCGGCCTGCCGAACTGTGGGAACAAATGGATTTCAAATGATGTGATGATCATGAGTGTTTATGGGATATATTTATAAGTTTATGATAAATTAAGTATAATTGAATAAAATATGTTATGAAATAAATTAAATGATTATTTTTGAAACAACGGTAAGTTTAAAAAAAAAAACGTATGAATGGATCTTGGTAATGTAAGTTTTAAATACTTGTAAAATCAATTGTAACGTTAAGTTTGATATTATTTAATAGCTTATAGTTTATGCTTGTTCAAATGTAAGTATGTAACGACATCTGTGACGTCTGATTTAAGGGGCGTTTCAGTTTCTAACGAAGGGCGGGAACCTTTCTAGTCGTTTTCTTATCCCATTGGAAACATTTCAAAGCGGTTTGGGTTATTTGGACAAAAATAATGATTTTGCCCTTCGCGGGTCCACTAACCTACTTGAGCTCGATTTCGTTATTCTTATGAAAATAACCATATACTAATTTTAAAATAACACCCTAGTGGGTCAAATCTCTTTATTTCTCAATTATGCCCCATTTTCATAAAACTTTACGGTTTAGTCCCTGAACTGAAAATTTTGACGATTTTACCCTCGGGACTAAAATTTACTTCTTCACATCAAAATTTCCTATTTTTCTCAAGGATCATTTTTACTTGAGGTACCATACCTTAAATCATTTTGAAAAATAATATTTTTGTTATTTAACACTTTTTTCACTTTTAGCATATTCTTGAAAAACCAAAAACTCACAAACGATAAAGTTTTTAGGCAAACCGTCCACGAGGCTTAACAGTTTCATTGAGATCTACAACTTTCGTGTTTTAACTTTTCCAAAATCTTACTGTACAGGGGCGTTTTTGACTATTTTTCAAATCTGCCGAAAAGGAACTTTTTCTTTCAATTTAGTCCCTATGGCATTTTTACAAAAATCTGTTTCAAACTTGTAATTCTACCCCTGCAGATACCATTCCATGCCTTAATCAAAAGATTCTCATGCTCAAACATCACTTTTGCAAAGTCTAACATCAAAATTGCAAAAATAATACTTTTTGCAAAAATTGCCATTTTGCACTATAAACCAAAGTTTCACAACTTAAACTTGCCATTCATCACATATACATGAAATTCCATCAAATATGTGCTCAAGAACTCACATGGGTTTTAAGAAATAAAAATCAAAACAAAATTCAAAACTTTGAACTTTAAAACTTACCCAAATAACTCTTTTTTTCATTTCTAGCCTTCAAAGTTCCTTTTGAACTCCCTCCTAGGCTTCCTTTCCATGCAAAAATACCATGGATTAATTCTTGCCCTTTACCCATGAAAAATCCCTTGAAAACTCATTAAAAAGTTTAGGATTTTACCTTAAAACTTGTGGGAAATCCTTGTACTTGCTTATAAAACTTGTTTGGGGATATTTTTGCAAAGTTTGGGGGCTGAGAAATTTTTTTAGAACTCTTGGTTATGGCTGCCGGAGCTTGGAAGGAAAGGAAAGAAAAGAAAAATTGTGATAAACTTGCCATAAATGCATTCTTATCACATTTGGTGACTCATGGTAATCCATGAGTATACCACTAGGTGTCACAAGGTGATTGGGCCAATTTTCTTGACATGTGGCCGAATAGAAAATCAAGGAGTGTCCACTTTGTGGAGTTAAAAATTTATACTATGTAATTTTTTACCACACAGTATTTTTCCTATACTGCCATAGTTAAATCAGTGTACTTTCTATCCTTAGCCTGTATAAAAATATTTAACTTACTTTTCGTTTACTTTTGGAGGCCAATCATAACATTTTTCGTATCTGCGTTTTCATTTAGCAGTATTCTTATACTGCTCTGGCCTTCTTTCTACCCCCGGTTAGGGTTAGGACAACCTCTATATCCTATTTATATTCTAATCATCCATTCGTTTATATCACAATTTAACAATCAATTGTGACATGAAATTTATTTTATGGATATTATGCATAAATCTCTGAGTCATCAAACTCATAAAATTTGTATTTTATAATATTCACCATTGCATTACATATGTCATAAATTTTGCAATCAATGCTGCTTATTCATATTTTATTGTAATTTTCACAAAATTAATGTTTTTACAAAATTTCATATTTTTAAGAATAAATTCATTAATTAAACCTAATTAAATATTAGGTTTTATTGATGACGTTTTCTCAGTCATTACACTACATGACAAAGCTTATTTATTGAATAAATTTTTAACAATTAATATTTTCAAAAAATTATGATTTATGAGAATAGAAAAATACACTACTACAAATTTTGGATTAGACAACCTTTATTTAACGACCGTTTCCTAAAAACAGTTGTAGTATAGCTAGAAAAGCGCGGCGAGTTACGCCTGCGAAAACGAATACTGTCGTGGAAGGTGTTGGGAGCTACCACGATGGTTTTTTTAAAAAACCATCGTGAAAGAGGGGGGATTCCATGACGGTTTTGTGAAAAACTGTCGTGGAAGAGAGGGAATTCAACGACGGTTTTCTCAAAAACCATCGTCGAATCTTCATCTTCCACGACTATTTTTCACAAAACCGTCATGGAATCCCCCTTGCACGGTGGTTTTTTTTAAAAAAACCATCGTGGTAGCTCCACTATAACAAATTCAAGATTATACGACATTTATTTAACGAATGTTTCTCAAAAACCATCGAAATAAGGAAAAAAAACGCAGCGAGTTACGCCTGTGAAGACAAAAACCGTCGTGATATTGGTGGGAGCTACCACGATTGTTTTTTAAAAAACTGTCGCATAAGATTAAACCTTTCACTACAGTTTTTATAAAAACCATTGTGGAAGGTTAATCTTTCACGATGGTTTTTATAAAAACTATCGTGGAAGTTTTGGATGTTTGAAATTTTTAGTATTTTGCCTAATTAAACCTTTCACGACAGTTTTTACAAAAACCGTCGTGGAAGGTTCTGCATGTTTAAAATTTTTAGTAGCCCGTCAAAATTTAATCTTTCACTAAGGTTAAATTTGGGGGGGAAACTAAAAATTTCAAACATACAAACCTTCCACGACGGTTTTTATAAAAACCGTCGTGGAAGTCCTCATGTTTGAAATTTTTAGTATGTTATCAAATTTAACCTTTCACAACGGTTTGCACAGGGCCTTTCACGACAGTTTTTATAAAACCGTCGTGGAAGTTTTCATGTTTGAAATTTTTAGTATGTCGTCAAATTTAACCTTTCACGACAGTTTTTATACAAACCGTCGTGGAAGGTTTGTATGTTTGAAATTTTTGGTTTCCCGTCCAAATTTAACCGTCATGAAAAATTAAATTTTAGCGGGCTACTAAAAATTTCAAACATGAGACCTTCCACGACGGTTTTTGTAAAAACCGTCGTGAAATGTTCTGCATGTTTAAAATTTTTAATATCCTGCCAAAATTTAATTCGGTGCCAACGACATGGCCTTTCCTATTTATTCAAAATTTCTCTAACTCAAACCCACTAACTCTCAAACCCCTTTCTCTCTCTAACTCCTCCCCCCACGACCTAGCCACCGATGAAACCAACCCCCACGGCATTCCACCGACTTTGACATTCCTCTATCACTCTCTTCACGACCCACCTAACAAACCCGATGCCATTCACCACTATTCATCTTCATCCCTTGACATTCTACTAACTTCACCATCGTTTGACTCGTCCTTTGCCGTTCCACCAACTCCACCGCCATTGGTAAATTTCAAACCATTACTTTTAGTTTTAGCGTTATTGTTAATTCTAAACTTAGTATTATTTGGTTATTTTAGTGTTATTTAGCTTTAGTTTTAGTTTTAATATTAGTTATATTAATTTGTTATTTTCCATTTTGTATGTGTTACTTGTATTTGGTGTTTGAAAGAACTTTGAACAACATTTAGCATTTTGGTGTGAGAATAGGTTACTTTTTATATGTTTGTGATGTCTAAGTATTATTGTGATGCCCACCACATGTTTGATGAAAAGCTTCTGTGACTGTGCATTTGTATTTGCATTTGTGTTTTAGTTAATTAATTTTTTTTCATTATTTTTGTTAATTATATTTATTTTTGTTTTTCTTTCTTTACCTCACACATGATAGCATGCATGGACTTAGACACCAAAAATCCATCAACTGTTGTACAAGCATGAAAAGAGTATATGACTTTACAATATAAATATATATATGATTTTGTCAAAATTTTATAGTTCAATATAATTATGTGATTATGAAGTTAGCTCATTGTATTAATGGTGAAAACACAGGACCGTTCATCTTGTGGGAAACCAGAAATTCTGGTTATTTTTTTTAGCTTCAGACCAACTTTTTTATGACGGTTTTTAGTGAAACGGTCGTGAAACAAGTGTCTTATTCAACGGTTTTCATAAAAACCGTCGTGTAAGCTTAGCTTTTCATGATAGTTTTTAGTGAAAACCGTCATGATAGCCTCGTCCTAAGATCTCATAACCCCACCAAAAATAAGGAATCCACGACGGTAAAAAACTATCGTAAAAAGTCTTCGTTGGTACTACGACGGGCAATTACACGACGGTTTTTAAACCGTCGTGTAATCTACAATTTCTACTAATGATATTTAACTTGAGAGTAAAATACTGGATTTTTTTTCTCCTTTTTAACTATTTTCTCTTTTCTTTTTTTGCAACAGTTACTTATTAAAATTGGGCAGATTTGCTACCATTTCACAATTGCGTTTAATTTTTTTATAATGGGTGTTTTAAATTTTTTTGGTAACCGTTTCATTATTTTCCCTGTATTTTTTTTTAAATAATAATACAAGGATCAAATACTTGCAACATTATTAATTCATCACATTCAATAAGGCATTCATGTACACTCAAATGTATAAGTTTGTTTTCTCTACATTGTGCTGAAATTTTACAGTAGTAAATGCATTGACAATTTCTACACGATTGTGTTCTTTCTGCTGGGTAAATTGGTGGTTTTTTTCTTCTTCTTCTTCTTTTTTTTTTTTTTTCTTTAGAGGATAAACTGGTGGATTTCTAGCCGCATGTTGTCAACAATAACTAATGATGCTGAAATAAGACAAGTAACAGTTTACAAGCAATCATTAATAGTGTACCCTAAGGACAATTTTATCATTAAGCTAGTTAAAGACGCGCACGTTGCACGCAAGGGCGTATATTAAAATTTTTTCGGTATTTTCTCTAAGTGTAGATACTAAAACTATAGTTGTCTAAAAAAAATACTAAATCATAATTAGCAATCTGACAACATAAAATGGTCCCATATACACCAAGTTAAACACACAAACTTATATAAATCAACTGATGTTTAGGAATCTAACCTGAGGATGCAGTGATTTATATGTGCACAGTTGTTCTCTTTCAATGCTTGCACCTATCACTCTGTCCTCAAGATTCTCCATTTGTCATGTTTACTCTTTAGGTCTGGCTTCGCCTCCCTGCCCTAACAAGTAGTAATTCATGAAGATTGTTGAAAATTAAAAAAGATTTACTGTACAAATTAAAAGAAGAAGGTTGATAAAATGTTGCTACCAAATGTTTGTATCTTTAAATACTCCATATTGTCCGGTTGCCTCTTGGCCAACCCCAACCTTACTCCACCTGCAAAGTTCAGCAATGTTTCTAACAACATGAGCATCTTTGAATCTCCTCAATTTCACAAGGGATTCATTTTTCTAAACTTGATGTCGTGAAAAGCTTTTATCAATGGAATAGAAGGAAAAAGAAATTTTTTGGCAAAGTTTTCTAAATGCTACCTAAGGAGTTGCAGCAAATGGGTGAGCTTGGATTTCCTATAAAGTAAGTGAAAAAGAAAATAATGAAATAAATAAGTTGTTTTCATGTTTTAAATAAATAAACAAACATTAGAGTCCATGTTTTAAATAAATTTAAATGATATGATAAATAAGTAGCGAAAGGACAACTTTCAAACAGAAAATAAAGACTACTTATGTGAAACTTTATTTTTAAAAAGGTAGTTCTTAAAAAAGTAAAAAACTAAAGATGCACGTTAAGGGCATATTCCATAATTTTCTTGTTATTTTAATCAAGCCATTTTAATTCTACAATACATTAACCCAAACTTTTTAGTGACCTGCCAAGGAATCTAAATCATATTTACTGGGTGCTTGGAAAGGTCGTAGAAACCACAGTTCTCATAATTTTTTTAGTTATAAACAACGTAAAGCTCTCACATGCTACAGTAACAAAAAGAAAAATCGCTACAGTGTAAAGCTCTCACGTGCTACAGTAAAAGTGGTTTTAACTACGGTTTTCAACACCCTTTCAAACACTCTATAATAATAAAAAATGATCGATCAATCTGAAACTTTTTAGTTCAAAAGGCTGAAAGCCCAAAGTGGAGTTTCTTAAATTATATATATAATTAAGTACCTCTTTAGCTTCAAATTAAGACATCATTAAGATATTAACAAAATCATTAGCAGTACTTGGCGCATGCTTCAACTTGCAAAATTTATAATCAAGCCCACGAGGCATTGTCCCCAAGTGATACCAAACCCTTTAAATAAAGATATTTTTTTACTAATCGAGAGAGAGTGGCTGATGGTTCCGAGAAAGAAGAGACGTCATAAGAGAGTTTTTTACCAAACGCTCGTTATGTCCCGCAGTTTTCAAGGTTGAAATTATGATGACGTGTCAAAAATTTATTTGATGGACGGAAGGTTGGACAGAAGATTTTGGACATGGGATTGGGGTTCGGAGGGTCCAAGGTGAAATTTGTAAATAAACAAAAGTTCGAGATTATTACTCCATGTTGCGTGTTTACTTGTTACTATTACGAAGAAAAACTTTCCATGTTTTATTTTCTTACTTCATTTCTTTTTTCTATTAAAAATTATCTTGTTGTTCAAAAATTGTAAAACTAGGGTACACAAATGGCCTAGGCACAATACACACTAGTAACCAACCAGAGAAGTCCTTTTACGTATTAATGGACGATTAGTCCTTTTTTTTTTCTTAAAATTTTGGTGGAGATGGACGATTAGTCTTGTTGTTAGGGCGAATGATCAATATTTTTTTTTCTTTCTTCTAGAATCAAACAACTTTTTCTTATTAAATTGAGAGTTAGGGATTCAAACTTTCAACCTCAACAGTCGAGAGATAACTTATATTAATTTATTATCAGACTATGCCAAAAACTAAGAATTCAACAAAATTTATCGCTAGAAAAAAACTAATGAAGTGATATATATTTTTTTAACTATTAGGGGTGTTTGGCAGTGGTGGGAACCATTCAGTTCCCACCATAATCTCAGTTATGAACAGTGTAAAGCTCTTACATGCTACAGTAACAATAAAAAAATATGCTACAGTATAAAACTCTCATATGCTACAGTAAAAGTGGTTCTCACCACTGGTTCCCACCACCCTTACAAACACCCTATTAAACAACTTTGATTGCTTGAGAAAGAGACTAATGAATTAACACTCCTGTAGCAAAGATTAAGGCTTTAACAATCACTTTAGCATCCCTCTCCACCTGAAACTGATGGATACTTTGACTAAGGGGAGGCTCTCAGTTAAAGGAATGATCCACTCGAGCCTCTCTGTGGTCGGAAAAATATCATGTTTTATGTATGTTTTTCAGAGCTTGGATTAATCTATACTTCCATGACTTGAAAGGAATACAAAAGTTTTTAGCTGCAAGTGCAGAATATAAAAACACCAAGTGTAGACAGATCAATTGATACTTGGGTATCCTCAGACTCGTTCCCCTTGCAGTTTTGTGGGGCGAAAAAAAAAATGTTCATCGTAAAAACACACGCACTCAGAAAACAAGTTCTTATGCCATGGATTTAACATTCATCTACAAGCACATGTTCATAGCAAAAACACACACACAAAAAGTTCTTATGCCATGGATTTAACATTCATATACACATTATTATATATACTAAAGGAGAGGGGAAAACAACTGCTCATCGTGACTCATAAACACTGTACAAATAACAGTGCATACTATGGTAGTAGGTCATACTGATAATTACAACTTTTTTTAAATTTTTTTTTAAAGAAAGGGGAAAAACATATGCTTGACTCAGAAATACTTTTGTTTTATATACTAAAGAGGAGTGGAAATCAGTGGACTATGTACAGTGTCTTTCCCGCTAGGCCGATTCTATGCCATGTTGTTTTACTTTTTTGTCCTTGATTACTCTTAATTCTACTAAAGGAGAGGAAAAAAAAAAGCTGCTCTCTTTTTTGTCAGACTATTCTTTCTTCCTTTTTTTTTTTTTTGCTTCTTCTTCTGTCTTCTTTGTTTTGGGGTTTTTTGCTCCTTTTCTTCTCAGATTCTCTTCTTCTTCGTCTTCTTTGTTTCTGTTTTACTTATGTATGCACCGATTCACTGGAAAAGCAAAAAACACCAAAATCAGAGCCGGTTAAGTTGTTCATACGCCTGTATATACCATTTCTTCTTTTTTTTTTTTTTACATTGACAGATTAGATCTCAGGAAAAAGAAAAAAGTTAGTAACATTATCTATCTAACAAAAGTAAAGTTTGTTTGTTTGGTTGTAAAACAAAGAAAGTGTGTTTAGATGGAACGCTGCCTGGTTAAAAACATATTTTCAAAGCTTTGATCTTTAACGTTGTTTGATTTTTTTTTTGTCTGTTTTAGTGTTTAATGATTGTCTTAGTATAATTAGCACTAGATTTTGAGAACAAAGTTTTGAACCTTTAATTTTTATTCATGTCGATTTGTGGTATAGCTATGCTATGATTAGATCTTATAATTTTTGTGCAGTGCAGGGGTGGTTGAAAATCGATGACGAATGAGGCAGAAAGAATTGGGGAAAAAAGGTTTGGTGTTTTGAGAGTTTGTTAATTCGGAAAAGAATTTGAAGGAACAAAAGAGTTTTTTCCCCTGTCTTTTTTCCCTAATTAAAAAAAAAAACAAATTGAAAAAAACTGATTTTTTTTAACTTTTTGCACGAACAGAAGCTTGCATTGGTGAAGATCCTTGCTTTTGGGCTTCGGTAAATGGCAATGCAGTTTCGAACAGAGAGGTAAGGCTTTAATATTCTCTGTCATTTAATATTTACCTAATTTGTCTTTTCTTTGGAAAATTAAAGAATTTATGATTTTTTTGGCTGTTTGTAGTTGCAAGACTAATTCATGTGTTTTCTTTGTCTTTCATTTTCTTTTTTGTTTGCTCTGTTTTTGATTGCGACTTGTTGTTTTTTCTGGAAGAATCTTTTTACAGATTGTTATTCGGATTTGTAATTGGAAAAAAAAAGTATGTTGTTCTTTTAATCAATCGGATATTTGATTTACATCAACCACGCTGTTGATTTGTGATGTTTATACTGATGAAATTTTGGTTGTATCTCTGGATCTATGACAATCGTTTTGTTTCTCTTTTATAGTCCCTTTGTGATAGTCTGAATCCTTTGTGATTTTTTTCTTAGTTCTTCTATAAAGATATAGTGATATATATCTATAATTTCTTTCTTTTTTAGCGTATTTCATGTAATGTCCAAGCGCAAGGCATTAAAGCCTAAATTTTCAACTTTACACCAAGGACCCAAATTTTGTTCTGCTTTTGCTGAACATTGTCAATACAGGTTAAGGATTAGGTGTACTTTCTTAGCTCTCCATTGCAACTGCAAAACCACATAATTCAGGTCTGTTAAATGCCCTTCCTGACCTTCTCTTTGTTACTTTTTTTCCCTTTTTAATTCTCTTTCGTTCAACCAACAAAACAATAAACAGAAAAAACAATGTAAGCCAGCAAGGAAAGCACTAAAGAAAAGACACTAAGACTCACATTATTTAGTCTGACTTGCTGTTTGGACTCTTTTATTTATAAGATGTGGTAAAACTGAATAATTGAGGAAACTATAATGAGCGTTCTAGAAAACTTTAGATTTTTGCTATAATTATTGCATTTGTTGAAAAAGTTTGGCCCCCCAAAACAGGATCTTCGTAATAATATCACAAGAGCTTGGAGGCTTTCATTGTCAGACTGTCTATATAAAAAGATAAGATAATAGTAATTAGGAGAATCTTTCTATTAAAAAATATATATTAATTAAGAAAGTTGCTTTAGAAATAATTCAACTTTTTGACTCGCTGGGAGTTCTTATTTTCTATGGACCCATGCATAAGGAAAGTTGCTTAAAAAAAGAGGAAAAAAACAAAACAAAAAAAAAGAGACATGATTTCAAAATGTTGTTTACGACTCTTCTACTAAACTAAATAATTAAGGAAACTATTACGAGTGCTGTAGGAAATTTTGACCAATTTTGTGTTTTGTAAACTGATCCAAACACTTTATAATGATTTATAACAACTACTTTTTAAGTTAGCTTGAAAAAACTATTTGATAACTTCTTTTATTGACTTTTTCCCCTTTTATCTGGCCCGCAATAGTTGTCACGTTTTTTATATGTTTCGAACATAGTTTCAGCATCTAAGGCTGACTTAAACCTTTTTTATTATTATATTAACAGTCTATAAATATAAGTGGCCTAAATACTTTAACACTGTATATGTTTTCCTTAGTTCCACTTGACTCTTGCTATCTTCCCAACCTGTTTACTCTAATCAGTTTATTCAGCTTTTGCTTTTTTACAACGTCTTTATTACACTTCTTATATCATATCTAGAGCTAATACGTTACTGTTGAAGGCTTCTTTAGAATCTATTCCAGGTACTATTTTCTGTTTATTGCTTCCTTTCGAAAACTATTTTCAACGTATTTATACAGCTTTCTTCTTGATGTTATGTATTTTAAGAAGGTTAAACCCTTACATATGAGTACATTTTCTATGTAGAAACGATGAAGTAAACATTTTGAATTCATAAGTGCAGTTTTATATGGTTTGCCCAAACATTGCCGTGAATTTATTCATCTTATAGTTGAATTATTCTTGGCCTTTTTTCCTTTATTCTAGGTTATCTACCATTTCATGAAACTGAAAAGAACTAAATTGATTAATTCATGATCGTAACAATCCCTTTCCATTATTTATGGTTCTTTGCTCCTCCTTCTCAGATTTGTACTCTTTCTTCTTCTTCTTTTATCATATTCTGTCTTCTTCGCATTCGCCTGGTATTTTTTGGACAAATAAATATTTTATTCAACATATATTTTTCCTTATAACATTTTATAACTTTTTTGTAGTTGCCATCGGTGTTTGCTTTATAAAAGGTAACATTTTCTTCCTTCTGTTTTTGACGAATCATAAGCCCAGCCTTATTTCTTTTCTTCCTTTTACGTTCACTGTCCTCTAGTTCCCCATATATATATATACACACACTGTTCTATACCCTCATTCCTTCCTCGATTGTCGGAACTTAGAAGTACTGGCTATGGAATTTTCAAAGTAAGCGTGAATTGCCTTCTTTCTCTTTTCAAATTCCTCTTTCTACAAATAAGTATTATTTACTTTTAGAAAATAAGGATTATGAGTTTAAGAATAATTTGTTTACCTTTGGGTTTTTCTTTTTTTTTTTTTTTAATGAAATTTTTGGCAAATGGATCACAAGGGACTAGTGTGGTTTTAAAACGGCTCTTCTACTGTAGGCTTTATTTTCAGTTTCTCTTTTTTTTTTTTTTTTTTGGCCTCTTATTAACCATGGCTTTTAGACTTCCCTTTTTTTTTTTGAGGCGACTTCCCTATTTTTTAGGTACTTCCATTTCGTAACATTTAATGGGTCCAGTTTTGTTTCCTCTGTTTGAGAATGGTTCATTTTTAATTCTTATGATATAGAATAAGATACGAAGATTGGATAAACAAGTTGCGAAAAGATAAGTTGTGCTGAATTGTGCACAATATTATATATATATATATATATATATGTTTGTTATGCAGGAGGATATGATTCTCGAATTTGCTTTATTAAATTTTTACAGGAACTCCAGATCTATACTTTAGATTGAATAGAACTCTGACCTCCATATGGTTTGTTGAAATCTAGGAATATAATAATGGTGATTTGGAAAAACAAGGTCGTTAAGGAAGCGGCCAAACAAATTAGATTGGCAGCACCCATGCTATCGGTCTATTTGCTGCCGCGCCTAGTGCAGATGATATCTCTAATTTTCGTCGGTCATCATGATGGAGAGTTGCCCCTCTCTGGCGCATCCATGGCCACTTCATTTGCCGGTGTCACTGGCTTCAACTTAGTGGTAATTTTTTTTTTACTATAAAAATATAGTAAAAGAGCCGTTTTAAAACCACACTAGTCCCTTGTGATCCATTTGCTAAAAATTTCATTAAAAAAAAAAAAAAGGAAAACCCAAAGGTAAACAAATTATTCTTAAACTCATAATCCTTATTTTCTAAAAGTAAATAATAATTATTTGTAGAAAGAGGAATTTGAAAAGAGAAAGAAGGCAATTCACGTTTACTTTGGAAATTCCATAGCCAGTACTTCCAAGTTCCGACGATCGAGGAAGGAAGGAGGGTGTAGAACAGTGTGTATTTATTCTTGTTTTTTTGAAAAAAACTGAGACAACTTACCTACATAAAAAAGCGTGTTTTTTGGTTCAAAAAAAAAAAAAAAGCCATTTACCCAATTAGAATTTTCTTTTGACCCTTTCATCAAAATCTTCCGCTAAGGGGGATTTTGATAAAGGGCCTCCGGCCAAAATTTTTTTTGGTAAATAGACCCTTTTTTTGGACAGTTTTTGACACCAAAAAAAGGTTTTTTAAACATCAAAATAGTTCCAGTTTTTTTTTTTTCCTGTTGAGGTTTCTTATTCTGCTACAGTCATTTTTCTTAGTTTTTTGAAAAAAACTGAAACAGCTTACCTGCATAGAAAAGCGTGTTTTTTGGTTCCAAAAAAAAAGAGGCCATTTACCTAATTAGAATTTTCTTTTGGCCCTTTCATCAAAATCTTCCGCTAAGCTTATTGAGCACGATCAATGATGCACCAGGAGTCTAGGGCTAAGCCCTACCAAACATTTCCCAAAATAAAAGAAAAAGAAACTAAAAATAATAATTAAACTACATGACAAAAGCTCATGCATTGTATAAATTTTTAACAATTGATGTTTTCAGAAAATTATGATTTATGAGAATAGCAAAATATGTAACTTAAGAGTAAAATATTGGATTTTTTTCTCCTTTTTAACTATTTTCTATTTCTTTTCTTTTTTGCAACTGTTTCTTATTAAAATTGGGTAGATTTGCTACCACTTCAAAATTGCGTTCTTTTTTTTTTTTTTTTTTGTAATGGGTGTTTTAAATTTTTTTGGTAACCGTTTCATTATTTTCTCTGTATTTTTTAAATATAATATAAGGATCAAATACTTGCAACATCATTAATTCATCACATTCAATAGGCATTCATGTATACTCAAATGTATAAGTTTGTTTTCTCTACATTGTGCTGAAATTTTACAGTGGTAGATGCATTGACAATTTCTACACGACTGTGTTCTCTCTCTCGGTAAACTGGTGGTTTTCTTCTTCTTTTTTCTTTTTAGAGGATAAACTGGTAGATTTCTGACAGTATGTTGTCAAACAATAACAAAGGATGCAGATGTAAGTAACAAGACAAATAACTGTTTACAAGCAATCATTGAAAGCGTATGCTAAGGACAATTTTATCATTAAACTAGTTAAAGACGCGTGCGTTGCACGTGAGGGCGTATATTAAATTTTTTTTTGTATTTTCTCCAAGAGTAGATACTAAAACTACAGTTGTCTAAAAAAATATATATACTAAATCATAATTAGCAACCTGACAACATAAAAGGGCCCCATATACACTAAGCTAAACATACAAACTTATATGAAGCATTTACTTTTGCTGGGTCTATTAAAGGAGGTAGGTTTGGTGTTATTTTGAAAAATCTGCCTGTCTCTCTCTCTCCATATACACCAAGCTAAACATACAAACTTGTATAAAATGAGGATGCGGTGATTTACATGTGCACCATTGTCATCTTTCAATGCTTGCACTAACCACTTTGTCCTCAAGATTCTTGATTTTGTCATATTTACTCTTTAGGTCTGGCTTCGCCTCCTTGCCCTAACAAGTAGTAATTCATGAAGATTGTTGAAAATTATAAAGATTTATGGTACAAATTAAAAGAAGAAGAAGGGTGATAAAAATTAAAAAAGTTGCTACCAAATGTGTGTATCTTTAAATACTCCATATTGTCCAGTTGCCTTTTGGCCAACCCCAACCTTGCTCTACTTGCAAAGTTCAGCAAAATTTTCTAGGACTCCTAGCAAAAGACTTCTAAAGCTAAGGCTACGAAGTTGTAACACGTCTTTTAGGAAACAATAGACATAAAGGAGTGGTCTCCTTCGAGAGCATCGATGAAACCTCCTCGATAAGAGTATAGACAGTAAGAATTAGAGAACTGATTACATCTAGACAATATGATTAGTAAGTTTAAGAGTAAGATGTCGAGGCTTGGAACATAGCGGCAGTTTAAGGGCCATTTATACACCCCTCCCGACACCAATAAAAGGCGCTAATATTAAGATTAGAGATAATATACAGGAGGACAACACATTTAGTGTCCACCAAGTAAAGTAGCACATCTGAAAGTTTTATAGGCAAGTCTCAACAGTAGGAATTGCACGATAGGCAGATAAGGTTTAACGAGAGCCCTTCCAGTCAAGATAAGATCAACATTCATCCTTTGACGAGTTATAATTATTATGACACATTAAAACATATATCTTGGGTAATATCATAAAGAATAAGTGACCAGCCCATAATATTCATCTAAAAGATAGATGAACATAAAAAAAAAGGAAAATCAATAGATTTCTCCTTGATAGAATTTCGAAGCCATCAAAACCAGTAACCCATAAGTATAATTATTAGTTACTTTCCCCATATTATTCCCATCCACAAAATATATATACACACACAAATTACCCATTAGAAAAAGACTTCTAGTATACCCATCCCCCTCTTAGAAAGGAAACATTATTTAAACTCAAAGTTCAAAATCAAGGATGAGATTAAGAATGACCTTAAGTAGTCAATAAAACTACGATCCATAACCATGAAAATACAAATACCATGCTATCAAAGGACCCAACCTATGAACTGGGACCATCAACAGAGGCTCACTTCTAAATGTTAATAATACCTAATTAGAGTAGCAAGGATCCATTATGTCACGCCCCGCCAAGCCATGAGGAGGCCACACACTTGTCTTGGGCGTTTTTGGGGGAAAGCATAGCCCAAGTGAGATTCTAGAAGAGTCCAGACTGATCTACAATGTTCTGCAGCATTCCAGGAGGTTCCAGCACAGTCTAGAAGCATCCTGATGAATCTAGCAGATCCTGGAAGACTCAAGACTGCTCTAGAACTCTCTAGAATATTTTATTTGTAAATATCTTCCACACTTTGCTAGAACATTCTAGATAGTAAATAGTAGCCGTTAGATCATTGTAAAGATCAATGTAATCTAGACCGTCCATTACTTGGGAGGATGCCTATAAATAGGACCATCCCATTCATTTGTAAACCATCCAAGGAAATCAAGAATCAAAGCCTTTCAAAGTTCTCCTTGTTCTCTCTTGTGTTCCTTTGTGTTCAAGGCGAGAGCGTGAGTGAGTTAGGCTGACTTAGCATCGAGGTTGTGCTAAGGCCGCACGAGTAGCTTGGAGAAAGTAAGCTCGTGACAGTTGGTATCAGAGCGAGGCTCAGGCTGAGACAATGGCTAAGAACAATGCTGCTCAAAGGGCCACGGGATCCAACCCTTCCGACGTGGAGGTGACGCAAGAGCGAGGCCGCGAAGAAATAGTCGACCCCAACGTTGTGGCTAAGCGGGGTCGGTCTAAGGACGTGATCTCTAGTTTCGACTCACGCCTATCTCGGGTAGAAGAGGACGTGAGTGGCGTGGAGACCCAGGTGGATGACCTAAGCCAACGGGTGGATGGCCTAGAAGCGGAGGATGCCGCTATCCACACTGCGATCCGAGGTATGTTGCTTCAACTAGAGGAGTCCTTGCGGGCTGAAATTGAGAAGGTTCGTGAGGAGTTTGCGGGAGAGCTCACCAAAATGCGTCGAGCCCACGAGATGGAGTTGAACAGCACACTCACACGCATTGAGGATATGCGTGGGGACTTAGCCCTTTGCAAGCGGGCATTGGCGACAGGGTCCAGCGGTAGCACCGTTGAAGCTAGGCGCATTGATGTGCCAAAGCCTAAGAGTTTCAGGGGATCACGCAATGCACGAGAAGTGGACAACTTCTTGTGGGGCCTAGACCAATACTTTGGAGCCATGGGCATCACAGATGAGGATGCCAAGATCCAGTCCGCGGCTCTTTACCTCAATGACACAGCCATGCTTTGGTGGAGGAAAAGACGAGGAGACATCGAAAAAGGTACGTGTACCATGACTACCTTTGATGACTTTAAAAGAGAGCTTAAAAGGCAGTTTTATCCCGAGAATGCTGAGGATGAGGCTAGAGCTCGTCTGCGAAGGCTTAAACAATCAGGGTCTATTCGTGATTATGTTAAGGACTTCACTAACTTAGTACTTGAGATCCCTGATTTGTCCGACAAAGACGCACTCTTCAATTTTATGGATGGGCTCCAACAATGGACCAAGACCGAGCTAAGGCGACGTGGGGTGCAAGACCTTGCCACTGCCATAGCTGTGGCCAAAAGCTTGATTGACTATGCAAGCCAAAAGGAGTCCACCAACAAGCCGAAGGATAAGAGGAGTGGTCAAGCCAAAGGTGGGGGAGACAAGGGCCAACGCAAAGATGAGCACCACCAAGATAACACCTCAAGGGGCAAGGACAAGGGCAAGCAAAAGGACGGCAAGAGTTCAAGTAAGTCCAACAACAACAAATGCTTCCTTTGTGATGGTCCCCACTGGGCTAGGGATTGCCCACAGAAAAGAGCTTTGAATTCACTCCTTGCAAGTCATCAAGACAGGACAGAGTCCGATGGTGTCAACAATGGTGCACACATGGGGTCCTTGCAGCTACTCAATCTGATCCAATCTGCTCCCAAAACCCAAGCCAAAGGGCTGCTCTTTGTGGACGTGTCCATTGAAGGAAAACCAACGATAGCCATGCTTGATACAGGTGCGACCCACAACTTTATCTCAATCGAAGAAGCCCAAAGGTTAGGACTTAAGGTGACTGGTGGAGGGGGCTCCATCAAGGCAGTTAATTCAGCTGCTCGACCCATTCATGGCATAGCTCGAGGAGTTAAGACCAGCGTGGGAGCCTGGTCCGGACATATGGACTTCTCCGTAGTTCCAATGGATGACTTTAGGGTTGTCCTGGGATTGGAATTCTTGGATCAAGTCAAGGCATTCCCAGTACCATTCGCCAACAGCATGTGCATCATGGACGGCGATAAGGCTTGTGTGGTACCGACAACAAGGACCAACAAGCAAGACGTAAAGGTGCTCTCAGCAATGCAATTTAAGAAGGGCATCCGAAGGGATGAGGAAAGCTACTTGGTTGTTCTCAAGGAGTATGATGATGAAGAACAAGGGCCACCAGAAGTCGAGCCAGAAAAGGTAGCAGCTGTCCTCGAGGAGTTCAAGGACGTTGCACCAGCAGAGTTACCAAAGAAGCTACCACCAAGGAGGGAGGTAGACCATCAGATCGAGCTGGAACCAGGGACAAAGCCACCAGCCATGGGTGCATATCGTATGGCACCACCAGAATTGGCGGAACTAAGAAGGCAACTCAAGGAGTTACTTGATGCAGGGTTCATCAGGCCTTCCAAAGCCCCATTCGGCGCACCAGTCCTGTTCCAGAAGAAGAAGGATGGTTCCTTGCGCATGTGCATCGACTACAGGGCTCTCAACAAAATCACGGTAAAGAACAAATACCCCATTCCTCTGATTGCCGACTTGTTTGATC
Organism: Artocarpus heterophyllus; assembly: GCA_025403435.1. Classification (NCBI taxonomy): domain Eukaryota; kingdom Viridiplantae; phylum Streptophyta; class Magnoliopsida; order Rosales; family Moraceae; genus Artocarpus; species Artocarpus heterophyllus. The sequence goes on along the minus strand of CM046327.1, from coordinate 21,611,497 downwards.
AACTCGGTCATGCCCGATACTTCTCGAAGTTAGACCTTCGCTCAGGGTATTACCAAGTTCGCATAACCGAAGGAGATGAACCAAAGACCACATGTGTTACAAGGTACGGGTCTTACGAATTCTTGGTTATGCCATTTGGACTGACCAATGCACCTGCTACATTTTGTACTTTGATGAACAAGTTGTTCCACCCGTATCTCGATCAATTCGTGGTCGTCTATTTGGACGACATAGTGGTGTATAGCAAGACCTTGGACGAGCACGTGCAGCACTTGAGGGAGGTGTTTAAGGTGCTACGAGATAACGAGCTATACATCAAGAAGGAAAAGTGTTCCTTTGCCAAGCCGGAGGTAGCCTTCTTGGGGCACAAGATCAAGGGTGGCCAACTAATGATGGAAGATGACAAGGTGCATGCTATCCAAACTTGGGAGCCACCAACCAAGGTACATGAGCTACGATCTTTTCTTGGGCTAGTAAACTACTACCGCCGTTTTATCAAGAGTTATTCAGCGAGGGCTGCTCCACTGACCGACCTTCTCAAGAAAAACAAAGCATGGGACTGGACAAAGAAGTGTCAAAAGGCCTTTGAAGATCTTAAGAAAGCAATCAGTGAGGAGCCCGTACTCAGCCTACCCGATCACACCAAGCCATATGAGGTACACACAGATGCCTCAGACTTTGCCATAGGAGGCGTTCTTATGGAAGAAGGACACCCAATTGCTTACGAAAGCCGAAAGCTCAATGAGACTGAACGACGCTACACCGTACAAGAGAAAGAGATGACAGCCGTCATCCATTGTCTTAGAGTGTGGCGCCATTATCTACTTGGGTCAAAGTTCGTGATAATGACAGACAACATTGCAACAAGCTACTTCCAGACCCAAAAGAAACTCAGTCCAAAGCAAGCTAGATGGCAAGACTTCTTGGCCGAATTCGATTATGCCATGGAGTACAAGCCAGGAAGGGTGAACGTGGTAGCTGATGCGCTGAGTCGAAAGGCCGAACTATCGAGCATTTCCCAAATCACTAGCCCGTTATTAAGCAAAATCAAGGAGGGACTAAAGGCGGACCCTCAAGCACAAAGTATCATCGCCTTGGCGAACGAGGGCAAAACACGAAGGTTTTGGCTAGCTAATGACATCCTCTACACCAAGGGCAACCGAATGTACGTACCAAAGTGGGCCAATTTGAGGAAAGACTTAATAAAGGAGTGTCATGAATCCTTATGGGCGGGCCACCCCAGGTATGAAGTGCACACTTGCTCTCTTGAAGTCTGTCTACTATTGGCCCGACATGCGAGATGGGGTCGAGAAATATGTGAGGGCCTGCCTTGTCTGCCAACAAGATAAGGTAGTCCAACAGCAACCAGGTGGCATGCTCAACCCACTACCCATTCCAGAGAGACCATGCGAAAGCGTCTCTATGGACTTCATCACCTGCCTGCCGAAGTCTGATGGATGTGGAAGCATCATGGTCGTGGTGGACAGGTTTAGCAAGTATGCAACTTTTATTGCAGCGCCAACTGACTGCACCTCAGAGGAGGCAGCCAGACTATTCCTCCGCAATGTAGTCAAACTTTGGGGCGTTCCAACAAGCATCATCAGTGACCGAGACCCTCGTTTTACTGGAAGGTTTTGGACGGAGCTGTTCAAGATGCTAGGATCGGACTTGAACTTCTCAACAAGCTTCCATCCCCAAAGCGACGGCCAAACAGAACGCATCAATGCTCTATTGGAGCTCTACTTGCGGCACTATGTGAGTGCCAACCAACGGGACTGGGCCAAGCTTTTAGATGTTGCACAATTTTCCTACAACTTGCAACAAAGTGAGGCCACCAACAAGAGTCCTTTTGAGATCATCATGGGACAACAGCCAACAACTCCTCTTTCCCTTGCCACTCGCTATGAAGGGAAGAGCCCTACTGCATTCAAATTTGCTAAGTCATGGCATGAGCAGGCAGAACTAGCTCGGGCATCATTGCACAAAGCGGCGAAGCGTATGAAGAAATGGGCCGACAAGAAGAGGAGGCACGTAGAGTTTAAGGAAGGAGACCTTGTCTTAGTTAAGCTTTTGCCACAACAGTTCAAGACATTCAGGAAGGTCCATAAGGGGCTAACACGCAAGTATGAAGGGCCTTTCGAGGTAATCAAGCATATAGGTAAGGTCTCATATAAACTCCACCTCCCACCCAAGCTAAAGATTCATCCAGTCTTCCACGTAAGTATGCTCAAACAGTACCATGAAGACATGGAAGATCCAGAAAGAGGAGTCTCCCATCGAGCACCCACAGCTGTGGTCACCTCCTTTGACAAAGAGGTGGACGAAATACTAGCGGATCGAGTCATCCGAAGACGAGGCGTGCCAAGCTACAAGGAGTACTTTATTAAATGGAAGGGACTGCCAGACACCGAGGCTAGTTGGGAAACTGAGGAGGCACTTTGGCAATTCAGAGACAGGATCCAACAATACCATGAGGACGCGACGAGGGCGTCGTGAGCATAGGTGGGGGAGAATGTCACGCCCCGCCAAGCCAAAACAAGGCCACACACTTGTCTTGGGCGTTTTTGGGGGAAAGCATAGCCCAAGTGAGATTCTAGAAGAGTCCAGACTGATCTACAATGTTTTGCAGCATTCCAGGAGGTTCCAGCACAGTCTAGAAGCATCCTGATGAATCTACCAGATCCTGGAAGACTCAAGACTGCTCTAGAACTCTCTAGAATATTTTATTTGTAAATATCTTCCACACTTTGCTAGAACATTCTAGATAGTAAATAGTAGCTGTTAGATCATTGTAAAGATCAATGTAATCTAGACCGTCCATTAGTTGGGAGGATGGCTATAAATAGGACCATCCCCTTCATTTGTAAAGCATCCAAGGAAATCAAGAATCAAAGCCTTTCAAAGTTTTCCTTGTTCTCTCTTGTGTTCCTTTGTGTTCAAGGCGAGAGCGTGAGTGAGTTAGGTTGACTTAGCATCGAGGTTGTGCTAAGGCCGCACGAGTAGCTTGGAGAAAGTAAGCTCGTGACAATTAGCTATGAAAAGAAAAGTTTAAGAACCTGATTAAGTTAAGATTAAGATGACAAGAAGAAAGTGAAGACAAGCATATGGTGCCTCATTGAACAAGTTTGCAGCTCTTAGTCTGGCTCGGACATGACGATGAGATAAAATAGGAATAAGAGACCGTCTAAGAAAGCTCTTGAAACCTAAGACATAAACATTCCTGGAAATATTGGGGAAGCCTTAAAACGATAAAAGTGGCCTAGAAAGAAGGAACATGTAGCCAGCTATGGGCACAAAACTCACATGTAGAGAAAAGTAAGACACATCATGAATGTTTCTATAGTGGAAACAAGATTGATCAGAACCCCAAATGAGAGATAAGCTTTACGAATTTTAAAATACAGTAAGATGGCATACATATGATTATGCCATTGAAAAAGTTGAGATAGTTAAGGCTAGAATGACAATCTCAGGAGGTGAAAAAATGGGAGAAGATAAGCTTTACGAATTTTAAAGATCCGAGACTATAGTGGAAACAAGATTGATTAGAACCTTGTTTCTATAGTGGAAACAAGATATCAATCTTGTTTCTATAGTGGAAACAAGATTGATTAGAACCCCAAACGAGAGATAAGCTTTACGAATTTTAAAATACAGTAAGATGGCATACATATGATTATGCCATTGAAAAAGTTGAGATAGTTAAGGCTAGAATGATAAGCTCAGGAGGTGAAAAAATGGGAGAAGCCAAAGTTACAACTGCTACCACCCATCGGAGCCGTCGCTCGCACCGCCATGTGCTGCCGTGAGTGGTTGGCTTCTGGCAGACCTCGTGTCCCAAGCTCCCAACCTTCGATTGAAGATCCGAGACTATCTCCTGACTTGTTTTGATGTTTCAGACACAATGGTGCCCTCCATTTGAGCTAATTCCAATCCATTGAAAATCGTTTGGTACTAGTTACACATGGATCAAGGCGACTCAAGCTATAGTAATGGAGTCCAAAATGACATTTTCAACAATTATAAATCTCCATGAAGCATTCCTAGCCATCCACAATTACTCAAGGACCACTTTTGGTGATGCTTTACAAACTGTAGATACAACAAGATACAACTAGACTTACTTAGCTTGGAGTCCAAGTAAGTAGGGATCTCGCCTACAATATAAAAGGTTTTAAAAAAATTGTTTTAAATATTTTCATAAAAGTTTATGAAAATACATGATCAGTTATTTGTTACACTGTGTTATGTTATGATATGTGTTATGTTATGTTAATATGATTTATTATGTTATGTTATGTCATGTCATGATATGCTGAGAATATGTTATGATTAATGTGTGATGTATGCAATATTTAAATCATATTGTTTAGTCACTCTCAAGTTGAGTATGTTTACGATTTACGAGTTATGATTTATGTAATTGTGATGCTATGTAGTAACATGTCATACTATATACACACAATAACAAAGAGAATTTATAAGATAAGTTAAGGGTGTCGTATTAACTTCTCGACCTATGAGGAGGCTTAAAAAAAAGGGTTTATGATCTAGGGATCATTGGAGACCTTGCAAACCTTGACTACCTAAGGATCGCATGTAATGGTACGATCTCCGAGGCCCAATTAATAAGATAAGTTATAGTTTAAATAATTAATCAATTATGCATAAAATAAGTTGATAAGCAATCATAAAATGTTCATGCATATTTTTATTAAAATGATTTTTAATTATATTTTGAGAGATTGATTTCCTATTTGCTGAGTGAAAGCTCATTTAAGTATGTTCATGCTGTAGGTAAGAAAACTTGTCAGTAACATTTGATGGGCAATGGTGAGAGGTAGACAAATGGTGAAAATATGAATGGATATTCGCTCACACAAATTGTAATTTTTTTAGTTTATGAATTTATGTATGTTTTTATTTTACAAAATTATGTATGTCTATTGCTTATAAAAGTCATGTACATATATATAGTAAATAAAATTCTATGATTATATTTTAAAAACCGATGTTGTAATCATACGACCTTGGTCCATAGAGTTTTAAGGCTTAAAAATGTTGCATTAGGCAATGCAATAAACACACGAAAACATTCAAGTAAGGAAAATTATATGATTATTTAGAATTAAAAATGATTATAGGAGTTTTAAGTTAAATTAAGAAACATATTTATAGTTAAAAATGTCATATGAGCTTTAAGTTAAATTAAGTAAGGATTTTAATGAATATGTTTTATGAATTTATTATGAGAGTTTAAAAGAATATCTTTAAGAAATTAGTATGTTAAACTTAAAAGTTTAAGTTATAAGAAATTATGTTTTGTTTTGTTTTATTTAAAAAGATTAAGTTCTAAGAAAGCATTATGTTAGTTTGAAGATAATAAATTATAAGTCAATATATAGATAATTTTTAAGAAAGTTTTAAAGAGCATTTAAAATGCAATTTTATTTTAATATTTAAATTAAAATTGTTTTTGAAATTGCTTTTGTTTAAATTAAGAAATGTTTTAAAGGTAATAGTTTTTAAATAATTATCTTTATGTTTAAAGGAAAAAGATTTAAGGAATTATTATGATTAAGTTTTAAGAATTTAATATATGATGTATGTAATGAATTAAGACTTTAGAGCCTATGAGTATGTTAAAAAGTAATAATTGCTATCACTACAATCATGTTTAAGAAATTAATTATTATGTTAGATTTATGGAATTTAGTTTTGAGAAACAATCATTATTTCTTTTAAGGTTATATGTTAAGAATTCTTCATTTTCAAGATTTCATTTAGAAAAAAAATAATTCCGAAATTTCAATACTTTATGATTAAGTATGTTTAAGTTTACAGTTATGTTTAAGTTAAGTAACGACCATGTGGGTAAGGTCGTTACATTCTCTATGGAATTTAGACATGAAATCTTGTGTTTCAACAATTGTTTAAATGTTTTATTGATTATTTGTTATCAGTGGTTTTTTTCACTCAAATTATTATATATGTGTTATTAATTGTTCATTAATGATGATGTTGTTAGTAATTTTGAACATGAATTATAGCCTGTATTCATGTGATGTATTCAAGGATGACGACAAACTTAGGACATAAGATAAGTATGCGATCCGTTATGAATACATGAGCATTTAGTGAGATTGTTGGACATTTTTGTCTGTGGAAAACTGTGATACACCAAAGTTATAAGACAAGAAACGTGATCCGACATGAATATCTGAGCATTTAAGTGAGATAGTTGGAAATATATATTTGTCTATGAATATTGGTATGATCTCCATTATGTAGGCTTGTAAGATGGTTAGAAACTCTTCTTTATGAACATTGACGTGTACTCTGTGATGTGGGTTTCGGCTCAATTATATGTTCTGCGAGCTTCGGTCCAATGTGTTCTAGCCCAATTATATGTTCTAAGTACTTCGACGCTACACTATGGGCTTGGGCTTAAATATATGTGAAATATGTAAGAAGGATGCCACAAGTTTTTCTGTGTGCACTGATTTATACCGGGGAAAAAAAAAACTCTTAGTAATTTTCTGCCATGGTGTATTTTTTTTTTTAAGAAAAAGAACCTGTGTGGAATAAAAAACCCCCAAGTTTTTTTTTTCCCCTCTTCGTCTCTTCCTCTCTCTCTTTTCTCCTCTTCTTTCTCAGTCAAACAAATTCTCTCTCCATGAAAAACAACCAAAGAAAAAGTAAGAGTGAGAGTGAGGGGTTTTTTTTTTAAAACCAAAAAAGATATAAATTTGTGTATATACTATTATATACTTTGATAGTTTTTATTTGATGAGAAATCGAGAGCATGCTACCTAAATTACAAAATATAATATAAAAAGATAAAAAACAAAGAACCAAAAAAAAAAGAGACAAAAGACGCAAACTGGATCAGTAATGAACGTACCTCTACTTGCGATATTAATAGAGTAGCAACTTGATAAACAGCAGAGTTTTTTCCTCCTTGTTCTTCTTTCTTTCCTTCCTTTGTTTTTGTTTTTTTTTGGTTTTGTTGTTTTTTGTTTTTTTAAGTTTCAACTATAAGCAAAAATCATTTAAAAAAAGCGAAAATTGTGCAAGAGAACAAAACCAAGTGCAAAATGAAACAGAAAAATAAAAGAAAATGACTAAAATAAAACGAGAGTGAAATTGAAATATGGAGCAAGAGCCAATCAAAAAAGTGAAAGAAGGGAAAAATATCTGCTGCATGAATTTTTGAAGATTAGCTAGGTATTTTTTTTTAATTTTTTTGGGATATTTTCGGAACTAACTAACAACAAAAGTCGTACAGTGTAATCAAATGAAAAAAGAAGAAGAAGAAGACGAGAAACTGAAATCAGAAAATAAAATCAAAGCAGACCAAACCAAATCAAACGGAGCAGAAAATTCATCAACAGAAGGTTCTTTTTTTTTCCGCTAATAGTAGAGATTTTTTTTTAAAGAACTTGATTAAACAAAACAAAAGAAAACGCTTTAAAAGAAGAGGAAGTTCAAGAAATAGTTGCAAGAAAAGAGACTAAAAAACAGCACTAAAACGAAAGGAGATGGAGGAAGAGAAGAAGAAGAATGGAAATACAGGGCGTAATTAAGCTTTGTTGAAATCACAAAAACAAAAACAAAGTGCATATACACTAGGTTTTTTTTCTTTTGTATTAAGGTAAAATGCGAGCTAGTAGATATTTAAAAAAAAAAAAACTTAAGGGAAAAAAGGGTAAAAGAAGAGAAACTTCAAGAAACAAGATGCAAGAGAAGACAGATTTTTTAAATGAAAAACAAACAAACAAACAAACGATTAAACAAAGAAATCGTAAAAGAAAAGGAAGTTCAAGAATGGCGCAAGAGAAGTGAGATTTAAGGGGAAAAAAGGAAAGAAATCGTAAAAAAGGAGGAAGTTGAAGAAACAGGGTGCAAGAAAAGAGACTCAAAAAAGTATTAAAACGGAGGAGGAAGAAGAAGAAGAAGAAGAATGGAAGTGCAATGCGTAATTGAGCTTGTTGAAATCCACAAAAACAAGAGCAAAGAGCAAAAAGCAAGACTTGTTTTAGACTAGAATTGAGCTTTGCGACAGATGTATGTATGCAATTTTTGTGAAATGCTTGATGGGTTTTTTTTCTATTACGACAAAGAAATTTCCACTTTAATAAAGTTGAAACGTGCCCTTCCTTTGTTTTCTGTTTTTCTGAAAGTGAATGGTGGAAGACGACAAGAGTCAAAGACATGAAAAAAAAAAAAAAAAAACAAAAAAACAAAAAAAGAAGGAAACAGCCGGTTCAGGATAAGGCAAAACGCGTGAGCCCACCATATTAATTTATAGACTAACGTGCTCCAATCCTGTATGGGGCATTGTGCAGCCAACAGTGAGGTAAAGAAAGAACATGGGCCTTCTATATTGTAAGATTTTAATTGAATGCCTTCTGAAATTGTCTTCACCATAACAGAGTTATTATACTTCAAATATTATGTGTTAGTTGGTCACAGGCACAATCTTGCAATAATTTTACACGAACTCCAACATAAGATGGGGTGATGTACTTGAATCCCTCCATCCCCAAATTCAAAAATATAAATGTATATGTCATATGTTAGTGAAATTATTACTACTGTTAGTATTTAAATTATGTGTATCATGTTATTTTGATCCTAACTTCTAATTGTGACAAATTAGTTTGATAAATATGTTCTGTTTTTAAAATTTTCTTCAAAATTCAAATTTCACTATTTAATTTTTTCTATTGGAAATTAATTTATTGTGTGATTAGTTTGTTGTTGAAAATAGATGTTGGGAGATTTGTTTAGTTTTGTTGAAATTGGTTTGTGTGATTAATTTGTTGTTACGTTTTTAAGATAAAATACAAGCAAGTAGAGATTAAAAAATCGAAAGACATAGAAAACAAAAAAAATATAGAAGAAGAGAAAGTTCAAGAAACAAGGTGCAAGAGGAGAGATTAAAACTGAAGAAGAATAATGAAAGTGCAGTGCGTAATTGAGCTTGTTGAAATCACAAAATCAAAAGCAAAGATCAAAAGACTTGTTTTGGACTAGAATTGAGCTTTGTGATAGATCTAAATGCAATTTTTGTCATACTTCACGATGTTGGTGGGCTTTCTTCACTCTGATAATTAAGGAAAGGTTCCTCTTTGATAAGGTGACATGTGCCCTTATTTTGTTCTTCTTTGATCTGAATATCAGGAAATGCCCTTCTATAAAAAGGAATATACACTTATTTTTGTTGAAAGTGAAGCAATGAAAGGTAGAAGACGACATGGGGTCAAAGTCGTGGGAAAAAGAAGAAAAGAGAGGATTGGAGAAAGGAAAGGAAAGCGCATGGGCCCACCATTTACTTTGTTGGTTTCACGTGCTCCAATCCTCTATGGACATTGACCAGCCAACTGTAAAGTAAAGAAAAAACTGCTTTCACGTGGGATGATTAAAATTTTTTTGGTTTAAATTAAAGAAAATTTTAAATTAGTATAATGTATTATATCAAAATATGCATTTAATATCTTATATTTTTAAATATTTAATATTGATACATTGAGAAAAAAAAAATTAATATCTCAGAGCTTTTTTTGAGACATTATTGTCACCCAAAATATTTTTCTTCTTAAACAGTAGACATATGTAGTATAAAAAGATTGTCGTATCCACATGGAGATAAAAATTTATAACTCGAAAGATTATTAAAAATAAAAGTTCAAAAAAACAAACGGTTTTTCAAAACTAAAGTTTAAAGTAAAAGAAATATTTTTGTGATTTTTTTAATTCAAAATTTAAAACATAAAATTAAAAAGGTGAAGCTTTGAGAATCCTTTGTATGTTTTGCAGTTGATATAAAATTTTAACTTTAAAGAAATATTTATTGAAAGCATTTGATTTATTATATTCTTTCTTATTAATTGCAAGCACTTTTTCTATTTTATAAGTCAATCGAGAGCGATAATATAGTAAGCCATAATACAGTATGGGTCTTCCTATAAAAACAGCAAAATAATCATCTCTCACTAATGATAAGGTGCACTAATTATGAAAATTATAACCGATGTCACTACAATTATAATTAACATAATTTTAAGATAGAAAAGTTAATAACAAATCATAATTAATATATTTTAATTAAATAAATTATTACGCTAATTCCGGTAGCACCTCATCTTATGAAATGGTCTAACAATACACTATGTCATCCTCTGTCGATAATAAATCAAGAATTACAAAGCATTTACTGTGCCAGTCCATGTCTATAATACAGTAGAAATTCAACTTAATAAATAAGCATGACTTCAGTATTATTAATATTAATTATGCAACACAATTAAATTACATAAAAAAAACATGACTGAATTTATGTAAAAATTTAGCAACATAACAACATTAACAATACATGTTAAAAAGATAGAAATATAATATATTCCACAAAATATAAACATTACAACAGAAATGTAGAGTCAAAATCTATACCAGAGTATTATATATACAAGATCATCTTTCTGCCTTACCAAACTCTCTACACTAATTTAGGTATTATTTTAATATTAAAAATAGGGTTAAAAAAGTGCTTTAGTAGCATCTCCTCCTTAAAAAGGAGACTACTGAGTCTAACTCAGCGAAAGAGGACAAAGGAAAGAATGGGAGAAGAAGAGGGCTGAAGGCCCGTGTGTGCATCTGTCGAGGCCAAAGGCCTCAATACTTATAGGCCTTGAAAGGCACTATGTAGAAAAAAATTTTATATTTTTTTCACTGTTCAAATTTGTTGACAAAAATCAGATCATATTGATCCAATTTCTCCTCCTTTTTTCACGCAAGATTCGCACCTTTAGTGTCTGGGAATTTGCATGAGATTCACTGCTTTGCGAGGTCTTGAGGCACAGGTCAAACACAATCTTGGACGTTGTTTCCGCAATCGAACGGATGACAATCACGAGCAAAAAGGGGCCCAGTGGAGCCGCGTGGGTCCAAAGCAATAGCCGTTAGATTAGTCTCAGCATTTAGATCTAATGGCTGGGAAGGTGAGAACACGTGAATACGGTTGTAGCATATTGGACAGGTTTTGAATACGCGGGGCCCACCTGATACATGTCAACACTGATGTACACTGCACTACTGACGCGTGGCTTGCGCAGGGTTGACGGCTGTAGAGATCCGACGACCGAGATGATTTCAGCGATGCATCCGAGTACTAAAATTCACCACGTGTCCCGCTTTTAATAAATTCAAATTTTTATTTTATTTTTTGATCATTTGTTTTTGCTCCGTTTTTCCTCTAGATTTCAAATCTAAAATTCACAAACACACCATAATTAATTATTTTATAAACAAAATATTTACAATAATTAAAAATATTTATTTTACAATAAAACACACAAAAATTACTAAAAATAGATAAAAACTTCTAAAATTAACAAAACTTAATAGGTATGCTATTTAAGACTCAAAATAAAATCAAATAACATTATTCTTACGGTTTTAATTATTTACAAACTAAATAATTATAAAACACTCAAAGATGATTATAAAAATTACTAAAAATATTATCAACATAAAAACACACTAAAAACACGTTTTTAAACTCATTTACACACTAAGACACAAAAATGCATTAATTAGAGGATTTAATGAGAAATATTAATACAAAATGATGATGTTTAGCTTTAAGAAATGAGAATTTTCATTGTCTCATTAGACACAAAAATAAAATTACTCTTGTTATAAAATATAAAGGGTAGACCAAATTTGAAAACCATATTTCGACCCGAACATTTAAAATTATTAATTAAAAAAAAATTTAAAGCGTTCTTCATCTTCCTCACTCTAGTCCTCCGTCTCTCCTTCATCTTCCTTGCTCACTTCCTGATCTCCTAACTCCCTCTTCTTTGAAATCGTCTTCAATTAAGATAAGCTCTCCAAATCGCAAAAAAAAAAAAAAAAAACTTGGGAAAAAAAAAGAGGTTTACGTTGATTTGGGTTGGGATAAGTTCCCAAAGGGTTGCTTCAGCCTTCTTTTTTTGTAGATCGTGAAAGATTGCTTAATAATGCGAACCCCAAAAATCCCACCATTCTCAACCTTCCTCTCTTATAACGACCAACAATAACTTCCATAATTCTTCATTTTTCTTCCTCATTCTTTTTCTCTCTCCCCCATCGAATGCTACGAAACCCTAACCATCAGCTCCGAGTTACTCTCTTGCCTTCGTCGATGGACCGTCTGACCTGCGCCAAACGAGACAAAAACAATGGTGATGATAACAAACCATTCTTAGATGCCTTTCTTCGATTGCCCCATCTCTTCCTCTAACGAATCAAAGCCCCCTCTCGTCGTCACCCTTCGCCACCGGTGTTCTGCCTCCATAATAATCTCTAACAATGAATTGAAAGATTCGACCTTTGGAGTCGTTCATTATCACCAAAGTCGATTCAATTGTCGATAAAAAGGTTGATATTGAGGACAAGAAAAGTTGTAATTATTGGAGTTTAGAGAAGAAAGCGGACAAATCTGAGCTGACTGAGAACGATGATGAGCATTTAACTTTCATTTTTTCTAGTTTTTGGGTTTTTTTGCTCAAAAATTTTGGTCAACCTTTTATATTTTATAAAAAAAGTAATTTTATCTTTTTGTATCTCAAAAAAAGGCCGTAGGTACTAAAAAAGATTTTCTTGAAGGTCGATGTATCAATATTAAATATTCCAAAACATAGGGTATCAAACGCATATTTTGATATAACGCAATGTACAAATTTAAAATTTTCACTTCAAATTATTTTTCCATACACCACGTTACTTGGACATTACATAATTTTTGTAAGAGAAAATATATAATACATAATATAATTAATTGAATGTTACATCATTAAAATATTGTAATAAATAATTTAAAATGTAATTTAAACTTGTAAAACAAGCACCATACATATAATTGTTAGTTAAAATGCTTCAATTGGAAATAAAGATTAGCAGGCCTCCTCAACAATAAGAAGTTAACTAAGCGCCTTTTAAAAGTCTCTACCAATAATGATAAGGGTCAACACCTTCCATAGACAGACTCAAAATTATTATAGTTGCAAATATTAAATGCTAAGGAGAGCCTTGTAGTAATTCTATATCCAACTCTAACATAAGGTGAAGAGCTCAAATCACTCTTTTTTCAAAGAAAAAAAGGCATGATATGTTGGAAAAATGATTATGATAAACTTTTATACTGTGTCATTTTATTAGTTCTAAATTTTTAATTTTGATAAATTTGTTTTTGAACTCATGATTTTTTATCACTTTGGTCCTGCCTTTAAAATGAACAATGTATCTGAAATTTAACAGAGATCATCACATTCAAGGTGTATAATAACTGAAATTTTTACAATAATAATTATACCAAATATAAAATATACTCTTCACTATTGTTAAAAAATACTTAAAAACTATAACATTTTGCATTTAATGTAATAATTTTTATAATGTAACGTTCAAGAATTTCTAATACAATAAAAATGCATTAAGTTAAAGATTATATTAAGATAAAAAATACAGTTTAAAGAAAAATACTGTATAATAACATAAAAAATTATACAGTATTAGAATAATACAGTGTAAAAAAATACACTGATAAAGTTATACAGTATAAAAATTACACTACAAAAGTAATACAGTGTAAAAATTAGACTGTTTAAGGTTATGCAGTATAGAAATTAAACTATTTAAGTTAAAATAGTATAGTAATAATACCGTTTGGAGAATATGGATGAATAAGGAATGATGTAGCAGTCTAGAAAATATACCGACATTATAGAAAAAATACTGTCAGTATAAATTTAAATAGTACAAAGTGGGATAATATTGAAATTAGATTATGTGATGAATGTAAACAAGCATGGGAGGTTATGGAACCTCATAAACTATATGGAAAAGAATACCGGCAATATAGGAAAAATACTGTCAGTATAAACTTAAACTACATAAAAAGTTAGTGGGACACTTTGAAAGTATTGATTGGGCCACCACAGCCACTAATGTGGCCCAATCACATTTGGCCACCCAAAGTAATCTAATTGATTACCAAGGTGATGATTCATCATCTTTTTATTAAAAAAAAGAAAAAATAAAAGAAAAGAAAAAAAAGTGTGGATATGCATTAATGGTATAAGAGACCATTTGGAAGGTCTCCAACGTGAAAGAAGGAAAGAAAAGAAAGAAAGAAAGAAAGAAAGAAAGAAAGGAAGGAAGGAAGGAAGGAAAGAAAAAAAAAAAAAAAAGAAGCTCCATTTCTTCCCTAGCCCAAAACCATTCCCCCATGCTCTCTCCTTTCAAAGTTTTGATGAATCCTAAGCTCCAAATCATGTGAGGAAATAAGAACAAGTGAAGGACATGAGGATTTAAGAGTTTTCAAGGTAAAACCTAAGCTTTACCTATTATGTTTAAGGGTTTTTATTCATGATTTGGTTGAGATTTTTATGGGGATTGTTATGAATATTTTCAAGGGTGTTGAGAAGGTTTTCAAGCGTTTCAAAGGAGGATCAAACGGCTTGATGAAGTTTAGGAAAAATTCTAAACTTCATGCTTGAAAAAGTTTATGTTTTTAATGCATATTAAGTGTTTGATGAAATGTTTAAGCCATGGCATGTAATATGGGCATTATGGCATGGTTATTTTATGTTATATGTTGATGGTGATGATGATGGAAAGACGAAAGTAAGGGTTCTGATGAAATTTGAAAAGGGACTAAATTGCAAAGAAAAAGGGTATTCTCGGTAGATTTGAAAATCAGCCACAAAGTCCCCCTAAACGTTAGAATTTCAAGAAAGTTACAACACAAAAGTTGTAGAACTCATCGAAACTATTAGGACAAAATGAACAGTTTTTCAAAATTCTGCTCGATTTAAAAGTTATGAATTTTACGAAATTTTAGGCATAAAATTTCAAGAAATGAAAACGTTATAAAATGTTTAGAATTCGACCATAGTGCTTTTGTAAGTTTTATTCATTGTGAAAAACTAAACGTTATGGTATAAAGTGGTCATTTTTGGTTCCGAGGGTAAAAATGTAAATATTTTTATATTTTGGGCTCAAACCGTAAAATTATGTGAAAACTTTTCACTAGGGAACGTTAGTTTCTTATATTGCTGTAGACAGTAAGTATCATAGATGTTAAGTTTTAAGGAAATTAAAGTTTAGTTAAGGAAAGAATGAAAGAAAAAGTGATCAAGGGTAAAACAGTCATTTTATGAAAATGGCCAAAATGGACCCGAAACACCCGATGTTGGAAAACATACCTTTACGGGAATTTTTTCGTAACATGTAAGAAATAGAATGGTAAAGTTAAGCAATGGGTTTTATAGAGTTACCTAATGGACGAAAACCCGTTAGGGGTAAAATCGTCATTATCAAGGAAACGGCTAGAACAGAGTCGAACAATCTGATTTAGCATAATGTTATTAGATGAAAAATGTATCATAATGCATTAAGTAACAAAACCATCACATGGGACAGGGAATTTAAGAAGGAATGAATGTTTAAGGTTTAAGTTAAGTTATCAATCAAGTAGATTGATAATAAAGAAAGTTAACTAATAAGTCGGCTGTCGTATGATCAGGACACAGAAGCCGACTAATGAAAGGAAAAAAGAATGAGACAGGAACGGAATAGAGAACGCTAGAGCATAGTCCGGGTAACTTCAGACTTTACCCACAACATGAAGTAAATAGTTTTCAAATACTTACATATACATTTATAAATGTATTTGCAATTATTATGCAAGTTTCTTTTAAAGTATGTTTGCATTTATTATGCAAAAAGTTTTAAAGTACAAAAGAAGATTTGTAATGAATTTAAACAGTTATGTTTAAAATCTATTTGCATATTGATATGCATAATGTTTTTAAAAGTTTAAGTTATGATTTTCAATGTATTTGAAGTACGGTTGCATGTGAAATGCACAATGTTTAAAAAAATACAAGTTATGATTTGCAAAATGTATTTTTGTTTCATGATGCATTTGTTTTGCAATAAGTTTCAGAATAAAAGTTATGATTTGCAAAATGTGATTGCGTTATATGTTGCATTGGTTATGCAATAAGTTGCATTTGTTATACAATAAGTTTCAGAATAAAAGTTATGATTTGTAAAATGTGATTGCGTTATATGTTGCATTGGTTATGCAATAAGTTGCATTTGTTATGCAATAAGTTTTACAATACAAGTTATGAATTGCACGTGTGTTTGCATATAATATGATTGCATTTGATATGCTCACTAAAGTTAATAAGAAGGTAACGTAAAGATAAAAAGAAGGTGTCGTACCAGCCTCCTTATTGTGAGGTAATGAAAGTAAGTTCAAGTTTGACCTCCTAGATGTGAGGTACATGACCTTGATGTTTGATGGTCTCAAGTCTTCCGCAAGGGAAGCATAATGTTTATGATCTCATGATTAATGATGTTGGTACGAACACTAAAGTAAAATAAGGAAAGTTAAGGGATAAAGGATAGAAAGTTAAAGTAAGATAAGGAAAGTTAAGGAACAAAGGTAGAAAGTTAAAGTAAGAGAAGAATGTTCATAAAATGCTCATAATTGAAGTTCATAATTGAGCATAAATGGAAACATGCATTTTGATTTTACTGGTTTTCCTTGTTATGAAACATTTATGTACTATGAAAAACATTTTGAGAAAGTTTTTATATTAAGTGTTTATGAAAACATAAATGACGTTTATGAAGAGCAATGTGAGGATTGTTTTATATTAAATATTTTATGAAAAGCGTTTATGAAAAATGTTAAAGTGAATAAATGAAAGGTGGAAGATAACAAGAGGTCAAAGACATGGAAGAAAGAAGGAAACAAAGGACTCAAGATGGAAAGCAAAACACATGAGTCCACCATTTTAATTTATTTGTTGATTAACGTGCTCCAATCCTGCAAGGGAATTGTGCAGCCAAAAGTGAAGTATGTACATAATACGTTGATTGTAGGAGTAATTTGTGGGTCTCTTAGCTACTATATAACTATGTACATTTGTTGTGCAAAGGTGTGAATCAATCCCCACAATCAATTTACATGATATCACTACAAGAAAAATTATATTTGACGACATATTATTTACAACATATAGTTTTTGAATGTCATTGAAAAATACATACAATAACATCTCCGACAAACATGTCTTTAATGACATTTGAAACAATAATTAACGATATCTATATAAACGCCGTATTAAAGGTCTCCTTTTAACGACAATAGTTTAGTATCGTTAAATTATTTAATGACAAGTAGGAGATATCGTCAAGGCCTTGGAGATTCTAAGACACCTCTTATAGACAATATCTTGACCAATATTGTCTATAAAGGATGTTGTAGAATCTCCAAGGCCTTGACGACATTTTCTACTTGTCGTTAAATAATTTAACGACACTAACTATTGTCGTTAAAATGAGAGCTTTAATACGACATCTATATAGATGTCATTAATGTTTGTGTCAAATATCTTTAATGACATCTTTGTTGAAGCAGTTGTTGTATGTACTTTTTAATGACATTCAAAAATTACATATAGTAAATAATATGTCGTTAAATGTAGTTTTTCTTGTAGTGATGTTCGCATCTATACATTCATTAAAAAAATAGAATAAATTATAAAAAGTAATCCATCATAATTAATGTAAAAAATCTCAACAAAGTTTCAATCTAAATTTAAAGAAAAAACATTGTAGCTAAATAGTCTAAAATATTATTTAAATTTATAAAACCAACGCCACATAATTGTTGGTTAACGTGCTTCAATCATGTATGGGCCGCCAACCATCAAGTAAAGAAATAGCATGGCCTCCTAAATTGTCAGGTTTTAATGGAATACCTTTTAAAATTGTCTTCACTTATTGTTGTTCAAATATTATATGTTAGGTGGTTGCAGGCACGATCTTCCAATAATTTTATACCAAACTTCAACATAAGATAAGGAGCTTGAATCCATTTATCCCCAAATTCAGTGTATAAATAATAATATATTATCGTGTTATATGTAAGTTTATTAGTATTATTAGTCCTTAAATTATATGTATCGTGTCATTTGATTCAGAATTTTTAATTTTGACAAATTAATTTCACATATGTTTTGGGTTTACAGTTTTCTACAAATTTCAGATATCAATATGTGATTTTTCTCTATTAGAAATTAGTTTGTTGTGTGACTAGTTTGTTGTTGAAAATGGATATTGGGAGATTTGTTTGGTTTTGTTGAAATTAATTTGTTTACTTTTTTAAGATAAAATAAGAGCAAGAGTAGAGATTTAAAAACAAACGAAAGAAATAAAAACAAAGAAATGTTAAAAAAAAAAAAAGGAAGTTCAAGAAACAAGCTGCAAGAGTAGAGACTCAAAAAATATTAAAATAGAAGAAGAAGAAAAAAGAGAAGAAGAATGGCAGTACAATGCGAAAATGAACATATTGAAATCACAAAAACCAAAAGCAAGGAGCAAGGAGCAAAGAGCAAAGGACTTTTCTTAGATGCCTCGCCACAATCTACAATACGACGCCTTTTCTCAAAACGGCTAATAATATTACCACAACCACCACCACCACCGGCAGTAATAGTAATAATAGTTTTTTTAAATGATTTATTTTATCGATTCTTCATCTTTGAATCCTCAAGTTGTATCATTCTTCATATAATGCCCATCTTCAAGTCTTTAATCCCATATGAATCAAATACTCCAAATTTTCGGTCATATCTAAATTTAATGTTTCTTAGAATTATTTCAAAAATAAAATTAAAATTACACAAAAGACCGCACCTTTTCTGAAAAAAATTTCTAGCTCTTTGTCGGCAAGCCAATATGTGTGATTGGCCTACCGATCATGACCTATCGGCCTGTTGATACATGACAAATCGACCTGCCGAACCAAAAGTTCGGTCTATTGCTAGAGCCACTTGATTTCTATCCCACTGAAAGCCTGCCAAACATCACATTTGGCCTGCCGATCTACGACCATCGGCTTGCCGAACCAAAGAGTTCGGCATGCCAACCGAGCAAAAATCACCATTTTCAAAAAATACGATTTTTTTATGCAATTTATCAATTTTATTTTCAACAATTCAAAAACATATATTAAAGACTCAGGAAATACCTGGAAGTGCCATCATTCATCTTCTAGATCTATCTTCTCTGAATAATTATTTAATTACAAAATTCTTATAAAGTTAAAATTAAATAATAATTCCTAGACGGAGATGATTGTTCACCATCTAATTACATAAAAAACCTAGATGCACACTCTAACCTCTAAGGAACCATAACCGGTATAAATTAATTAATTGATAAATAATTAAATAATAATTTAATCAACCATAATTAATTAATAAACATTCACCATATAATCTATGACAACATATAAATATATAGAAACCCTAGAGTGCTAACTCTCTATAAAATTAAATTCAAGCATATGAGAGATTAAGATCACATAATTTACACATATAGCATGATCACAAATTCATAAATTTACGTAAAAACCTGGCTCTGATACCAATTGTTGAAAAAATAATATGCAATGAAATTTTATATCAGAGTATTTTTTAAAACACAAGTTTGACATGCTATATGCATAAATTAACTAGATCTTACTAACCTCTGTATGCCGAAAAGCTCCTGCAATCAGTGAAGAGAAGTAATGTTCCAGAAGGACCTCAACTAACTGGTCTTCTTTGCTATTCTCTATCCACAATCGGAATGAGTATGGGCTCACACGTGCAGCTCTTCCACCAAGTGACTCTTTCCAACTAATTGAGAGAACCTAAAGCTAGTGTTCATGATTTGTGAACAAGAGCTCTTAGGGAGTTTCAGATTCTTACTAGTAGAGTTTCACTCTTAATCTCTCAATTGATCTAAATAATAATGAGATTCACTCTCTTTTTATAGAGGTTAGGCCTAAAAGTCAATCCTTATCAGATAATGCCTCAAAATTCAAATCAAAATCAAATTTGGATCAATATCTAATAAAATCTGCATAAAAACGCATGATCTTTTTATCACGCAGTCGACGTGTCGATCTGTCTAACCGACATGCTGAACTTGCCCCATCGGTAGGCCAAACATGAGGATCGGCATGCCAAACTGTCGATAAAAATCTCAGCGAATCTTTTATTTTCTACCTGAGATTCTATAAGATAAAGTCTCAGTTTTAATTTAAATAACCCAATAGAAAAGTTATATAATTAAAACAACTTTATCTAGATAATCTATAGGAAAATAAATTAATTCATGACAATTCTACAAGTTTATCTTGATTTAATTTATTCAAAATTAAATAAACTAATAAACAGACAAGAATTATCCAATCACAATAATTCAACAAGGTTATCTTGAATTAATTTTATCATAAAATTAATTCAACCTATAAACAGACATGAATTATTCGATTCTTCTGAATTTCAACCAATCTGATAAATTTGATATAAGTCACTAATTATTGGAAAAACATGCCGTATCGTTGTAGGATTTTTGTGAGCTAGCAAAGGGGACTTGATAGACTTATATATAGTTCAAGCTCCTGATAATTATGAAACTCAATATCCTAGATATACATTTCATAATTATCAACTCTAACGCTACTCTACTAAAAGCTTTGAGCTACACTCTCGAACTATGTAGAATTACAAAGCCCGAATAGATAAGTCTCCATAACATATCATAATGTATCGTATCTCTATAGGATTATCCATAATTGGCTTAAAGACAAGTTCTGTCTTACCTTTCTGATTATTTTTATCTTACGTTCTATTATCTCACCATCGAAAAAATTACCATCCAAAGACGGTATACCATTTGGTTACACCTATGTATCCAAATGGTTGAGCGCTCTAATTTTTCAATTACAGGATAATGCATATAAAAGGATATCACTACTCCTAAAGAGGAGCTATGGATTCCATATCTATGAATAACAGGTTTATGCTATCAAGAGTCATGCCTCCAATGTATCGACATACGTACCACTATTAAAATGTGGGTGTCACCCTTTGGTGCATCAAAAGATATAAGTCAAGACAACGAGCCTACTATTCATCTCAGGATTAAGATACAATACAAATGATTGTCTAAAGTGAATCGATTTGCTAAGACATAATTATTAATCCAAATCAATTCACTTTATGTCCCGATCTAATACATCATCACCTATGACAATGTGTTAATGTTTCTATTCGCAGAGTCTACCTTCGATGGCCAAGACAAACCATCTCCTAATAAGGATATAGACAACATAATAATCTTTACATAAATAAAGTGCCCAATTTTATTCCCTCGATTGCGGATCTTATGATTTAGACCATTACCTTAAGAATCGTGTCTTCTGTATAGTCTGTCCATCATATGCTTAATTCTTAAAGGCTTAGACCGACAGTCTTAGACTTTTGTTTGCTTAACATACATCAATAAATATGAACGTAAAGAGAAAAAGATTTGGTATATAAATAATAAATGAATTCTTTATTGATGAAAATGTCTCCAAAAACATATTATACTTTTACTCCTTAGGGCATACATGTCTAACAATATTTAGGTTCTAAAACATAGAGGCAGTTTTAGACCATAAAAACAGTTTAAACTGACGTCTGGTAAAATAATAACTGAGATGGTTTTAAATCATATGAAGATGCTTTTAAACCAACCTAAATACCTAAAATCTAAACTTTCACCCCCTCAAGTTTAGGCAGTTTTGAACCTTTTTTATGGTAAAACCATTCTTAATCTCATTTTCTTTTATAAACAATGTTTTCCAAACATGAATTATCGTTTTAAACTATTATTTTTGTTTTAAATTTTTACATTTTAAATGTTAATTCAAAACCACTCTTTAAACTTATTATTTTGACCTGACCAATTAAATAGAATTCTCGATCTATCTAAAAAAGGGCCAGGTATTATGGACAATTGCCTGATAAAAGACCCTTTTTTCAATAATTAAGAGAGATCATTTTGTTGTGGTAGCTGATATTGTTGCTCGAGATTATGCTCTAGACTCAAACTGAATAGTTCAGCTTGTTCATAAGAAATTTGCAACGTAGGAAAATAAATTATGTACACCAAAATTAATGATAAATCTATTAGCATTCACACAATTGGCTAAAATTAAACTAGATATAGAACTGAATGATTTGATAACTTCATGTGCCTTTACCATTAGACTATGTATGATGCTAAGAGTACGTAATTAGGTGTAGGTCATCATGCTGCAGTATGAAAACAAATACAATATCAAAATGATACATTTATGTGTGGTGCTTTAGAGTGTGGTTTTAAACACACAGTTTTAACTATGAATAATATAAACTTCTCTACGCTACAACATAAAGCATAAGTTTACTACAATGTAAAGCTTTCACATGTTACAGTATGTGATTTCAATCATACAGTTTTAATCACTTTCTTAAATACCCTAACAAAACATCAAATCATATCAAAATTATAGTAAATAAAAAAGTACGTTGATTTAAGGAAACTCGGAACGAAGATATGAGCTAGAAATTTTATCCTTTTATTTATTTCACTCTATCACATGATTCTCCTATTAAAAAAAAATTGCTATTTAGGGTTGTTAGAATCTTGTGGGCAACGTGTCAAGATGTCACTCCCAAGGTATTGGGTTGGGAAGAAATTTGGATTTAAGAGAGCAATATGAACACAAGTTCACTCTACTCGTGATTAACATGGAAACATCACGTCTAAAAGGACAGATGGATCTCGCTCAATAATCAATAGAGTTGGACCACCAATAATCATCTTTAAGCTGGGTGTTGTTAATCCTTGATTAGGTGGTCACGGCCAAAAGATGTACCAAAATATCTTATTAAAGAATCCCTTTTTGTTTCCCACGTTAAACATTTTTGCTTCAATTTGTTGACCCTTCACTTCTTTCATCCTCACTTGTACTTGATTTCAACAAACACTTGCACTTGCGAGAAAGTTGGACATAAAGCCTTCTCTAATGAGATGCCAAATAACTTGTAAGTCTCCCTCTTGTTCTTGACGTTATATTGGTGAGGCATGAAAAGTATCATATGAACAATATACAGTTTCTAAATATTATATCATATTAGAATCAAATCAGAGTTAAGGAAAATATGTCAAATTAAGAAAGGGATTTGAGCATAAATGGCCTATTTGAAGGCTCTTTATCAGTAGATGACCACAACTTTATTAAATTAGTTAAATTATTGTTTTTACTAATTGAAAGACTCGGAAAGACAAATATGCCCTTACATTAGGTTAAATTGTATCAGAGAACTTCTTTGTCTTCCTTAATCCTATTCACCCATTTCAGCTGCCACACGCCAACTCCTGATCTGAGTTCCCAAAACACTATAAGTAAAATTTCTTTCTGGTCATGCTCGTTCATCGAAGGAATTAATTCATCCGATTTTTTTAGAGTTCTTGTTTCCCCGTCTTTGATTCTTGCAAATGTTAGCTGCCACGAACCTAGTTGTTTGAAAAAAAATCTTATTATTTTAGACTCTAAAATCTATGATCAATAGGAGCTCTTTAATTATGAATTTGGAGATTTTAAAAAAGAGGCAGGAAGAAGACGATAACTGAAAGAGCTTCACCAATGAAGAAGATAGACGACTAATTTAAGGTAAAAATGAGAAGAAAGTAGATGGGAGTAAAATTAAAAAACTAAAAAAAAAAAAAGTTCTGCCATCTACTTAAATTAATAAAAAAAAAGTTCGGCCAACAATTTTAAAATAAGTGAAGCAACAACTATTCAACCCAATTTCTCTTTAAAAAAAACTTATGTGTATCTAGTGGTTTAGAATTGTGTCCTCTAGATAAAGTAAAGTCCTCCATTTCACTCCAACTCACTAACTAATAGTGACTTTCAATAAACACTTTGCTTGCCACTTTCAAAATGGTCGTAGACATAAAGCCTTATCTAAAGCTCGTTTGTCCCATGAGATAAATGTGAGTCGTGAGCTATACTAAATGCGGCTTTTGAATTTACAACGTGACACAATAATTAAATGAAAATATATAACTTATCCATATTACACACTCAGAACTCAGTGTAAAAGAGCTAAAATGTAATCACATGCATATATTGTGATATTGGTGAAGATTACCAAATGAGGAATGAGTCTAAACTACCTTCCACGAGTCCCACGAAATGAATAGAGATAAAACAAAAATGGTGAAGAAAGATCGAAACTTTGACAAGGTCCATAGTCTAAGCTATAAGAGGATACTTTCATAATTCTTTAAGAAGCCTTTGTTTTCATTTGCAAGTTGGAGCTGATCAATTTCTACTACTTTCTGCATCAAATTCAAAGCACGTGCATGTTTTGAAAGTGTGAGCTTATGACATTTTGATAGATATATATATATATATATATTAAATATTATAAAATATTAGAATCAAATCAGATAAAGGAAAATATGACAAGTTAACAAAGGGATATGAGCGTAAAAGGCCTATTTGAAGGCTTTTAATCAGTAAAATGGCCACAACTTTATTAAATTAGTCAAATAAATGTTTTTGTAGATTGAAAGACTCAGGAAGACCAATATGCCCCTACATTACGTTAACTTGTATCAGAGAACTTTTGTCGTCCTTAATCCTATTCACCATCTTTGATTCTCGCAAATGTTAGCTGCCACGAGCCTAGTTGTTTGAAAAAAACTTATTACTTTAGATCTGAATTCTAAGATCGATAGGAGCTCCTTAAGTATGAACTTGGAGACCAAAAAAAAAAAAAAGGCAAGAAGAAGATGATAACATGAAAGAGCTTCACCATAGCTTGCGAAAAAGATAGACAACTAATTTAACTTGAAAATGAGAAGAAAATAGATGAGAGTAAAATTAAAACACTAAAAAATAGATAAAAGATTCCGCCATCTACTTAAAATAAGAAAAGTTTGGTCAACAATTTTAGAATGGGTGAAGAAGTAACCACTCAACCTAATTTCTCTTTAAATAAAACCTATGTGTATCTAGAGGTTTAGAACTATGTCCTATTGATGAAAAAGTAAAGTCGCCCCCCTCCCCACGTCCACTGATCACTAACTAATAGTGAATTTCAACAAACACTTTGCTTGCCACTTTCAAAATGGTTGCAGAGATAAAGCCTTATCTAAAGCTTGTTTGTCCCATGAGAAAATGTGAATTGTGAGCTATAGTAAACGGGGCTTTTGAATTACAACGTGACACAATAATTTTTTTAAAAAATACTATAACTTATCCATACCCCAAACGCTCAAAACTCAGTGTAAAAGAGTTAAACGTTATCCCATTCATATATTGTGATATTTGTGAAGATTACTAAATAAGGAATGAGACTAGACTACCTTCCACGAGTCCCACAAAATGAATAGAGAAAAAAAAAAAAACAAAAAAGGTGAAGAAAGATTGAAACTTTGATACGGTCCATAGTCTAAGCTATAAGAGGATACTATCATAATTCATTAAGAGCTTTTGTTTTTATTTGCAAATTGGAGCTTAATTTCAACCACTTTCTGATTCAAATACAAAGCACGTGCACGTTTTGAAAGTGTAGGTTTATGACTTTTTTTTTTAATAAATATATATTAAGAGAAAATAAATAATACAAGTTATTACGTTTTCCATACGTGTCCACTCAAACTTTAGCGACTTAGACGGAAAAGGCACAAGGCAGCGGTGGACAAAAAAATATTTTGTCGATGTCATTTCAAGTGTATCAATCGAAAAATCACCGACAAGACAAAATCACAT
The DNA here is from genome assembly GCA_025403435.1 of Artocarpus heterophyllus. NCBI lineage: Eukaryota > Viridiplantae > Streptophyta > Magnoliopsida > Rosales > Moraceae > Artocarpus > Artocarpus heterophyllus. The sequence continues at coordinate 21,585,780 of CM046327.1, read as the reverse complement.
TTGGTCGTATTCCATTTCAACAAATTCATTATTTTTCTTTCTTTCGGAGGCAATGTGTCTGTCCACTTTCAAAAAGAGAAAAAAAGACCCCTCGGAAAAAAAAAAAAACAAAACGAGTAGTCTCAGTGTCCAAAATGATGGACTGTATTTATACGGGTTATTGCCGTTTTCTAGATCAGCATGATCGTTGGAAAGATACAGACGAACGACCAACGATGAAGCTCTTGGATGAGTGGGGCCTACAGATTATTTTCTTGCAAAATTTTTCATTTTAATTTGTTCCTTTTTTGATGTCAATTACGTATGTGCAATTCTTATGCGCATTCAAGTGGTAACTAATTAACTGCATCTAGGTTCCTCAACAATTTCAAGTCATGAAAGAAATCACTGTTATAAATCTTATTATTATTGTTATTTTTTTAAAATTAACAATTTCAAGTTACGTAGGTTGAACTTTTAATGGAACGCCCTCTTTTACTAAAAATTTCATTTACACCATTGGGATTTGATATTTTGATTTCGATTTCATCCCTTTCACCCGTTCTCTATGAAAAGAGCAAGGGAAACACTATAATCCGATCTTTCTCTTTTCATTAGCAAGAAAAACATTGGTCACCTGTCTCAAATTTTTTCCAAAATATGGTTTTGGTTTTTAGATGTTTATGTCCAATCACGCAGCGGCATTATAACTGAATACCAAACAGCAAACTAAAGAGCTATTTCATCTTCTTGAAACAAAAAATATTCTCTCTTTCTCTCTCTCATCAATGAGAAATGGGGTTGAATAAGCAAAATGTCTATGTAGAAGCCAATGAGCTGTTACATTCATGGAATGGACGTTAAATCCTTGGATTTTGGTTTATCCTTAAGGTTCTGTTTGGTCAGAGTGACAAGGAGTAGGAAAAATAGAGAAAATTAGTAAGAAGGATATTGAAAAGGATTTTAATAATTTTTTATGTTGTTTGAAAAGATGGAGGGAGAGTTGAGAGAATGATCGGTAGTTATTTGTGAAATTACTATATAACACGTTTTTATTTGTTTTGTTAATACTTTATTTAAAAGATAAAGTAGTCTTTTTAAATCTTGATTTAAAAAGATTACTTGGACCGTTTCACTAATGAAAGGATCCAATTTGATGGGCTGGTAGGAGACCATATCATTCTGGATTTCCTCTCTCTCCAAAAAAAAAACAGATTTAACCTCTCTTTTCATCTCTCTTCTTTCACCCCTCACCCTTCTAGCAAACATAGCGTAAAAGTCCTTAGGTATTGCTATTTAGTCTTTAGGCAAGATAGTTTTTGAGATTTTGATGTACCAAAATTTAGGTCAAAACCTAAATGCTAGTAAAGTTAAAATTAAAAGTTAAATCTGAAAAAATGTTGTTTCAAGAAAAGAAGATGGATTTTAGACAAATTTTAACTATAGGTTTAGTTTTAAAATTATCTTCTATATAAACATAGAACAATTAAGATTTGAGTAAACAAATTAATGTCTCCTGCAAATTGAGTAAACAATTTCCACATTCTCGATACAAGTAAGAGTCCAATTTTTCTGGTGCAAAGCATTGTCATTTGGCAAGGAAACAAACATTAGTCATTTCCTATTCCAAAGTTAAAAAAAAAAAAAAACTTTAGAATTTGTGGTCTCAATATGTTAATCTGAAACTCCAAATAACTATAACAAAATCTGTGATCTAAATCCCATCAGAAAACAATGGAAAAAAGAAAAAGGAATACTCCTTTCCAAACATTGTCCTAGCTTGAAGCAAAAGTATCCACTACTTTTTTGACATTTGGGCCAGTGAGTTCAAATCACTTTACGCCTTTGGTTTCATGAAAATTTGAGCCACAACTTTTGGATTATTTGTTTGTCCAGCAATATTGGCCAAAAAATGCAATGGTCCACCCGTGGTCAAATCAAAAGCCTCCCTTCGCCCTGCTAAAAGAAGGTACAAAATATCATTATGTGATTTTGTAGGGTGTACTTGATTCATTGTTTGGATTCAAAACTTAATCGTATTTAATCCTATTATTTATAATCTTGCTGTTAAAAACATAGTAAGATGGAATTTAAAAAAATACATTATATATTAGATTAAAGTTTACAATTTTATAAGTAATGAAATTATAATTTTACGGGAATAAAAATAATTTTTTTTCAACTCAATTTTTTTTTTATTTCTGGTATTGGGTTGAATTCAACTTACTCTACACAATCAAAAAAATTCTTATAGTGAATTTGAACAGGCAGTTGAACCAATGGTTGGTTAAGACCACATAATATAGTTTCAGATTTTATGTTTGGAGACATAAAATGCCAGTAAGAATGCACCATGATTAGGAGCCGGATTCCCTGTCTATTTTTTCTGTCTCACTATCTTCGCCCAATTATCTTAACCAAAGAACATATAAGAAAACTCATTTTTCAGATAAATTTTCAAACCACGGAGATTTCTTGTAAAAGCTAAAAACAACTAAAAGATGTTTTTATTAATTCTATTGAGCTGTTTTTATGTCCTTTTTTTTTCTGTCATAACCAATTGTAATTTCGTAATTTTAATTTGATATTGAAATGCTATATTCTAACATTTTTAATATTATTCTAAACATGAATAAATAAAATTAAAGTCAAGCAATTCTCATATTAAGAACAAGTAGGAATTCCACATGAAACAAATAGGCCTATTGACGTCTGATTAAAATCAGAATGAAGAAGTGAATGCAAGTACATTCTAATGATAATTTCACACCCAACTTCACCATCAACTGAAAAGTTTAAATCTTCATCTTTAAGTATAAAAAAGCAAAATGAAGAATAGGATCAATAGAATAAAAACTATACAACAACTTAACCTAGTTCAAGAATCTTGTTTGTAAACACGGAGTTTTCATAACATCATTCCATTTGCAAAATCTTTTGTTTTTTGATTTGTATTCCGTTCTTAAATCTTAAGTCAATTAAGATAACAGTTAACTATAATAAGTAAGAACACTCCGACTTCAAAATTTTTATTTTAGATCCTAGTTACTATGTGAGAGCTGTACTTTTCTATGTGATCTTTTGACCTTAGTCTCATTTGTTCTTGGTACTTACATTCGAGTGCTACTATGGGGCTCTGCTTTTGGGCTCTGCAGTAACTCCACATAGAAAGAGGTAGGCCACTGGTGAGGCCTATGTGCTCCATAGGGCTATAGAGTCAGTCGGATGAAGAGCCTAAAATCGTTACCCTTTTCATTATTCCCAAAGTCTATCAGATATTGTGGCAGGTATTCTATATCATTTTTTGATATATTTTCTCATTATCTTATATCGCTATAATATTTGTTATATCATTATTTACTATTTGTCGTCATATTTATTTTATCATATGATAAACAATTGTTGTTAATAATCTGTTTTATCATCTCTACATAACCATATGAGATCTCTATCTAGTGTAGCTTGTAATCGGACCGTAGACTGGAAAGATCCTGCATGATTTTTTAGACACAAAAAACTTCTTTTGTTGCCAACCCAGGATATCCTCCAAAGAAAAGAGTATAATAAAAAAGGTGGCTCCTCCAGAAGGCACTGAAAAGGTTACCAATCAGGAGGTGTCTGTTTTTCAATCTAAGACCTTAAAAAAAAAAAAATTTAACAAAATCTAATAGTTTAAAAGCATGCATTAGGAATATCCATTAGAGAAGCACCATTCGTAATAAAGACTAAAAAGATCAACAATTTTATAGAAGGCACAACAAGTAAACCTTGCTTCTAAACAATATTGCAACAGTGAAACAATTTTTTTCAGGAGTAAGCAGAACAAATAACATCAATAATAATATTGCATAATGTAAAAATCGACGGCTGTGATAATGTAACGGGCAACAACCAACGGCTGTGACTTAATTATTTTCCACGTTGTCTGTTAAGCAAGAATCTGCTCGAGAGGCTTGGATTGAAGGTTGGCTTGGGTTGGGTTCTTGTCTTGCAATTGCTTCTCCTTGGAAAGCTTTTTGAGCCTGGAAAGCTCAAGATCCTTGCTCATTTTCCTCCTGTACATCTCTGCAAATGTGATGGGCTCTTCTACAATAGACTTTTCTCCTTTTCTGATCTTCAGTGGGTACACTATTGCCTCTGGGGCAGGGTTTTGGAAAGTGGCTATGGACAATCTGCTATGGTTTGAGTTCACCACTGCTTGTTGATCAGCATTCTTGAACCTTCCATTGCTCAGATACTGCTCAGGTGATCATAATCACAATAATCATTAACTAAATTGATCATTATAACATATGATTAGTCCAATTTTAATCACCAAATTGTAACATTTCTTTAACAACTTTTATATGTTGTGTACTTGGTGCCCTCATCATACATATTAGAGTATTGTGGCCAGTACAAATAAATAGTTATAAATTGTCAGATTTTTATCATTTCACCATTATTTTTATACAAATAAAAGTAATGATCATGGTATCCAAATAAGATTTTTTTTTTACTCTATCATAAAATTGTTTTCTGAAGTTTTAGATGTGCATGAACGCAACCGATTTAAATATTGCTAGCCACTTTTATCCCAACATCATTTAATTTGTCTTGTACGCTAAACTGTCAACGTCTAAACTAAATTTGAAAGTTGCATTCAATTCTAAAAGATTGAAAATGGGTCTTAATTATCTTGACCTAATGAAGACCGATATATGGTACTTAATATATGAACAAAAAACAAATTGTTAAATTAGATTTTTAGTCCATACTCACATGACCATGATCCCCAAGGTTGACCACAAAGGCACCTTCAACAGGTTGAACGGTGATCCAGGTCTTCCCTCCATCTCTAGTGGCCTGGAGCCCACCGACTTGGTCCTGAAGAAGAAGTGTGATGGTTCCTGGATCTGTGTGGCGTTTGAGGCCAAGAGTGAGGTCCGGTTGGGGACACTTTGGATAGTAATTGACCACCACTTTTTGGTCCATGTCCACACAAGCCTTGGTTAAAGCCTCCTTCTCTAATCCAATGGCTTCTGACAACACTTTCAACAGCTAGCAAGCAAGATTCATAAGCTTCTCGCTATACTGCTCCGTCACCGCCGTCCAACCCTTTGGCTTGTTGGGCCACCACGAGTAGTCCCTTTGGCAGAGCGGGAACGAGAAGTATGTCATCATCTCACGCCAATCATTCACGGGTTCACCCTGCAGAGTGTCCGATAATTTACTTGCTCTTTTTGATAGGAATTTGTCAGAATGACTATCTTAGAAGGTGAAATTAGAGAAAAAAAAGACCTTTTTGATTTTTACAAAGAAGGTCTTTGAGATTATACCACTTATGAGCAGACTAAAAAAATTAATCAGGAGATAAGACATGTATTAATATTTATCAAGAAAAATTAAATAAAAGAATTATAGAATTTTTAAAAGGACAAACTATAATTTCAAAAAAGCAGAATATAATTTTAAAAAGACGGAATATAATTTTATTAAAATTTTATATACAATATTGAATGAAAAAAATGTATGAAGCAATCATTCATCTTCATCCGTGTGTAGCTCCGCCCCTATTTATGAGTATATGGAGAAACCATGTCACTAGGATTTTATAACTACAAAATCACTTATAGTTATTCGATAAAAATATGACAGTTTAAGAAAAAACGTTGATCACATTTTGCCATGCAGAGTGTATAAACCTACTTTGATGTTGACATGTACATATAGACAAAAATATGGAAGAAAAATTTGGGAATTTTTTTTAACCTGCAAGTGGCTGGAGACAAGGAAACCGCCTTTTTTGCCACCAGACATACTGAAACGGAGCTTCTCTTCGGGAGGCAAGGCGAAGAACTCGCGAGCAAGACGAGTCATGTTAGAGATGAGTGTGGAATCAATGCCATGATCAACAACCTGGAAGATACCCCAGTCCTCGCAAGCCTCCACTATCTTCTTGCAAATCTCCGCCCGACGACCTTCCACCTCGTCGATCCCCCCTAGGGAAATGACAGCAATCGCGGTGCTGAAGTCGTTGTAGGCCACTTTTGGACGCTCATCTTCATCCCGGACGAAGCTGGCCTCAAGGGTTTTTTCCCCAACCAGAGCAGTGAGAGTTGAAGGAGCCATTGTTGGTTATTTCTATGTGGTGTTATTATTGCCCAAAAAATGTGGTACGTTTTCTTCTTTGTGTATATGAATGATGGGAAGATTGTGTTGCGCTTTGAAGGAGTTACATTCCTAGCTATATATAGGGTATTTCATCCTGAATACAGGTAGTCTGTGATAGTAGTTTCTTCAAACAAAAGAAAAAAAAAAAAAAAAACTATATTGTGGTTAGAGCACCGCTATATAACCTTATTAGGTTAAAACCTGTTACTTACAAGATATTAAGTCCTAGACTATAGTTCAAGTAGTGAAGTCTAACTTGATAGAAATAAGAAATTATATTTTTGAGAGAGATTTGGCTTACGGCTACAAAGTATAATTTGGTTGACACCATGACTATAATTTTCTTAAGTCACCTAATTTTATTTATTTATTTTCCTTTTTTAAACAACAAGAGAAAGAAATACAATGTATAATGGGGGTGTTCGAAATAATAACTGAAATACTTAGATCTTGCGCTTGTGTGTTTGTCTCAACTATATATCAGTGCTGCAACGCCCCTATATGGGGGTTAACAGTTTTTAATGAGATAAAATAAAAATAAAAATAAAAAATAAAAGTAAAACCTTAAAATAAAGTTGCTCGGGGCTTAAATAAAAACTCTCAATATCAAAAATAATAATATAATCGACAAATAATCCACAGATTAATGTAGCACCTTAAATTTAATATTATAAACTGTCGTCATCATCATTTTAACCCTCAATGCATTGTAATACAGTCACAGAAAGTAACAATTTATGCTTACATTATCATGAAGAACACTCTCAACAATTGAAGTAGTCCCAATGTAATATAGCTACGTCACTTCCTCAACTATTTTTCTCGTAGCTACCTCACACTTAATGAATCCTGAAAAGATAAAAATATAAGGGAATGAGCGACACTGTGCTCAATAGAGAAAATCATTACTCACCTTTAGGTTTTTATCATTACCACATTAAAACCTGCATGGTTAGTAGGTTACATCATATTCCAGATTATGAGGTTTATTATGATCACATCTTATGGATACCATAGTTAATCATTACCAAGTTTCATAATTACACATTTATACAAATATTACCAATCATCATTGTTCTTAGGTATCCATGTTAAATAGAGTATCACTCAACTCATTGAAACCCAATTGGGCGCACTTGATCACCCTATAAACATTCCAAGGGTGTTCTGGTGAGGGGACATCAAGCCCCGAGTCCTCACCAAATCGATTATTGTACAGTGTGTTTTGGGACTTTCAACCCAATGAAGCGTCATCACCTTCCCCCTATTTTACCTTTTAGGGTATTCATGCCTAAGGACGTAACTGCCGCCCTCTTCATGTCTCACCATTTCTCTATATTAAATCATTAATAATAGAGTCAATTTTCCTAACCATGCTTCTCAATTTATAACATGTGTCAATTCATTATGTTCATCGCCGTACAATATAAGACGAGTCCATGTCATAGTTTCATATGTGATACTCATATAATATCAATTCAACATAGATATATATATATATATATATATATATCTTGCGGTAAAACAATCAATTTTAATTCTATAAAAACCCCACAAAAGATGAGTAATAGAATCCCTACCTTTCAAGCTTATCAACAATCTTTTAATCCTGGAATCAATTAACGTTAGCTCCATACTCCCTTGATCCTAAGGCGTGCATAAGGACAATTAAAACTAAAGCACAACATACAACTACATTCATAAATAAATCATGTGTAAACCTATCTTACTAGTATGCCATTAAAGCTTTTATGTAAATCTCTTTTGAATACCACAGTAAACAATTTTTGTCTTAACACAATATAAAATGTGAAAAAGTAATCTATATGTTTTATGTTATCCCAAGAATAACTACCCAAGAGGGGGGGTGAATTGGGTTTTCGAAACTTTTACAATTATTGGAAATTTTCTAAAGTAAAAAGCTTAAGAAGTAAAAATGAGAACGAGATAATAAGAGCACAACCAAGCAACAATTAAGCAGCAATAAAGTGAAGAGTAAGGAGAAGAAATGCAAACGCTATTTATAGTGGTTCGGCCAATATGCCTACGTCCACTGTCGCCAAGCTAAACTCCTTTGCTTGACCTCTTGCACTAATAGACCGTCTTTTCGGCACGATCACTCCTTTATACAACCGGTGACTTGCTCAACCCGAGGCTCACCACACCTTCTTACAAAGTGACAATTTTCCCGGAGATTGTCTAACCAAGAATTCCCCAAATTTACAAGGCTTTGGAGACCAACAATGAAAATAATGTAGTTGTAATTTTGATACACTCACAAGATATACACTCCAAAACAGAAAGAGATGAAAATACAAATATGGTGTGTGTTTGGAGGTGTGAGTAATTCTCAATTAGAGTATGAAACAATTTTGGCTCAAGAGAAAGTGTATGTAATGAATGCTTGAGAAGAACAATGTAGAATAATGTCAAATTTCACTTCAATTCCTTCATCATTTATTGCACATTGAATGGATAGGTATATATAGCCTCCTAGTGCTTAGAAACATCTGAATGAATCAATTTTGAGTCAAACTAGCCGTTACAAATGGATCTCCAACGGTCAGAAAACTAGCCATTACAGATAGTTCGGCAGGCCGGAAATAAAGATCGGCAGGCCGAAGAATGAGGCGCTAAAAATCAATTTCTCAACGGTCACCAGATCGGCAGGCCGGTTCACAGTTCGGCAGGCCGAACTTTGAACCGTCGGCAGGCCGAAATATGAGTTCGGCAGGCCGACAGAGCTTCTGCAAAAAACGGGTTTTGAAAACCCTCAGATCGGCAGGCCGAAGCAGGGAGTTCGGCAGGCCGATTTCCATAACTTCGGCAGGCCGGCAGAGCCTTTGCAGCGAGGGGTTAAAAAAATCCCCAGATCGGCAGGCCGAAGCAGGATTTTCGGCAGGCCGACCAAATTTGGTCGGCAGGCCGATCTGCCTGAGACCAAAAAGCCTTTGTGACCTGATTTTGAAACCTGTTTATATCAACATATTTAAGCACTTCTAAAACAGTTTAAATCATAATTTTCATATGCAATATGAACTAACATTAAATGCAAGTATGCATTATGAGTGTGTGCTCTTGAGCTTTCTTTTGATCATTCAATTTGAGAATTGCTCACTTACAATTCTAGACTATAGAATAAAACTTGTAATCTTCAAGTCCTTGTGAGTTCCCTTTCAAAAGACTTTTTCCACAAGCTTTCTTGAACTGTCTTCACTTGATATCTTGAAAAGTAAGCTTAGAGACACTCAAGATAATTATTTATCTAAAAGAATATTTTGCACATATAATTAAAATTGTATTTGTTATCATCAAAATAGCTTTGTGAAACCTTGGAGCCAACAATCTCCCCCTTTTTGATGATGACAAAACAATTTTTGATTGATTTGAAAAATTTGCAATAGCTCCCCCTTAATATGTGCAGGGATACAACATGTAGAAAAAAAATTGAAAGAGCTCCCCCTGAAAAAATGCTTTTCCTTTACAGCAATTTTTATTACAAATGTCAAGAAACCAATAAAGGATTAAAAAAAAAATCACAAGTACCACCAACCTTATATCTCCACAATCATCAAACAATCTCCACGTGAAATATAGCAATCATCAAACATAATCATCATAATCATTAGACATAATCAAGAAACATAATCAAGAACCACCATCCTTATCGCTCCACAATCAAAAATATGCATATTCTCCCCCTTTTTGTCATCAACAAAACGAAGAAAACAAAATATAGGCAATTTATATAAAAGAAGAAAGTAATCAAAATAGTAATTAATTTACAAGTAGAGTTCATAAAATTTTCAAAGTCAAAAGAATGATCAAGCATGATGAGGGATTTTATGGTTGGCTTGATGATCCTCCACCAAAGTGCATTTGACGAAGAAGATTGAGAATCTCTTGTTGACCGGCTTGCAGATTTGCAATGTCGGCCCCCATCTTTTGCTGCTGCTCAAAAAGGAGCTGTTGATGCGAGTAAAGCCTTTGAAGAGTGATAGGCTCTTCGTCGTCATCTTGGCCACCTTGAGCTTCAATGTTGGCTATCTCTTCTTCTTCTTCTGCTTGAGCACCTGGAGGAACGGCTCGCCCACCAGCTGGCATCCATTGCCCGTGAACTTCCTCAAATCCCATTTTGCAAATGGTTAGGACACCAAAAGCATTATGGGGTTTATACAGAGCCACGTCCTTCTCATCAGCAGTTTGGACATTAAATGAATAAAAAATTTTAGAAAGAAGCATTCCATATGGCAGTCCGGCACTTTTCTTTCCTTCAGCGATATCAATCATCCGTCGCACCAACAAGAGGGGTAAATTTATTTTGGTACCACTAAGAATACAATAAATAAGGTGGAGGTCAATAAATTGGACTTCGTCCTTATGGCCAGCTCTAGGTAAGATGTTGGTAGTAATAAGCCTATGAAGAATTCGACTCCTAGGAGGTAAAGATGCTGCATTGATTTTCCTAGGTAGGCTACCATCATCATTTTCGAAAATAACCTTAGCCATAGGTTCTTTATCAAATATCCAAGTCTTGACTCCATAAATATCTACACCTTCTAGTGGCATATCAAGGATTTCCCCTATTACAGTTGGGTTCAACTCTATGTGTCTCTGTTTCAAAGTCACCTCAATTTCAAGGGGATCATATGATGCTCTAAGATTGGCATAAAATCCTTTAACAAGCCTAGGATATGTATTTTCCTTGAAAAGCATAATGTTCTTCCATCCTAGTCTATCTAACAAAGGTTCTATACCAAAGCTAGCAAAATCCTCAAAACAAACATACTTTCCATCAATAATTTTCCTAGAGGAGAAAAATTTAACATAATTTTCGTTTGAAAATTCCTCTAAGGTTACCTCTTTGTGGGTTTCCTTGTGAGCGACAGATTTGGTGCGCTTGAAAGGACGAGAACCTGAAGCCATTTGGAAATGCCGGAGGAAGAGCTCAAACACAAGCAGGGAACAGCGGGTTTTGAGGGAAAGTGGAGAATCTTGAAAGAAAAGTGTGAGAACACACGGGAAATTGAAGAAAAAGTGAGGGAGAACGATGAAAGTCCACAAAATTGATGAAAAATGCAAGAAAATCGATGAACGGTGGAGTGGGTGATGATTTTCGCACTTGAGATTGGAAAGAGGCAGCCGAGGAAGGCAAGAAAATGAAGATGAATGAGGGTTTGCTCGAGTTCGGGGTTTATATATCCCGACAAATCGGCAGGCCGAACTTTAAGTTCGGCAGGCCGAACTCAGCAAAATCGGCAGGCCGATTCTGAATGGTCGGCAGGCCGATTGCTGCAGTCGAGCAATTACCAGAAAGTGCAGAAAAAAGCTGTTATGTCCAATTTAAAAACACAAACTTATTTCAAAATGATGTGCAAACATATGTAAACATAAATTAAGCATAAAAACACAGTAAAACACTGAATCAACCATTGAGTTCATCTAGATAAGCATTAAGTACATCAATGATCAAGCAAATGCAATTCATAAGGATCAATGATTCCAAGTCCTCTTCTAAGATGTGAAAAACGTTCTAGTGCAAGAGGTTTAGTGAAGATGTCTGCTAGTTGGTCATTTGTGCTAATGAATTCCAATGTGATATCCCCTCGTTGAACATGGTCACGCAAAAAATGATGTCTAATCTCTATATGCTTTGTGCGTGAATGTAAAATCGGATTCTTTGACAAATTGATTGCACTAGTATTGTCACATAAAATGGGAACATGATCATAGCATAGACCTAAATCCTTTAGCGTTTGCATCATCCAAAGGACTTGTGCACAACAACTAGCCGCCGATATGTATTCCGCTTCCGCGGTAGAAAGTGCCACCGTGGCTTGTTTCTTGCTAAACCATGAAACTAAGGCAAAACCTAGAAAGTGACAAGTACCACTTGTGCTTTTCCTATCAATTGTGCAACCGGCCCAATCGGCATCGGAATAACTTAGCAAGTCTATGTGAGTGCCTTTGGGATACCACAATCCTAGGTTCTTAGTACCACTCAAATATCTAAAAATACGTTTAACGGCACTAACATGAGATTCCTTAGGATTAGATTGAAATCTTGCACAAACCCCTACACTAAACATAATGTCGGGTCTACTAGCAGTCAAATATAGCAAGGATCCGGTCATACCTCTATATTTTGTAATGTCCACCGCCTTGCCATGCTCATCTTTGTCAAGCTTGATTGAAGAGCTCATAGGAGTTGGCATTGGCTTAAGATCGTCCATTTCGAATCGTTTGAGTAGATCCTTAACATATTTGGCTTGATTTATGAAAATTCCTTCATTTGTTTGCTTGATTTGAAGTCCAAGGAAGAAGTTTAATTCTCCCATCATGCTCATCTCAAATTCATTGTGCATACACTTAGAAAATTCTTCACATAAAGTGTGGTTAGTAGCACCAAAAATAATATCATCAACATATATTTGAACAATAACTAGATCTTCACCTTTATTTTTGATAAAAAGAGTAGTATCCGCTTTTCCAACACAAAAATCGTTTTTAATCAAAAATTTACTTAGTCTTTCATACCAAGCTCTAGGAGCTTGCTTTAGACCATATAAAGCTTTCTTTAGTTTGAAGACATGATCCGGATACTTATGATTTTGAAAACCGGGAGGTTGAGCAACAAAAACTTCTTCTAAAATGTATCCATTCAAGAATGCACTTTTGACATCCATTTGATAAAGAGTAAAACCCTTGTAGCATGCAAAAGCAAGTAACATTCTAATGGATTCTAGACGAGCAACCGGTGCAAAAGTTTCTTCAAAATCAATACCTTCTTGTTGATTGAAACCTTGGGCCACTAGTCTAGCCTTGTTTCTCACAACATGACCTTGCTCATCCTTTTTATTTCTAAATACCTATTTAGTTCCAATTACGGATTGAGAACTAGGCTTAGGAACAAGTTCCCAAACATCATTTCTTTCAAATTGATTTAGCTCTTCTTGCATTGCTAAAATCCAAAACTCATCATTTTCGGCTTCTTCAAAACTTTTTGGTTCAATTTGAGATAGAAAAGCTAAATTGTTGCAAAAATTTCTAAAAGATGCTCTAGTTCTCACCCCATGAGTTGGACTATCATGAGTAATAATGTCGGTTTGAGGGTGATAAGGGTGATACCTCCATTCCTTTGGAAAAGATTGTGAAGTACCTTCTTCTTTAGGAGTTTCTTCTAGTTGTTTATCATCCTTTGGTGAAGCTTGAATGATGTTGTCCTTTGTATCCTTTGCATTGCTTTTGATTTCTAGCTTCTTCATTTGATTCTCCAAACCTAGATCATCATCATCTTCTCTTCTTTCCATAGAAGCATTAGTTTCATCAAAAACAACATGCATGGATTCTTCAACCACAAGAGTTCTTTTGTTAAACACTCTATAAGCTTTGCTAGAGGTAGAATAACCGAGAAAGATACCAACATCGGATTTTGAATCAAACTTTCCCAAATTGTCTTTGGTGTTTAAGATAAAACATTTGCAACCAAAAACCTTAAAATAGCCGATATTGGGTTTTCTACCCTTCCAAAGCTCATATGGAGTTTTGTTCATTTTTGGTCTAATAAGAACTCTATTGATCACATAGCAAGAAGTGTTAACGGCCTCGGCCCAAAAATATTTTGGTAAATTATTTTCATTTAGCATAGACCTAGCCATTTCTTGCAAAGCTCTATTTTTCCTTTCAACAACTCCATTTTGTTGTGGTGTTCTAGGTGCCGAAAAAGTATGTTCATAGCCTTTCTCATTGCAAAACAACTCAAAGGCATCACTATCGAACTCGCCTCCATGATCACTTCTTATGGAGGTGATCATGTAGCCTTGTTCATTTTGAACTCTTTTGCAAAAATATGAAAACATTTGTAAAGCATCATTTTTATTTGTTAAAAACAAAACCCATGTAAATCTTGAAAAATCATCAACTATAACAAAAGCATACCTTTTACCACCTAGACTTGTGGTCCTAGAAGGGCCAAAAAGATCGATGTGCAAAAGTTGCAAGGGTCTAGTGGTAGCAATTTCGGAAATGGATTTAAAAGAAATTTTGACTTGCTTTCCGAATTGGCATGCATCACACACTTTGTCTTTTTCGAAACTTAGTTTTGGTAAACCTCTAACAATATCATTTTTGGAAATTTGTGAAATCAAATGCATGCTTGCATGGCCAAGTCTTCTATGCCAAAGCCATGATTCATCATTTAAAACCGAAAAACAGTGGTTTTGATTTGAATGCTTTTCAATATCAATTGTATAAACATTATTGTGACGATCACCTATAAACACCACTTCACCATTGCAAACATTCTCAATCAAACATCTAGAAGACTCAAAGATAATCTTATACCCCTTATCACACAATTGACTAATGCTAAGCAAATTGTGTTTCAAATTATCAACCAAGTATACATTTTCAATTGAGGTAGAGGAATTGTTACCAATATCTCCTATACCAAGGATTCTTCCTTTTGCATTGTCTCCAAAGGTAACACTTCCACCTTTCTTCTTAACAAAATTGGAGAAGAGTGATAAGTCCCCCGTCATATGTTTTGAGCAACCGCTATCAAGGAACCATCTTGCTTTCTCCTTGTTTGGTACCTACAATAAAGATTCAAGTTTTGATTCTCGGTACCCACATGACCTTGGGTCCATCATTGTTAGTGCTCTTGCCTTTTGGAACCCACTTGTATTTAATTCCAAAGTAGGCATTCTTCTTAATTGGACAAGCAAAGGATGTGTGTCCATCTTTATTGCAATATGTACACACATATTTTGGACTTGTTGATGCCTTGACAAAGTAATTTTTAAAATACTTTTGATCAATATGTGGTTTATATCCTAAACCACCTTTGTTAAATACGCATCTTTGTTCTCCAAGCATTAGTTCAAAATTTTTCTTTCCATTCGTGAAATTCAAAATGGTCTTTATCAAATCATCAACCTTTTCCTTTAGGGATGCATTTTCAATAACCAAGGAATCATGCTTGTTTTTCTCAACTTTCAAACTCTCTATCTCTTCTAAAAACATAGAAATTTTCTTGTTGAGAGAAGAGTTTTTGAGAACCAACTTTTCATAATCATCATGCAAATTATTGAAAGCATTTCTCAATTCATCAATTTCAATTTCATTATCGCTATTGGATGAGTAGGAACTACTTACCTCATTATCGTCATCTATCGCCATGAAACACATGTTGGCGACTTCTCTTGGTGCATCATCGTCGGAGTCCTCGGATTCTAGCTCATCCCATGTAGCTTGTAATGCCTTCTTTGACTCCTTTTTGCCTATTTTCTTTCTGAAAGGACAATCCGGTCTTATATGACCAGGTTTCTTACAATCAAAACAAATAATATCATCTTTAGTTTTCTCACCTCGTTCAATCTTCTTTTTCATACCTTTTCCACGATTGACCTTACGACGGAACTTTTTGTATCGTTTGGCAATCATTGCCAATTCTTCAAGGTCCTTTGAATTTATGCCATCTTCCTCTTCCTCTTCCTCCTCTTCATCATCATCGGTGACAGAGGCTTTTAGTGCAATCCCTTTCTTTCTTTTGTCGTCTTCTTCTTCTCGTTGGTTTTGTTTCCTTGTAATCTCATGTGTCATGAGTGATCCTATCAATTCTTCAATAGGCAATGTTGATAGGTCCTTAGCTTCTTCTAGTGTAGTCCTCTTCACATGCCAAGAAGGTGGTAGTGATCGCACAAGTTTTCTCACCAATTCGCTTGTGGTGAAGTTCCTACCAAGGGATTTCAAACCGTTAACGATATCGGTAAAGCGAGTGTACATTTCAGTAATAGATTCATGTTCTTTCATTTTAAACATTTCATAATCATGAAGAAAAAAGTTAATTTTAGTCTCCTTGACTTGGTTCGTTCCTTCATGAACCACTTCAAGAGTACGCCAAATTTCTTGTGCCGTGGTGCAAGATGTGATTCTATTGAACTCATTTCTATCAAGGGCACAATAAAAAGTATTTATTGCTTTAGCATTTAAAGAAATTTTCTTTTTATCCTCCTCGGTATACTCTTTACGATCTTTAGGAACTAGACCATTTTCTACCTCTTTCATAGGTCGAAAAGGACCATTTTCAACCACATCCCAAAGATCAAAATCAATCGATTGAAAATAAATGGACATTCTAGCTTTCCAATAATTATAGTCGGTGCCATTGAAAAACGGAGGTCTATGTGTGGATTGACCTTCTACACATCGGGTAGCCATGCTCAAGATTGTAAAATCTTTTTGAAAAGTTTAAACGAGCTTCCGGCTCTGATACCAATTGTTATCCCAAGAATAACTACCCAAGAGGGGGGGTGAATTGGGTTTTCGAAACTTTTACAATTATTGGAAATTTTCTAAAGTAAAAAGCTTAAGAAGTAAAAATGAGAACGAGATAATAAGAGCACAACCAAGCAACAATTAAGCAGCAATAAAGTGAAGAGTAAGGAGAAGAAATGCAAACGCTATTTATAGTGGTTCGGCCAATATGCCTACGTCCACTGTCGCCAAGCTAAACTCCTTTGCTTGACCTCTTGCACTAATAGACCGTCTTTTCGGCACGATCACTCCTTTATACAACCGGTGACTTGCTCAACCCGAGGCTCACCACACCTTCTTACAAAGTGACAATTTTCCCGGAGATTGTCTAACCAAGAATTCCCCAAATTTACAAGGCTTTGGAGACCAACAATGAAAATAATGTAGTTGTAATTTTGATACACTCACAAGATATACACTCCAAAACAGAAAGAGATGAAAATACAAATATGGTGTGTGTTTGGAGGTGTGAGTAATTCTCAATTAGAGTATGAAACAATTTTGGCTCAAGAGAAAGTGTATGTAATGAATGCTTGAGAAGAACAATGTAGAATAATGTCAAATTTCACTTCAATTCCTTCATCATTTATTGCACATTGAATGGATAGGTATATATAGCCTCCTAGTGCTTAGAAACATCTGAATGAATCAATTTTGAGTCAAACTAGCCGTTATAAATGGATCTCCAACGGTCAGAAAACTAGCCGTTACAGATAGTTCGACAGGCCGAAAGTAAAGATCGGTAGGCTGAAGAATGAGGCGCTAAAAATCAATTTCTCAACGGTCACTAGATCGGCAGGCCGGTTCATAGTTCGGCAGGCCGAACTTTGAACCGTCGGCAGGCCGAAATATGAGTTCGGTAGGCCGACAGAGCTTCTGCAGAAAACGGGTTTTGAAAACCCTCAGATCGGCAGGCCGAAGCAGGGAGTTCGGCAGGCCGATTTCCATAACTTCGGCAGGCCGAAGATGCCTTCGGCAGGCCGGCAGAGCCTTTGCAGCGAGGGGTTAAAAAAATCCCCAGATCGGCAGGCCGAAGCAGGATTTTCGGCAGGCCGATCATATTCGGTAGGCCGACCAAATTTGGTCGGCAGGCCGATCTGCCTGAGGCCAAAAAGCCTTTGTGACCTGATTTTGAAACCTGTTTTATATCAACATATTTAAGCACTTCTAAAACAGTTTAAATCATAATTTTCACATGCAATATGAACTAACATTAAATGCAAGTATGCATTATGAGTGTGTGCTCTTGAGCTTTCTTTTGATCATTCAATTTGAGAATTGCTCACTTACAATTCTAGACTATAGAATAAAACTTGTAATCTTCAAGTCCTTGTGAGTTCCCTTTCAAAAGACTTTTTCCACAAGCTTTCTTGAACTGTCTTCACTTGATATCTTGAAAAGTAAGCTTAGAGACACTCAAGATAATTATTTATCTAAAAGAATATTTTGCACATATAATTAAAATTGTATTTGTTATCATCAAAATAGCTTTGTGAAACCTTGGAGCCAACATTTTAGTCCCTAATAAGATTCATCAATCACTTAGGATAATATTGGAAAGGTTGCAAGACATTAAAGAATTAGGTGGTGAGCAAAGATGGGTTCTTGGTTCAGGTTAGCAGCTGGTATACCATAACAAACTGGCATGTTTACTAGTTTCCAATCCGAAAATTGAATAATTTTTAGAAAATAAAATACAACTCCGATTTAGGTTTATGATAGCTCGTTAGAAAGCTTAGGATGCTACTTTTCAAATATGCAAACCAATTCATAAAATTCATTTTAATTTAATCCCAGAATTTCAAGAAATAGCCACTGCCCATAGAGGTATTACAAAGTTTACACTATAAATTTTTTGTCTAGGGCATATACACTTAGACTTTATACATATGCTCTAAAATAGCAACAAACATATACTTAGGTTTAAGAATGCAAATTTGAATAATCCTTTAGTATAAAAGAAAATTTATAAATGAAAGACTAAATTTGTTCATAAGATTCTAACCTCGGATTATGGTTAGTTGGAAGCTTGAAATGGCTTCAAAACAGGTTCCTTTACTTCGGTATGACTAAAATTCTTGCTCAAATGGAGGTGATGGTGGCTGATTTTTATGGCTGCCTTGAAGAAGTTCTCTAAGTATTTTGCTTCAACAAAGAAATGAGAAGAAGAGTGTGGGAACCGTGGAAGAGAAAGGAAGAAAAGATGAAGTCTTTGAAGAGAAGTGATAGAAACAATTATGGAGGAGACATGTTGAAGCATGTCACGGAGGAAATAAAGAAAATGAGGGTCAAGAGTAGTTGAAAAAGATATCCTTAGGTCTCATCTAGAGACTTTAACACACATAATGCCAGTATGACATTTTTGAGATTTATTAGAAGTTCTAAGGCTTTTTAGTAAACATACTAAATAAATATAGGAGAATTTTAGAAAATTTAAAAATAGATAAAAATAAATATTATAAAATAAATTTAAATGAAGCAATTTTTTTTATGCACTAAAAATTAATTTAATTACCTTAATACCCGTTAGGAGAATAACGGGTGTCACAAGTGCTAAGTGGAAATATTTATTTAAATGTTTCGTTGACTCTTCAAAAGACATGGGGAGATTCCTTGAGAGAAAATTAGATGAAGAGAAGGGTTAAACAAAGGGGATTCGTGTGAAGGACTGCTTTTTTCTTAGAAAAAATGTGTTTTCAACTTTTACTTGTACATTTACAAGAATATAGTATTTTGCAAACTAATGGTCCATGCAATAAATATCTCTTTTACTTTACTTATTTACAAGAATATGGTATTGTAGACGTAAAATATAAGCAATTTTCTCTGTGTTATATTTATTGTCATACATATAGCACTCATCTAAATTCTAATATTTGTGTCTTTTTAATTCTATTTTTGGTTACCAACATCTTTTAATTGAATGAATTTTTCTTTATATACTTTTCTTATAACATTGTCTTTATTACAAAAAGTTATAATTAGTTTAGATCTGTTGTCCCCATTTTTCTATCTTGATTACCGTTATTCCATTATTTATTTATCATGTTATTTAAATTTAAGAATCTGACCACATAAATAGGAACAAGATACTAAAAATACTTAAATAATTCACAAGGTGTTAAAATTTAAATAGAGGGACAACTAACGAGACAGGAAAATAGAACAACATATTTTGATTCTCCTCGATTTGTTCTTCTAATATTTAGCATCCTATAAAAAATCAAATATATATAAATAAAAAAGAAAAAGAATTGTACATCTTCAAATATTTATTGATATTTTTCTTTTAAAACAGGCTGTAGTATCTTATTAAACTCTATTGCCTAAAAACTCGTGTTCTTTTTTTGGATAAATGCTTGAAGCCTTTAGTTGCAATAATATCTTCTTAAGTTCCCAACGTTATATATATGAATAGGAAATGGTATTCAAAAATCTAATCTTACAAGTAACAACTTAAGATATACAAACAGGAACATAGCATCAACATAAACAAGTAAAAGAGCTAAAACAATATTTGGTAGCTAAAATGTAGGCTGTCACGTTTTCCCAAAACGTAGAACAAGGTAGCAAGTACCAAATCCAGCCAGTTGTAACAGACGAGCAATATCTGTTATAATGTGTATTGCACTCGTCTCCACAGAATGTAAACAGAAACCTTTGGGAGAGAAAATCCTGCCCAAAGTGCAAAGAATTCTGCAATATCTGACTGAAAAAGAAAACTTTTTTTGTTATGTCGTCCTTAAAAGTCGCAAAGTCATCTCTAATTATCTTTAGCTACTATTTTATTGTTGCTGGAATTAGTCGTTGATAAAATTTATAAGCCAAGACCGTCTCTAATACAAATGCTAAGGCTGAAATTACTGTAAAAGTAGCATATTCAATATATTATTTTTGTTATAATACAAAATGCTATTGCAATTTCTATATCTACTTTTTGTCATAATCATTAAGTTTCTAAAGTTACAAAAATAAACATTTATTCATTCAGGTATTTTAAAATATTAATGTTGTAATGATTAAATAAAAAAGATAAAGGAAGCAATAGCAAATTAGTATCAAAATTTCGCATAAGCTACAAAAAAAAAGCCAAAATTTTCACCAAATATAACATATATTAAATTTAACAACAAGAATAAAATATCATGATGCAGATGAATTTCCTAATCAAATGCACAAACTTAATATTGGCACAATAATTTCAAATTGTATTGAAAATGCTTTAAAATCTTTAGCAACTACATATCTTTTCATCGCGAAAGTGAAAGCCTTTTAACAACGAAAGTTCGTCGTTAAAATTCATTTTAAAAAAAGATAAAATGTATTTCTTTTTTAAATTTATAGTTTAAAAAAGTGTTATACATATGTACGTACACACACGACAAGAACCAGTCATGTTTCTTTGTATATCCATTTTATATACAAATCCATCGTCATCACCATCAATATTTTTTTAATGTCATTATCCATATGTTTTTAAGAAAATCAATACATAAATATTATTATTTTCCCCATCAGATATTCATCACCACAATTATCCTTCACACATAAAATCTCCATTAAATTCTAAAATAACAAAAATTTCACCAACACGAAAATATCATCATAGTCAAAAATTAAATTGATCACCACAATTGTACATAAGCATCCTCATATTTCATAGTCAAAAATTATTAAATTAATTTATTATTAATATCAATAAAAATTAAATTGAGTTTAAAAAATCTCGAATCAAAGAATGAGATAGTTACATAAATATATCTCATAGTTTCACCTGTTTCTTAATTCTTTCCTCACTTTTTGAAAACTACAAAGACATCTTACATATTTGGGAAATATATTTTAATTTCATCACTCACATATTTTTGTACCAAAAAGAAAATGAAAAGAAAAAACCCTTAAATAATATCAAACAAATATTTTAAATATTTTTTAAAAAATCAAAGCCACTTAAAAATATGATTCGTTTATAAGAATAACATTTCTTGAACCCCTAATACATTTGAAGAAAAATATAAAAAATTTTTAAAATATTTTTTAAAACTAGTTAAATTATATATTTTCTTTTTCCTTTTTGTCAATTTTTTTTTTCAAAAACATATTTGGAATGAAATGAAAACATATTTTCCAAATCTTAAATGTACATTTGTATAAGTTTCTATAAGTAAAAAGATAAATTAAGAAAAAGTTGAAACTATAAGTAAAAAGATAAATTAAGAAAAAGTTGAAACTATAAGGTATGTGTATGTAACTAACCATGAAAAAATTCCTAAATATCAACCTTCATCATATTCAATATAGGATCACATAATTAAAATCTTTATCGCATAAAATTTATAAAATTAATTCATATAAAAACATAAATAAAACTAAATCACAATAAAAATAAATAAGAAAAGTCCCTTCAATTCACCTAACCTGTGTGCCTACCCCCAATAAAACCCCGTCCATCTCCAACGGCAGCTTCAACATTGAGCATTTCAAGCACTCCCGCTGGGACCAGTTGCAACCAGCTTGGCATTTTGATTTCAACAAACATTGTTCTTCAATCCTTCCAAAACCTTGCGGACATAAAGCCTTATCTAAACGTTGTTCATATGTAATATAAAATGTGAATTTACCACAGGAATATGCATTGTCAGGAACAAAACTTTAAGCCATTACAACTCAAAATTTTCCTTTTAGCCACAACATACTGTCCATTGTCACTAAAGACTACGTTGTTTGCTATATTTTGACGAAAACTTTTTAGACACTATCGTTCCGTCTTGTCACTAAAGACTATTAGCTTGTTTAAAAACATCGATTTGATTTAACTCATTCCACTTTAAACAAGTTTTATTAGATTAATATTTTCTCTCATAAAATTTAAATTCTTATAATATTTACATTTTAAAATTTTAAATTTACACTGGTAATACGTTTCCTTTCCTACAATGTTTTGACACAAACTTTTAGTCAGTATTATTACTACTTTTGCGCGGGAAGTAATCAAGTAAATCTTTTTGTACCCTTTCAATAGATCCTCTGCCATCCTCCCTCATGATGTAAATATGCGATGAATCGATGTCAAGATGTACGAAGAAAACCACTAAGAAACAAAAAATAGCAAACCAAACACTAAATAAAAAGAAAAACAAGTTGAAATCATACAAACCATTGAAACGTAGACTAAATATTGATCTCATAATGACATTTTAGATTTCTTTAATACATTAAGTTTAGACTAAATAAAGACCATATCATTGCTCTTTAAATGTCAAATTACTATTAGTATTCTGGCTGGTTATTTTTGTCGAAAACCGATTGAAACTGATCTATTTGCTCGACTCTCGGTTTTGCTTTCTCAAAACCGATAGATGAACACCCCTATACTGCACTATAAAGATAAAAAAATCAAACAAAAAAAAGAAAAGAAAAGAAAACAAAAATTTAAAATAGTTCGACAACATAGCTACATTTACAATCCGAGAGAAAAAAATAATTAGCCCTTTGTGAATATAATTACAAGCAACAATGGAGTTAACTGCCAACGAAAATAGTCAATAATCTTCAAAGGCAAACAAATCAGACTCAATCCCACAAAATCAGCCTCAATCTGGATGGAGACCAATTCAAACATTAAAAGAAAACTTCCCACTATTGAGATCCTATACCTCAAATAGGAAAAAAAAAAAAAAAGGTGTCCTCACCGCCATCTCTATCATGGACAAAAATACAAGGTCAGTAATTGGGCGATGCAGTGAAAAGCGGTTTTAGAATTCCAAACCGAGACAAGTGCTAGTTGCACTCTTTTTTTTACTTTTTTTTACACTTTCTCTAATTACTATCTGACACTTGGAATCCACTCTACTAATATAAGTAAGTAAATTCCACATGTTAGGTAGTGATTGGAGAGGATTAGAAAGAGAAAATTGCTAACACTCCTTCCAACAAAAATGCTCCATGACTTTCTCTCTTCTCACTAGGCTGGCTGCGTATTTGTCCTATTCTATTTTTTTAGGTTATTAACACTAATTCCCTCTAAACTTTAGGGTCTCGCTTACTTTGTCCTTTGAACTTTAAAAATCATTAATATACCTCCTAAACTTTAAAAATTACCAGTTTACCTCCTAGAAACTCTTCATTTTGCCTTTTGAATTTAAAAAATCATCATTTTGTCCTTGTTTCAAAGCTTCTTATTTTGTTTCCTATTTTTTTTATTTTTTGTTGAAATACTAATGAGATTGTAAAAGTGTACATTTTTCAAGGCTTAAAATCATTTCTTTATACTTTTATTTCTCATTAAATTCTCTAATTAATAGCATTTTTGTATTAATAAGTATTTTTTGTCTTAGTATAAAAATATGTTTAAAAACACGTTTTTAATGTGTTTTTATGTTTAATAATATTTTTGGTAATTTTTGGAGTCGTTACGGTGCGTTAAATATGTGTTTATTTTGTAAATAGTCAAAATCGTAAAATAACATGTGGTTATTTTATTTTGAGTTTTAATGTGTTTAGTAAATATGTTTTGAGTTTGTAAATATGTTTTAGTATATTTTTAGTAATTTTTAAAAATATTTTTAAGTTTTAAAAACCATAGTTGTATCAAAACGAAAGAGACTGAAAATTTTAAAAGTTTAGGATACAACAACCTTTCTATACTAAAAACGACTACCATTTTAAGAAGAAACATTTTGGGCGATCGAACAAATACATAGAATTAAGCCTACGTGATTGGGTCAACTATAAGGGCAAAAATGAGAATTTATTACTCTCAAGTTGTGTTTCATGTTTACTCTTATTTAAATTTTTTTACAAGCTCTCATATAAAAAGGGTCTGTATGCATATTTCTTCTCGATAATGTTCGCCAATATTTTTTCATCTTTAATTCTTAACTTATCTTCTTTAGTATGCAAAGTCATATACCGGTGATCAATATTGATTTATTAAATGAGTTACACGTTAAAAATGAGAAGAAACGTCCCTAAATGAAGGTTCAAATAAAAAAAAAGGCGTTAAGTGATGCATAAATATAAAACAAAACTTAAGAGTAATAAAATCTTATTTTTGCCCTTATAGGTGACTCATGTGTAAATTATGTGGGCTTAGTTCCTATTTGAATGAAAAATTGAAAATTTAGGAGACAGTGAAGAGCTTTGAAAGTTTAGGGGTAAAATGGTTATTTTAAAATTCAAAGACAAAATGGAGAGTTTTAAAAGTTTAGAGGTTAAAGTGGCGATTTTTAAATTCTAAAGTGCAAAATAAGAAACACCTTATAATTTAGGGGCCATTAGTGCTAATAAATTTTTTTTTTATAATTTTTTTTTAGATCTCGCTTTCATAATCAACCAGTCTCTTATTGCACGTATATGGAACCTGTGTATGAATGTTCATGTGGTACATTGTGTGATTTAAGAGCATTTAAAATATGGACATGTTTGGTACGATCATAAAGGTTTTGACATGAAACCGCAGTAACCGCTATTGTACTTGTTTCAGGTGGAATGTTGCCAACCCCATCACCACGAGGAGCACCAACATTTAGCCCAATAGGACTATAGTCCCTTCCCCTGGGTGACTCCCATCTGCGGGTCCTACATTCGGCCCATAAGATGGAATCCTTCTTACATGAGAGGAAGGGTTGGTAGTCTGACAGGTTTAAAAAAAGAGGCTTACGAAAAGAAACATCCACCTGATCAACCCAAAGGGATTGAAGTGGATTCTTGTCTATATATTGGGGAGACCTACCTTCATAGATGGATAATGAATGAGAGTGTTGCCAACCTATGACTGGGAAGATTTAGCCTAATAAGACTGTTGTCCCTTCCTCTCATACAAGATAGGTCTCAGATGTGAGTGGTTCCACGTGCAGCTCATAAGATGAGACCCATCTTATATCTTATATGGGAGGAAAACTTATATGGCGTTTGGCATGTAGATATAAGCCAGTTTAAATTATACAAGCAGTTTAAACTGGCATTTGATGGAGTAATAACTGAGACCAGTTCAAACCATAAAGTGGTTTTAAAACGGCCTAACCCAAATTCTAACTTTGTCCCCTCAAGTTTACATGGTTTAAACCATTTTCCACGCTAAAATCATTCATATTCTCGTTTTCTTCTCATAAACTATATTTTTTTAATCATCTGTTCTAGTTTTACACTTGATATTCTTGTTTTAAACCTTTACATTTCAAACGTTAGTTTAAAACCACAGCTTAGATTTCACAGTTTAAACCATAAAGTTTTAAATTACACAATTTCAAACCCGCGCACCAAACAAACCATTAGTAATATATCTGATGGGTTTTAAAAGAGTTTTTCAGAAGAAACATTACTCAACCCAAACCCAAAGGGATTGAGCTAATTTCTCTTCTATATATTTGGTGGGACGCACCATGAGAGTGTAAAAAATCCCCATCCAATCCCATCAGGTTGAATAAGGATACCATCAAGGAAATAGAACATTTTGTAATAAATGTCTTGAACTTGGTTTTTGACAGACCATTTTTTTAAGCTGGCTTTTCAAGTATTATAATAACACTAATTACATCACGTAATTCTTGTTTTTAAGTCCACAAAAAAAGCTTATTCTTACAATCACAATAGTAATAATTCTCAAACACATGCACCCTAAATACACAAGCAAGCTCAAGGAGTAATGTAAAGACAGACCAATAACAGACCAGACCATATATATTGCAATATATATATATATATATATTGCATAAACTAATAAAAATGGAGTGATGCAAGTGGTGGGCTACAACGAACGTCTGTGATTGAAATTTTTAGATGTGTTGACTTTTAAGCAAGAATCTGCTCGAGAGGTTTGGGTTCAAGTTTGGCCTTCTCCAAGTCTTGCAATTTCTTTTCCTTGGCAAGCTTTTTGAGCCTGGCAAGCTCAAGGTCCTTGCTCATTTTCCTCCTGTACATCTCCGCAAAAGTGATGGGCTCTTCTAGAATAGACTTCTCCCCTTCTCTTATCTTCAAGGGGTACACTATTGCCTCTGGGGCAGGGTTCTGGAAAGTGGCTATGGACAATCTGCTGTGGTTTGAGTTCACCACTGCTTGGTGATCAGCATTCTTGAACCTTCCATTGCTCAGATACTGCTCAATTTAATCACAAAAACTATTAAATAAAAGGTTTTATAACATATAATTAATTAGCTCAAAGAAAATCATCAAATTGTATCATTCTTTAGCAACTATTACATATTTGGGTATGGTGCCCTCATGGCATATTGAGAATCACAAGAAAATAGCAACTAATGCACTATATTCAGCAACGAGGCCAGTTTTTTTTTTTTTTTTTTGGTCGGTGGAGGCTAATGAGATTAAAAGAGTGTTTAACAAAATCAGTTCAAACCAAAACCTTTAGTTGCTACATGTAAAGCTCTTATATGCTACAATGATTAGAAAAGTGAACTACAATGTAAACTCTCACATGCTACAGTTTTCAATTCAAAAGTTCTAGTTCTAACCATGCTTCTCAAATATCCTATAAATTTTAATGTTTAGTAGGGGCTATGAATAGTAGAACTTTATATATATGTGCAATTAAATATTGGTTTTGTGATATGATCTGTCGACTCCGTTCAAAATACATAACATCCATAAAATCCATTTTTAGACGCTCGAGCAAAATTGCAAGTTGTTGATATAATACATAATACTTCTAGAACTATCTTTGACGTTTATGAAAAAACTTGATTTGAATATTTCTAGAGCCACATCCCTTATCCCAACCATCATTTAACTTGTCTTACATGTAGCATCACCAAACTGTCAAACGTCTGAACTCCAAATTAGAAAATTCGGTTGACACAATTCTAAAGGCTTGAAAATTTAGCATTAATCTTGACCAAATAAAGACCAATATATATTAGTTTGAAACAAAACTATTACATAGATTTAAAAGTCCATACTCACATGACCATGATCACCAAGGTTGACCACAAAAGCACCTTCAACAGGTTGAACGGTGATCCAAGTCTTCCCTCCATCTCTAGTGGCCTGGAGCCCACCAACTTGGTCCTGAAGAAGAAGTGTGATGGTTCCTGGATCTGTGTGACGTTTGAGGCCAAGAGTGAGGTCCGGTTGGGGACACTTTGGATAGTAATTGACCACCACTTTTTGGTCCATGTCCACAAAAGCCTTGGTTAAAGCCTCCTTCTCTAATCCCATGGCTTCTGACAACACTTCCAACAGCTTGCAAGCAAGATTCATAAGCTTCTCGCTATACTGCTCTGTCACGGCCGTCCAACCCTCTGGCTTGTCGGGCCACCGAGAGTAGTCCCTTTGGTGGAGCGGGTACGAGAAGTATGCCACTATCTCGCGCCAATCATTTACAGCTTGTCCCTGCACTATTACTGAGCGTTAGATTTACGAACTGTTTGATTATGATATGATTTGAAACCGTAATACCACGTTTTAATGTTTAAAAAAATATTACATAAATGATTATATGTAGAAACTGCGTTAATTTGTTGACAGCTAGACCTGGAGACCCTATTAGTATGGAAATATTTAAAATATTATGAAAATCTGACGGTTCATAAACAAAACATTCACCTTCACATATATCCATATTGTGTTTAGCAACATGAACTTTTATGTTGATGTAGACAAAAAAAAAAAAAAAAAGCTGCAAAACAAGTTCTTCTTCCTTTTCTTTTTACCTGAAGGTGGCTGGAGACAATGAAACCACCCTTTTTGCCGCCGGACATATCGAACCGGAGCTTCTCCTCGGAGGCAAAGCGAAGAACTCATGAGCAAGACGAGTCATATTAGAGACGAGTGTGGAATCAACGCCGTGATCAACAATTTGAAAGATTCCCCAGTCCTCGCAAGCCTCCACTATCTTCTTTCAAATCTCAGCCCGACGACCTTCCACCTCGTCGATCCCCGCCAGGGAAATGACAGGAATCGCGGTGCTGAAGTCGTTGTAGGCCACTTTTGGACGCTCATCTTCATCCCTGACGAAGCTGGCCTGAAGGGTTTTTTCCTCAACTAGAGCCGTGAGAGTTGTAGGAGCCATCAATATTGGTTATTTTTGTGTGGAGTTATAATGGCCTAAAAATATGGTACGTTTTCTTGTGCGTATATGAAATGACACTGAAACAGTTTTGGCTTTGGAGATTATAAGGGATAAGAGTGAAAAGAGTGTGTTGCGTTTTTTAAGCAGTGACAGTGTAAAGGGTTATTTATATACATGTAAAGTAATTACGGCAATCACAAAATTTGTACTTGTATGGCAGTTACGAGAAAAGATTGGCTGGCAGCTACAACCAACTCTAGCATCGTGGCTACCTAATTTGACCTTTTTTTAAGCACCCACCCAAAAAAAAAAAAGGGAAGAAAATTTTTTTTCTTTCACTCGATGAGGAAATGCGTTTTCTTTTTAGATTAATAATTGTGAATTGTTTGGCTGATTAAATTTGGAACTCAAAGGAGAATATACAATGAATGTTTTTTATTCTGTGGGCTTGAACTATCTTAGCTCAGATAGACAAAATATCTAATTTGGGACAATGAATTTTTATTATAAATCAAAATGGAAGTTTTTTTCCACAGTTTAGGAACTGAAAAATGGAACCGACCATACTAATTATAACAAATTTAGAGTCAAATTTAGCGTATATTTTTTCCTTTGCATCAAATTTAACCTTCGTGTCAAATTTAGCCCTTGTGTCAAATTTAGCATTACATATAAAAAAAACTTTTGGGAGTACCACCAATGCTAATCAAGTATTACAACTAATAAAGAGTGGGTCGTCTCACATGTGAGTCCGATACTATAGGATCAATAATTTATTAGTGTGTGGTATTTAACATCACTAGTATCCTATAACATTGTTTGCAGACATAACATTTACTAAATTTTAATATTTGATTGGTAGTAGCTGATGTGCGAACCGTTTTATATTGTAGTTATATAACATTGTGGTGTTTAAACTGTTCAAATTTAACAATCAAAAGTTCATTTTTATAATTTTGTACTCGAATTTATAATATGTGAAAAAAGAGTTAGCATGGAAGGATGCAAAAGAACAAGATCATTTTTTTTTTGACAAATATTTAGTTGATATTGGCAAAATTTTTTGTTAAAGATGGTCTTTAATAGCTGCTCTGCTGCTGTCAAAATGTGACGTTTGATTACTGCCTAATTGGTTTCTACAAAAGCATAAATGCCTTATCCATTTTTTCTTTCTTTTCTTGGTCAGACTATACTCTTTTATGATTATATTATTATTATTAAAATTTTCTTTCTGCGACTATGATGTTTTTGAGGTGTCGTCTTGTGATAAATTGACTGGTAGCTAGATAACTTCTTCTTTGCTTTTCTTTTCTTTTCTTTATCGTTAAATAAATAGAAAATAAAAATTACAAATGAGATGGAACCCTCCATTCAGAGTCCTTTTCAACTTTCCTTCCCATGTCATTAAATCGAAGGGCTCTTAAACGAGATTGAATTAGAATTATTTTCTATATGCGTCTCTCTCGTGACTAGCTCGTCATGTTAAAAGAGAAATTTATATATTACGATTATATATATTAATATTGCCATTATAAAAAAAGGACGTTACAGAAAAATGTACATGAAATAAGGTTGGCGATGGTTGTGGGATACTATTTTGTCATATTTGAGAGGGACGATATATATGCGTGAGGAGAGGTGCTCCATTTAAAAATTAATAGACTTTTATATTTTTATTATTTTCTCCTCGTTCCCTTTATTTACTTTCTTCTTGACTAATTTCCTTTTTCTTTTTCTTTTTTTTTAAGGTTACTCTCCTCTTTCTCTTTACTTTATTTCTCAAACATCTTTATTTTCAATATTTTTATAAAAAAGAAGGAGGCATCTACAGTGCCCAAACCTTTTTTTTCTTTGTTGCTGCGAACATGCGAAAAAAGGGACATTATTTTTTTTTTTATTTTCTAGAAAATATGACATTGTTAAGCAACGAAGAGAGATCCTCTAAATTCCCAGCCCTTTAAAAAGAACTCCCATTTCTTACGTTTTTTTTCCCCGAAAATTGTAGTAAATATAGTATTTTTAGAAAAACTTAAGAAAGTAATTAATAACATGTTTATTAAGTAAATAATTTATTTACCATATGCAATTTAATTCAAATATTTTAAAACTTTTTTTTTTAAATTTCAAAAATCAGCTATTTACCTCTTGATTCTTTTTTTTTTTTTTTTAATTCATTTTCAATGACTTCAACCAAACCTGTTTGACGTTACTTCTTTTTTTGAATTTCCTTTAAATGTCCTCTTAGCCACCGTCTGTATGTTGGTTTGCGTGCGTAGTGAAATTGTATTGGTTCGGCATCGCATCGATGATGATTAATCTCCATTCAATCAGTGCCTGACTTTTTCCTCCTTTTATTGGTATTGATGGTCATTGCTCCAC
The DNA here is from genome assembly GCA_025403435.1 of Artocarpus heterophyllus. Lineage (NCBI taxonomy): Eukaryota > Viridiplantae > Streptophyta > Magnoliopsida > Rosales > Moraceae > Artocarpus > Artocarpus heterophyllus. Next base: position 21,554,927 of record CM046327.1, on the reverse strand, counting down.
TAGAAGGATATTTGTCATGGTTTATTGAACTTTTTTTTTTTCCTTTTCCTTTTTAGTTTGAGTTAGTTTGCAATTTCGACCTCGACTTATTTGTGCATTTGTTTCGTTTGTATAGTGTTTGGTTGTGTTTTTGTATGACCATAGTTTTTTTTTAATAATCTTTGGGCTTTGTGATTCTCGGTATGGATTGATCTGTTAAAGAGTCATTTATCTGCTCAACTCTTGGTGTACCCTGTTTGTAGAGCCATGTATATTATTTTTCCATGACTACCTAATTTTACCTATTTTAATTTAACCCCGCTAAAGAAAAAATAATTTATCTTTCTTTTTGTCTATGAGATTTTTTTTTCCTTTTTTGAATACTTGTGAATCAATATTTGTGAATTATTTGATTATTTTTTTTGATTCAATATTCAAATTCTTAGTTATTTTGTGGTGGAGTCGTATATAAATTTACCATTAGACAAAATGCTCAATGGATGTTTTCGTTTTTCATTTTCTTTTTCTATAACGAATGTTTCAACACAAATACTTGAATATATTGATAAAATTTCGAATATCTAGATGTGATGACGTCATTGAAAATCTATGATGGAAGGTGAAAAAAGAATGAACAAAAGAATTCTCTTTAATTTTTAGATGAATCAACGGTTTAACTGGTTTAGTTATTATAATCAATTAACTTTTAAATCGATATCTTGCACCCCAAATTTTTAATCATTTGCATGTTGCATACTAAATTTTTAATTAATCTTAAACTTAATAACTTTTGATAACGAACTGTAAGCAATAAAAGACGTTAATTATAGATAGCAACTAGGATCCAAAATGCTAAAATTTAAAACTTTAGGATCCAAATTACGAATTAAATAAAAAAGTTAACATTTTTCCTCAAGTATAGAATAGAAAAAAAGTAAATGTTATTGTAGCATATGAATTTAAATCTTGTGAAATTTGATAGAGGCAAATCTTAAGGGTCCGTTTGGTAAATAGATTCGAATTAGTGATTTGATTTGAGTTAGTGTGATTTGAATTATGATTTGAGTTAGTGATTTGGATTGTTATCTAAATTGGCATTTGGATATACATTTAAGTTTTAATCTGAGTATGGAATAAAATTAGAATATATGTTTGAAAAGGTAGTAAAAATAGTTTTTGATTTATTAATAAATCTAATAAAGCTTAATGTTAATGATCTCAAAAAAGATGCAATATAGATCTTAATTATTTCTCTCTTCACTACGAACATAATGAAAAAAGAATCATCTCAATTGGATATCAAATGAAGAAGTTATGATTTTTTTCCTCAAATATAAGAGAGAGCATATTAATTTTTATTGTAGCAGAGATATCCGAGTATCAAAAGTTTAAGGAGAGTCAGAACTCTAAAAACTTAGGTTCTTGATACTTAAAATATTTGGATTTTTAAAGAAACAAACACATGTCCAAAAAAGTTTTGATATTCGAATCTAAATTTAAGTTCATTGAGTACGAAGAGTATTCCAAACAAACAACCCTTAACTCAAAATGGGATTTCAATTCCACCAGTTATTTGGATTTTTGCTTCGACCAAATGCTATTTGGGCTATTTGAATATTATGAATCCAAAATCTAAACCCAACACTCCAAACAAACAGATCCTTAGAGTTTATTTATGTAAAATCTTGAGCAATTTTCTCCATTAATTAACATCCATTTATTGTTGGACCACACTTGCTACAATTTTTAAAATTTATAATGCGACTTGTTAAAATTAAAATTTCAAGATCCACGTTATTAAACACTCAAAATTCACGGTCGTGCACCAATATACAATTTAGCTTTATTAAAAAGAAATATCTTACAATCATGTAAACTATCCTGCATGCATCCAGTTTAAGCATCTGACATAAAATAAAATACCCAAACTTTTTCAACCAAAAAGAATATTGCAATCCATGGAGGACCCATATATTTTCTTACAACGTTTTTCTGATGGCTTTATAGGGGATCAAAATAGTACTATAGGTCAAGTGTCTTTGACATTTGTCCTGAAATTTCAAATAATATGTTAATAAGAGCAAGTAAATATTTCCTTTTTCCTTTAGATGAGTGATTTTTTAAATCAATCGAGAATTCCAATAAAATGTTTCTTAGTTTTTTTTTAAAAAAAAATCTTTTAGGACATTTAGCATTACTTATTTTGGTTAAATAATTACTGCTTCAGAGGAGAGATTCCTTTCTTATTTTTTCCGTACGTCTTTATATTTCCTTTCTTTTTTTTTTTTATCAATAAATAAAACAAAAGCACTTCTTTTGCACGAAAACGGTTCAATTTTGGGACAATTATTAAACTCAATAATTAACTTAGCAAGAAAGAAAGAAAGAAAGAAACCCAATAATTAGGTACCACATATAGAGCTAACCCGTGCTCCAATTAACATATTTATATTTCTTTGTAATTTTTCCCATAGAAATAAGTTACTTATATCCCACCATCTCCAATATTTCTTTATCAAAAATAAAAGCAATTTTTTCTTAGACAATATTCCACAAGTCTAGCAAGTTATGGTTTCGAAAAATAAAAAATAAAAATAAAAACAAAAATAAAAAAGTCTTGATATGCTAGGCACTATTTATGACGTTTGATTCGTAGATTTAAACTATATTTTAAGTCAATTTTGTTACCTTATTTTTTCTTACAAAAATTTAAATTTATGTTCAAATTTTTTATTAAAATTTATAAAGAAACGGGCATTCTACCCATAAACAAAGACTTTAACTAACCTTATTCTTTGATTAAAGGCAATATGGAAACAATGAGCATTTGCTTAAGAAAAACAGTTAGATCAACCATCTAATACGAGACGATGATGTAATGGAGTTTGCTGTTTGGATGGATTTGTGGCCATAGTAACCCCGCGTGATCTTCACCAAACTTTGGTCTCTTTACCACTCATGCATGCACGTGCGTAGCTACACTTACCAAAATTACCAAAATTCATTCCTCAATTTTTAATAATTTCTTTTACAAAAAATGAACAGTTTGTTTTCAAATAGTATTACCCAAATTAATATTTAGTTTCTCCACTACTCTTTAATTGAATCCGTGTAAGATTTCATTACTGCCTCTTAATACTTGGTTCCTATAAAAACCGCATTATATATGGCTGCGTTTTTTCCTCCGTTTTTTCATGCTTAGACTTTGATTGTTCTAGAAGGATGTACCAATTATTTCTAGAATCTTAATTCGTATATATGTCCCCCTTTTGATATATTATTTAGTGGACAAGTAGAATCAATTTAGACTTCTAGATGCCGTTTCTAAATTTTCTTATGGCTCATCTTATTGGTAAATTAGTGATGATATATTCTAGTAAATACCAAGTTCATTTTACCAACTATATTTTCAACATTATATATTACAACAAAATTACCCTGCTAATTATAAGGGACGCGATTGAGCCTTGACGTTAGCAATTATGTGGGGCTCACATGGTATAGTTTGTGATGTTTGAGATATGGTGACAGGTGGCGGCGTGGAAAGAAAGGGGATGTGTTATAATAAGAAGAAAGAAATGTGTACAGACAACCAGCTTGGTTTACAGATTTTAACAAAAAATTTAAACAAAAATTTAATTTTTTTTTTAAGACAACATTGTAATAAAAAGTGTTGAATCATGATTTGAATCTATGAATCAAACAGCGTCAATGTGATCGGAGGAAAATTTTGTACTGTACTATGAAACCTTTGACCAACAAAAAAAAAAATTCCTAGGAACTGTACAAGGTTCAAGAATAGTCTCAAACCCATCCCATGAGACCAATTTAAGTCTTTGGCCTGTTTGTTTTAGGTCTGTTTGATAAATGGATTCAAATTAGTGATTTGGTTTGAGTTATATGATTTGATTATGATTTAAGTTACTGGTTTGAATTATTATCTAAATTAACGTTTAGATGTGCATCTAAGTTTTAATTTAAGTATGAAATAAAATTAGAATTTGTATTTGGAGAGGTAGTGAAAATAGTTTTTGATTGATTGACAAATCTAATAAAATCTTAATACTAATGATATTAAAAAAAAATACAATATGGATATTAATTTATTCCCTTCTTCACTAGGAACACAATGAAAAAAGAATCATCTCATTTAGATATTCAATGAAGAAGTTATGATTTTTTTCCTCAAATATAAGAGAGAGAATTTTAGCCTTACTATAGCAAAGATATCCGAGTATCAAAAGTTCAAGGGGCTAGAAATCTAGAAACTTGGATTCGTAATGCTCAAAGGATTCAGATTTTGGGGAAAACAAACACATATCTAAATGATTCTTGATATTCGAATCTAAATTTGTTCATTGAGTCCAAAGAATACACAAAACAAACAGGGCATTTGTGTATTCTTTGGACTAAATGAACAAATTTAGATTTGAATATCAAGAATCATTTGGATACGTGTTTGTTTTCCCCAAAATCTAAATCCTTTGAGTATTAAGAATTCAAGTTTTTATAGTTCTAACCCCCTAAACTTTTGATACTCGGATATTTTTCTACAATAAAAACTAAAATTTTCTTTCGTATATTTGAGAAAAAAAATCATAACTTCTTCATTTGATATCAAAATAAGATGATTCTTTTTTTATTGTGTTCCTAATAAAGAGAGGAATAAATTAAGATCCATATTGCATATTTTTCAAGATCATTAACATTAAGATTTTATTAGATTTGTTAATAAATCAAAAACTATTTTCACTACCTCTTCAAACACAAATTTCAATATTATTCTATACTCAGATTAAAACTTAAATGCATATCTAAACTTTAATTCGGATAACAATTTCAATCACTAACTCAAATTCTAATTCAAATCACATAACTCAAATCAAATTACTAATTCAAATTCATTTATCTAACTCAAGGAACTAATTAAAGTCACTCAGAAGAAAACTACACACCGTTTATATAAATAATTTCTTTCTCAAAATACTATGATTTCTTTAGAAATCTATGCGCGTATTACAATGTCATGCTTGCACACATGTTCTAGCAAACCATGTATATTAAAAAAAAGAGAACAAGATTTGAAGACGTCGAGCCAAATATGTTTATACGTGCCCATTTATAACGATTATAACTATTTTGTCCTCAAAGACATTTAAAACGTTACTTGTTCTAGTTTCATGATTTGTACATACACATACTTATACCATAATACTCTTCGTTAACATGCTACTTAAGAGAGAGTATAAATATTGTAGCTGTCACGGCTAAACTACGTCTATAACTAACCGTCACGGCTACGTTTGACTAATAGGATATTTGATATAGTGGTTAAAACTATTAGTTAGAATTGTAAATATTGTAACATGTGAAAGTTTTACACTGTAGAATTTTTTTTTTTACTATAATATGAGAGTTTTACACTGCTCGTAACTGAAAAATTGGTTATAACATGTTATAAATTTATTGTCTCACCCTTTCCATCTCCAAAAATTTGAGAGGCATTAGAATTGTTCGCAGCAAGTTGTTCTCCCATTTTTGGCTTAAACATTTGAAGTCTTGAGCAGGGTGCCTCGGGAGGTGGCGTGGAGTGTCCTTAAAGGTCAAAACGCCATTGGAGACAGGTCTGACATGGAGTTTTAACCTCCCTTGACCTGGGTAAAATAATGGAATTTTGATCCATGTCCAAGAATCTGGACATTTTTTTTTTATTTTTCAAAAATATATTCTTTTGTTTTTGAGGGGACATATAATTGGTAATTTTTTGTTCAGTTTTTCGAATTATTGTCCTGTGTTCCATTTATGTCGTTTTTTTACGTTCTTGCCGTTGTACACAAAATATTTCTCCTCTGATGTCGTTTTAAATTTTCATGCAGTTCTCCAGATTGTAATCGTACGTTCCATTATGCTATCACGATTAAATAAAAAAGATAATATAAAATCAATAGCAATTGAATATCAACATTGATGTTTATAAATTTTTGGACTAAATTTACCACTATGTATAGTATTTGTAAAATTTGGTATAAAAATAATATGTAAGGAGAGTAATTTTTTACTCAAATTTCAAAATTTAGTATTGACAGATCAGTTTCACATTATATCAAAAATGACAAATTTTAGCATTTGCGTAAGAAAATCTTTAGTATAATTAATGTAAACGCTAATATCAATACTCTTGTTGGCGACAAGTTTTATATTATTATATTTGGTGTCAAATTTAATACACATATGTTAAATTGATGCATTCATATTTTCTTTTGATTATTACAATCTATATTATCATTTTTAAATTCCTTTAAAATTAAAAATACTTAAAGCTTATAGCTGATTAGAAAATGAGTTTGAACTCAGAGTTTAAAGTAAAAACACTATGACATATGAGAAACAATACTATTAAAAACTAAGTTTAGACCTCAAACTGTGTCTCCCAAACGGCCTATTAATAATTATGATAAAGTGTAAATGTTGACTCTGTGGTTTTTTTCTTAGCGTCTATGTTTTATAGTTTTTGAATTTATTGCAACTTTTCTTTCTTTTTTTTTTGAAAATTTGTTGACTATCCTAAGACTAAGAGTAACGAAAAATAATAATATTATTTTAAAAAGTATAAATACTACATACCTATAACGCTTCTAAGTGGAGATTAGTAGTGTTTAATAAAGATAAATAAAGTTTACAATAACGTTTCAAATCATGTAAAATAGTGCCTATGGATCTTTAGAATAAAATAAAACTAGAATATATTTAAAATACCAATTTATATTTTAGTATAACACCAAGTATTAAGAATACAATCATCACCATCATTATACAATTCCTAATCAATAGATAATTAAACACAGCCAATACTACAATTTAAGAGCCTTACATAAGCAAGCGAAATATACATAAAGCTAAAAGAAACTCTAACACGTTATAGGCAGTGTTGTCGTCTACTCCTCGTCGGATAGATTATACTGAACTCCAACTAAGAGATAAAAATATTAGGGAGTGAGCATCGATATGCCTAGTAGAAAAACCATTACTCACGTTTAGGTTTATTAACATCTGCATGGTTAGTTTATTATCCAATAATATTATTTATTTTATAACAACTCTATTATATTCATATTTGCCTGATGCCCTATAAATAAATCTTACCATGTTTTTATAACATATAATATAACTCATACTTAAATATTGTTTTTCGGTATCCACAACAAAAATTTGGATTACGTCTTTATACTCAATGTAACCCTGAAGGGCGCGCTTGACAACTCAAAGCTAATGATCTGAGAGCTGTTGGGTGAAGTGACATCGTGTTACGACCCTACTATTCGAGTCATTTCTTAAAATCTTTCTTACTTAACTAGCTATAAAAATTAAAAAACATTTTTTTGCTGGCATAAAACTTTTTAATTTACATGTATTATAAATACATCATTGTTTTCCAAAAGAGTTTAAGTTACTTATCTTATATTACAACTCATGGCATACTTAGTATTTTTTTTCCAAAATTACATATCCCAAAAATACTTAATATATAGCGTATCCATACCTTGACTACATATCTCCTCATCCATCATTGCCAGCTCACCAGTGTTTCTATTCCGGCCTCTTGGCTGGATTTTCTACAACATGAAATAACTAGATGAGTTAATGCTCCTTAACTCTAAATATTGCCCACAAAATAATTTCTACTAGTTTGCATGATCTATTTATGCTTACTTACAAATATTATTTATTCTTTCCTTAACTTTAGCTTAGCTACGGTCCAAGTGTTTGTACCAAATGCGCATATAGGTCATCAAAACACCAAGACCTTAATATAACTTAGGACTTGCTTTAAGTCATAAGCTAATATGATACTTTCTTTACTTATATGGTAAATCATATTACTATTCCTTTAACTTATGGTGACATACCCTTTTATGATGCTTTATTAACTTTAAATAAGTGCATAACAAATGCATCTTACTAAGTGATTTAAATAACATTTTTTTAAAATATTTTATTCCACACTGTAGTGGGGTTTGAACTTACTTGGAAATAGTACAACGTTAACCAGTTTCTCGTTCCTTTGTTATCCATCTACGTGTCTTGCCTAGACAATTTACCATTATTAACTAACTTACTTATTATCGAGCTACATGTTGATAATGAGACATAAGTGTTAATCTACCAAATCGGTTTATTACGTGGTTTTCTAAAAACCCAAGCATTACGAAACTCATTTCTCATTCTTTGCGATACCTTACCATTATTGATAGAATACAAAATTATTTCTATTAAGGAACCTTTTTTCCTAATTCGGGCATTTTGGGGCTCATTCGGCCGCTTTGCAAAAAGGATGTTTTTGCCCTCAACAGGCCTTAAAATCTTTTCGAGCCCCTTTTTTGCTAGGTCATTGCAAAATCTTACTTATCAATGATCGGGTAAAGAAAACAAGACACCAATTTTTTTAGAGGTAAAGAAAACTATGTTAACAAATTTTACAATTTCAACCCAAATTATGAAAAATTTGACCATTTTGCCCCTAGAACAAAAAATGATCATTTAATATTGTTGGGCTCAATTATTTCTTTTTTGCAAGAATTAATATTTTCTAAAGTTTCTAAGTCAAATTCTTTTAGTTTAAAAATGTTTTCTTTTTGATATCCTTTTGTCTAGTGATTAAAATTTGCAAAATTTGTAACTCATAAGCTGCATGGAATTTTTGTGAGCCATCCATGATTTCTAACAATTTTGATGAGTTCTAACATTTATGTGTTTTAAATTTTCTAAAATTCCAACTGCATAGTGGAGTTTTTTTGCCATTTTTTAATTCTGTTTTACTTTTACAAATCTTTGCAATTTAGTCATCTCAAAATTTATAAAACTTTGTTCACAAAAGTTGTAAATATCACTATTTTAAATAGGTTCAAGATCCTATATAGTGGGTTATTTGCCTCAACCATTTTAAAATTTCAAAAAATATTTTTTTTAGAAAATCATCCAAACTTCGCAAGTTTGCATAGTTTTTTTTTTCAAACTTAATTTAAAGCAAATAAACTTTAGTTTCTAACCATCAAGCATCATCATCATGCATACAACAAATAACATAATCATGTTATAGTGTCCCTTAAACATGCGATAGCCTCTACTTTAATTATTACATACCAAACTTCCAAGAAAGAGTCATAATTTCTAGTATAAAGTTTAGGATTTACCCAAGGGTTCTTTAGTGATCTTTGTGACCTCTGACAAGATCTTGATCTTGACTATAATCCTTAATATAGATCATGGAAAATTTTCCATCAAAACCGTTCTAAAAATCCCAAGAAAACCTTAAAACATAAAAGGAAAAGTCTAGATTTACCTTCCAAAAGTTGCATTTCCTTGAACGTACACTTTATCTTGATCTAACTCTTGATTAAGAGATGAATTTTTAGGTTATTTTTTAACAAAATAATTTAGGAGATAGAGCTCTAGGGCCTGCCAAATAAAAGGGGAGGAGTGGAGAGATTTTTGGTTCCAAACCTGCATGGAAAGTGTTATGTCTAAGTGTTATAAATGCCTACTTTGATGACTCACCATATTTGTAGTCATTTGAAGACTTTGTGGCAAAAAATATGGCTTATTTGAATGGTGAAATTAGCTACAACAAGAGGGGTGAGTTGGTTGAATTTCATCCTTTTAAGTGTCCAAAATATAGGTCCCACTAACTTTTTATACAGTGTAATTTCACACTACACTGTATTTCTTTTACTGTTAGCATAAAATTACATAGATATTTACTTGAAACAGTATAGAATAAACTAACATTTTTTATTTTGTTTTCTAATCCTAACACGGTATCCCATATATTTGTGTTTTTACTTCATCACTACATTTACGCTATATTGTGTACTGTTTTACCCTTGTGTCTCTTTCTTTTCTCTATTCCATCAACTGATCACACATGAAACTTTAACAATTTAATGGACTAGTATCTATCCATTTTTATATTGTTCGAACCATGGCATGCTTTTCTATTGTAAATAACATATTCACCCTTTATTAATTTATACCACAAAAATTAAAATGAATGTGATATAAATTTTATCTTAAGAGTATTTCACAAATTTATGAGTATTCAAACTTATAAAATTTATATATTAAAAATACTCTAATTTGTACAAAATTTATAGACATAATACACATTAATATTATCCATATAATTTTACAAAATACTATTTGTCAAAGAAAATTAATTAATTAAATCTAAACTAATTATGGATTTAAACTAATAAATTTTCTCGAGCATTACACATCGAATCCCGGATCCTCATCAAGATGATTCATGTACAATGCATTATGAGACTTTTAATCAAGATAGTACCATCAGTTTCCCCTATTTCTCTTTTAGGATATTCATGCCCAAGGACTTAACCAACGCCCTCTTTACGTCTCATCATTCTCTCATATGCTCACTGATATGCAGAATTAGTATTATCCAACCATACTTATCAAAATAGTATTTTAATATGTCAAATCACTTGACCTTGTTGTACATTACAAAACGGGTCTAGAGTATTATGTTTCCAAATGATATATATCTATATAATATATTTACAAAATAATATATAAATTATCTTGCAAACCAAATATTCAATTTTAATTAAATAAACCACACAAAAGTTGAGTAATAGAATCTCTACCTCTTTAGTAAATAATTTACTAATAACATTTACCTTGTCGCCAACATGATGTATGCTCCAATTACCTCGACTACCTTATGATGTATATGGTTAGAAATTATCCTAACAATATCACTGTTTAAATTCTCATTATGTCAATTTATTTATTAGTATGCCTCATAAATAATTAGATCATAAATATGCATCAAAATTTGGACTGTTACAGTAAAGCGATGTTTGCTATAGTAAACAACCTTGTATCATTGGCATTATTCAAGCTACAGTATGACATAGTTATAGTTATGTCATTTTAGAGTGCTATTGTCGTTTTTGTTCTTGAAATTTTTTCAGAACTTCAGTTCATGGTGTTTCACCCTTTTTCTCCAAATTTTGGTCTTCTAACTTCTTTTTAAGCTGAAAATGATGCACAAACAATCTATAATCATTATAAGCTAATTTCTAACAATTTTTTCATATTCAAATCGTAATTTAAATCAAAGTTTGAGTTTTTAAAATCTAACATCAAAACTTAGTTCAAAAGTATTGTTTGATCTTGAAAACCTCCGAGCTTCCTTGATCTATGTTTGTGGGAGCTTGGTTTGATCTTTGGTTTTTTTTTTTTTGTTTTATGAGTGTTGCTGTGAGTGAATAATAGGAAGCAAAGGAAGAAGAAGAAGATGAAGAGAAAGAACGAGAGACAGATGAGAGAGTAAGATGTGTGAGAGAAAATTTAAAGAAGATAAGGCAACATCCAATGCTGCCTTTCTCTAGCACGTAGAGAAAATCAAAGGAGAAGATGGATAAATATTCCACGAAAGATTCTTGAGCAAAAATACCAAACGACATTTTTGTAAATAAATAAAAGTTTAGGGCATCTCCGTAATTTTGCTAATTATGTGTAAAGATTTTTTTAAAAAAAATTTAAAATAGGTAGACTAATTAACATGGGATAAATTTTTGATGCAACAAACTTTTACAAAATTTAAATTAGCACACTAATATTTAAATTAAAACAATTATACTCGTTAAAAATAATGGATATTACAATACCCTTAAGGAGGTCTATTAAGCCTTGGTTGAAATCTGTTTTTTATTTAATTTAAGATAAAATAACAACAGTGTATCTATATATATGCGGTACTTAGAACAAAACGTGGGATGATTCATCCCATGCAATTTGTTCACTTTTTTTTTTTTTTTTTGCTTTTTCAACTTTAGTTTTTTTAACCCTACACCCTTAAAAAAAATCTTTACCCTTCCAAAAAAAATTATGCCTCTTTTTTTTTTTTTAACTCTTTAACCATATTTTTTCCTTTTGCTTCTATAGAGAATAATACAGAGAAGAAAATCTAATATTTTTGTTAGCTTTTTCCAAATATCTTACTTTTTTTTTAATTTACAATTTCATTTTCTATATATTTCTTTGGAATTTTTTTTTTTTTTTACTCCTACTTGTTACTATTAAAATAGTATTGCTGGGTTTTTTTGATAAGCCCACTACAATAATTTTTCCTTTAAATGTCTCACTTTTTAAAAGCCTTTTCACTCCGCACTTTAACTATTATTTTTTTAATAAATACATTCTTTTTAATTTAATTTGTTGGGAGAATTTTGAAATTGTTTTTTATAACCTTACTCTTCAATGTTGTTGTTTTTTTATCTTTTTTTTTTTCCTTAAACCCACACCCTCAAGGAACAAGAAACTTATCTTTTTTAAAAAAATTATGCTTCTTTATTTATTTATTTTTTTACTTTTTAACCATATATTTTCTTTTGTTTCTTTATTATTTTTTCATTTTATGATATCAAAATAATATCTTTCAAATTAAAATAACTTCTTCCAATAAAGTTGCCTCTTTTTTTAAAAAAATTTTCGTTATCTATGTGCTTCTTTAGAATATATTTTCACTGTCGTTTGCTACTTTTAAAATAATATTGTTGGGATTTTTGAATTAGCCCACTACTATATTTTTTTCCCTAAAATGTATCTTTTTTAAAAGCTTTTTCACCCTTTCCTTTAGCTATTATATTTGTAAAAATGTATTCTTTTTAATTTAATCATGTTAGGAGAATTTTGAAATGCTTTTTTTTTCTTACTATACTCTTATGAATATAATATATTTCCATATGTACTATTGCTTAGTTTTTTTTTTTTCATTTTGTCAAGAGATCCTTTACACTGTAATCATTCTTTAATGTACTTTTGTTAAATAGTTTTTTCCCTGCATGTTTCTATTGAAATATATATAGATACATATGCATGTATAAATATAGATGTGTCCCTATTTAGATTTTTACTATGTAATTCTTATTATTTTAAAAGTGATAGCTATAAAAAGCTTTGTGTCAATTGCGTACTAACCAACAATTATGATATTTATTATTGTATAATTAATAATAATAATAATAATAATAATAATAATAATAATAATGATATTATTATTATTATTATTATTATGGGAATAAAAACCTAACATGTAGATAAAATCTTCCAGATGGCTCATACACTATTCGACTAATATATAAATAAAGAAAGAGTAAAATATATGAGCAACAATTGTTTAAAAAAGAAAGAAAAAACATTTAAAAAAGAAAGACATTTTTTTAATGGAAAACTCGACTATGCTAGCTACATGAAAGCCACTAAAAGGAAAAAATGTACAACACATAACCAAAGCCTAAAGGGTGCCACTTACATGACTAGACAACACAACTGCATCCTAACTTAAATAAGAGGACTCCTCTCAAATATGGACTGATTATTAATTCTTGTCGTTCAAAATGGGCTCCGGACAAGTGTTATCGTTATCCTGAAAGGGGCTTCATCTAAGCTCGTCATGCTTAGTGAGCTTACAATAAGGCCTAGACCATTGTCTGGCTTGACATCTACATACCTGTCGTCCTTATGGGGTGGAGCTGATATCAAAAACATACTAGAAGGTGGGCAAACCACCTCCTTTATTATATAAGGAAAGTAACAACAAAAACAAACAAAAGAACAAAGTCTCAACTAGGCTGCTGTCTCCACCACCCTCTACGACTCTGAGGTCCCACAACGCCCACCACCTAGAACCTGCCACCACCCATTTCCAGTAACACGCCTCTTTAAGGATGCCCATGCCTATGCCCTGCCCAGCCCAACTACTACATGCCACCTCCAACGACATGAACCCAACCTCACCATGGCTAGGCCCCTCAACGCCGACAGCATACAGCCAGCAACCAGATTTGCCCTAACCCACTGCACCCTGAAGAAGTCATGCCTTCTCCCACTATTGTCCTCCTCTTCCCACACTCAAGGAAGTTTTAGGGAAGTTTTAATCATTATGAAAAACCAAATGTTTTATTATAAGGCGGTTATTTTTTGTTCTGGGGGCAAAAATGTTAAGATTTTTGTGTTTTGGACCAAAACTGTAAAACCTTGTGAAACTATATGTTCGCCAAGAAAATGTTAGTTTCCTGCACTGCTGTTAGCAGTGAGTAACCATAGGTTTTAAGTTTAAAAGGATTAAAAGTTGTTATCATGTAAAGAATAAGAGAAAAATGCTAAGTGCACAATTGTTAAGATTTTCATATTTTAGGTCAAAACTGTAAAGTTTTGATAAAATAGATTTTAACTGATGGAAAACTGTTGTTTTGTTTTCCATAATGTTATGAGAAGTAAAGAAATATAAGTTTTAGTTTAAAAAAAGTTTCGAAAGTTTCAAAGACCCATCAAGAGCAAAATTATCTTTTTTCATAAAAGGGCCAAAACAGACCTTAAAATGCCCAATTTAGAAAAATACCCTTAAGTGGGAATTTATCCATACCCTATAATTAACAGGTTGGTAATGTAAAATGAGAAATTTATTAAAACTACGAGACTCACAAAAAGCCCCTAAAGGGTAAAATTGTCATTTTTCATAAACAGTCAAAACGGACACGCGCACTTCGAATTAGCAAAATGCTTTTAAATAGAAAATGATCCATATCAAGTTAAGTAATGAAATTGTCATGTGAGATGGGAAATTTGACTAAGGAACGAGCATGTTAGGAGATAAAAGACAGAAATCGATGAGGAATGAAATTGAGTAAAAGGAATTAAAGTCTAATGTATAAATTGTATCATCAATTAAGTAAGTCGGTAATAATAAAAAAAAGCTAATAGTTAGGTGTTATTTGAACAGGAAACGAAGCCGACTAATAGAAGGAAGAAGATAAAATAAGAACACTAGAGCAATGCTATGATAAGTCCCAAACCTCACCTATGGTACGAAGAAAATGATTTTCAAATGCTATATATGTTTGAAATATGTTTGCATTTTTTTATGCATTAAGTTTTTAAGCTTAATAATTGTTGTACTTGAAGTATGTTTACATTGGTTATGCATAATGTTTTAAAAATTCAAGTTATGATTTACAATATGATTGCATTATGTTTAATATTTATGTATTAAGTTATGACATATGATATGTTAGCATTTGATATACTCACTAAAATTTACAATAGGGTAAATCAAAGATAATAAGTAAAGTGTCGCACCGGCCTCCTTGATGTAAGGTAAACGAGTTATGTTAAAGTTATGACCTTGTTGTTCGATGGTCCTAAGTCTTTCACAAGAGAAGCATTATGTCATGTTAAAGTCATGATCACATGATCGATGATGTTAGTATGAACTGTAAAGAACACAAGATAAAGTAAGATAAGAAAGATGATAAAAGTCACATAAATTATGAATGATCATAAGAAGTTCAGAAAAAGGATGTTCAAAATGAGCATAAATGGAATCATACATTATGATCTCGTTTATATTTTTTTCCATGAAATGTATATATGATATGTTTATGAAAAATGTTTTCAAGGAAAGGATTATGAAGAAGATCTTATAAAAAGTTTAAGAGCAATATTTAAGAAAAAAGTTTTATGAATAATGTGTTGTGAGATCATGTTTGAGCTTATGGAATGAAAGCTCATTAGTTCCTTCATACTATAAGTAATTCTATAAACGATCAGCATGACTAGTTGACGAGCTTGATGTTGCGAAAAGACATACGATTATTGAGTATAGATACCACTACAGTTTGATTTCGCTGCTCAAAGAAAAAGTTTTTCACTATTTAAAATAGTGTTTTAAAAGATTTAAGAAAGTCAATGGTTAAGGAAATGTTTTACAAGAAATATTTTACGAAAGACATTTTAAAAGATATATTTATGAAATGGTTTAAATAATTATAAAGTTAAGTTTTAAGTTATGTTTCAATTTACGTTGCAATTGATATTATAACAGATTCAAGCTTGTTTTAAAATATATGTTAAAAGAAAGTTAAATACTCAGTAATTTCCTACTGATAAGTAAGAAACCAAGTTTAAGAAATGAAGTTTAAGAAAGCTAAGTAACAGCCCAAAAAAAGGAGTCCTCTAATACAAACATGGGTAGCTCCACACATAGGAGTAGAGAGAAAAATTTGAGATAAATAACCTGTTATTAGGAATTCTGCCCAATAGAATAGATTTTCAGACAATTGTCCATTTTCTAGGTTTACTCCATCTGGTAGCAAGACCAAATGTTCATAGGACAGGCAACACATCTGCAAGCCGCAAGCAATTGATCAAAGTGATAATGAGTAGCTCCTCATGTGTAGCTTTTGGCTCTTTGCTCAGTTGTAAAGTTTTACCATGCCTTTGTATCTCTAATCAATAAGCAACTTTTAGCTCTTCAGTCAGTCGTAAAATTTAAATACAATTTTGTGAGCCACATTCAACACCTGTCAATACGTTATGAGCATCATAAACAGAACAACAAACAGAAGCATCAAGTTTCTATTATGTGGTCTGCTTGCAAAGACACGCAAAGATAATTAACAAGTCTTTCTTCGTCTCCAGAAATGAGGAAAGTCAAAACAAAATAAGCTAAGCAGAGGTTGTCCAGAACCAGGCAAGATAGACCAGATAGCAAACAAAGATGTCCATAATTTGAGAAGAAGCAAACTATTTATTTCTGTTGGAATGACTACTTAGAGGAGTTGCAACTGGATTCTTCTAGGCTGCGCAGGCGACATTTTGGTGACCTATATGGCTGCTCTCTGCACCGAAAAGGAGCAGCAGAAATAAATCATCCGCTTTTATCCACTTCCTAGTCTGACAAATCTTCTTCTGTTGAGACTGGAAACTTATCTTCTGAAGAAAAGTCTAGCTCATATTCCTCGTCTGATGACTCATCGTCGTCTCGGTAACATATTGGGAACGCCACCTGCAAAAATAAAATATAGACAATTTGATACAGCTTGTAAGTGAAGTTCTATTACATCTGAATGTAGTTTTGTTTTCTTCAAATTATCATCACGTGTTTAAAAAACAAAACGTTGTACATGACGCTACTTCATAGTTTATTTTGCACTGTTGGACTTGCTTTTGTTTTCTTTTCTCAAGTGGTTTAATCACTTTGGAGGGAGGTGGTACTAAGTGGGGGCACATGCCTCATTCAATTTTTTGAATTTAAATTTTTGCTCTAACATTTTTTAAAAATTTTAAAATAAACTTTTATATTGTAACAAAAATTATAATTATACCCTCACTGAATAATTGAAAAATATTATTATGCGCATATTTTATAAAAAAAAATTATAACAATGTCCTCAATAATAAATATATATAACTATGTATTTATTTAGTAAAACACTATCTTTATTTTTCTATAGTGCCCTCACTAAAAAAAATTGTGACACTGCCACTGGGTATAATGTGCATATATAATTTGGTATGTAGACTTTTCTTTGAATTTCCTTGGCTACATACGATGAATTCCATATCATTCATTCTTTTATATGACAAGGGTTCTACAAATGTAAGGAAAATCTCTTCAACCACATATCTTTGGCAACCGCAGATCAAGACTATTGGGGGTATGCTCGGCACCCTTTCTGAGTAGCTCACCCTGGTTGTCCGACCACCGTATTTGGACAAAGCCTTTGCAAACACCCAAACGAATCCCTAGTTGATCAGCACACTTTCCTGAGATGGTCCTCGATGCCTCCTTCGACCATCTCTGAAGACATCAATCTCCTCGGAAAGAACATTTGCTCAAGCCTGGTTGATATGGCTAGAAGCCAGGTAATAACCCATTTGCCAAGCCACCATATGGCTCCATTATAGCCCTTAGATGAAAGTATGCCCTTCACCTGAGAATGTGACATATGTCACCTACCACCCTAGCACCACAATATGGAGCACCCGGGTCACGGGGTAGACCCGCCTTACACCTAGTTCATGTGAGGCACTATAAATAGGAGCATTAACTCTACCCTTAAGGTAAGTGGACTCTTTCATACCTAACCCTAGTCTCCTTTTCAACCGAACAGGTACCTGATTTAAGTGGCATAGAGCCATTGGCTGGCACCAGACCGGTGTGCCCTTGACCTCTGAGGCGTTCCCTCTTCTTGCAAGTCCCCCTAGAAGCTGAGACGAGCAGGATAGGTAGTCCAACCACTATGTATAACCGCACGTGGTGTTGATCGGTATCAACATTTTAGAGCTAGAAAAAGGTCCCCTACCCTAACAGCATTTTTGTTAACATGGGAACCCTAAGACAAACTCAGATGACATTCCTCGACAAGAGGGACCAAGAATGGCCAAAACCAAAATCCAATTAGACCTCGTTGTAAACCCTACACGGCCAGGTCCTGATTAGGTGGGCAGGCTAGTGTGGGTGGAGTAGCTCCAGCCGTCGAGGACCCAATCCGAGAACTAACTATGATGGTACATCTCCATACAGAGCAAATAGCAGAACAACAAGCATGACAACACCCACCCCTGATGCTCCTCCTACTAGCTTGGGAAGATCGAGTAAATGGTTGAGCAGGGCCAAGGGACGAGTCCCATAGCGAAGAGGACTCCAAGCAGGTCAGAACCTAAGCTTTGAAGAATGCCTCTTGAAGTAACTGCACAAGGTTCCTAGGCTTCAGTATCTGTCAGGCTCTGGAACTAAGGCATTTGCCTTACTAGAGACTAACCAAAAGCTCAAGACAATGGTTGGGTAGAAGGTGGAGTCCTGTACCAAGTGAAGCTGCCCAAAGATACTAATAGTCGGCAGCTTCATGACCTATAGCAGTGTAACGCCCCTATATGGGGGTTAACAGTTTTTAATGAGATAAAATAAAAATAAATAATAAAAGTAAAACCTTAAAAATAAAA
This sequence comes from Artocarpus heterophyllus, assembly GCA_025403435.1. Lineage (NCBI taxonomy): Eukaryota > Viridiplantae > Streptophyta > Magnoliopsida > Rosales > Moraceae > Artocarpus > Artocarpus heterophyllus. Next base: position 21,536,138 of record CM046327.1, on the reverse strand, counting down.
TTTGCCCGGGACTTAAATGAAAACTCTCAACTCAAAAATAAAAATATAAACAACAAATAAACCATAGTTTTAATGTAGCACCTTAAATTTAATAATATAAACTGTTGTCATCATCATTTTAACCCTCAACACATTGTAATACAGTCACAGAAAGTAACAATTGATGCTTACATTATCATGAAGAACATTCTCAACAATTGAAGCAGTCCCAATGTAATATAGCTACATCACTTCCTCAACTATATTTCTCGTAGGCACCTCACACTTAGTGAGTCCTGAAAAGATAAAAACATAAGGGAATGAGCAACACTATGCTCAGTAGAGAAAGCCATTACTCACCTTTAGGTTTTTATCATTACCACATTAAAACCTGCATGGTTAGTAAGTTACATCATATTCCAGATTATGAGGTTTATTATGATCATATCTTATGGATACCGTAGTTAATCATTACCAAGTGTCATAATTACACATTTATACAAATATTACCAATCATCATTGTTCCTAGGTATCCATGTTAAATTGAGTATCACTCAACTCATCGAAACCCAAATGGGCGCACTTGATCACCCTATAAACATTCCAAGGGTGTTCTGGTGAGGGGACATCAAGCCCCGAGTCCTCACCAAATCAATTCCTGTACAGTGTGTTCTGGGACTTTCAACCCAAGGAAGCGTCATCACCTTCCCCCTATTTTACCTTTTAGGGTATTCATGCCCAAGGACGTAACCGTCGCCCTTTTCATGTCTCACAATTTCTCTATATTAAATCATTATTAATAGAGTTAATTTTCCTAACCATGCTTCTCAATTTATAACATGTGTCAATTCATTATGTTCCTCGCTGTACAATACAAGACGAGTCCATGTCATAGTTTCATATGTGATAATCATATAATATCAGTTCAACATAGATATATATATTGCGGCAAAACAATCAATTTTAATTCTATAAAAACCTTACAAAAGATGAGTAATAGAATCCCTACCTTTCAAGCTTATCAACAGTCTCTTAATCCTGGAATCAATTAACGTCAGCTCAACACTCCCTTGATCTTGAACTCCAAGCAAAACAGATCCAGTTGTATCTCGCTGTATCTACGAAGCATCCTCTGTAGTGCTCCTCGAGCGACTATGAATGGCTAGGAATGCTTCCTGGAGATCATACATTCTTGAAAACGTCATTCTGGACCCCGATACTGCTGTTTGAATCGCCTCGATTCGCGTGCAGTCGGTACCGGATGATTTTCATCGGAGTGGAATTTGCTCGAACGGAGGTCACCATTGTATCCAGAGCATCGAAACGAGTCAGGAGGCGGTCTCGGATCTTCGATCGGAGGTCCGGATCACAAAATCCCATTTTGGCCTCTGACCGGCGTTGACCACCGTTGACCGGCCGTTGACCGGCCGCGGTTGGCTCCGTTGAGGGCTGAGCTCGAGCCTACCCCCCCTAATTTGACCCTTCTGAGTTCAATGGTGATGTCAATTTCATTCAATTTTGCCTCCATCAGCACAAATCGAAGAGCGGATCCTCGGCCAAAACCGGTGGCTCCGATTTCGGTCCTCCGGCGACGGTAGCCCAAAATTGACTTGGGTGTTTTCTTCCCCGTGACCCTCTGAGCATTTCCCCTATGGTGGGGCAGCTCAACATCACGTGGAACGGCGGCTCCACCTCCTCACGGCGGCGCTCCACGGTGGATCTTGGTTCTCCGCCTTCTCGCGGTGTTTCCCCAAAATTGAGGTGTTGGGAAGCTTCCTCTCGGTCCTCTGAAGGTGTTTGTGCCTTCAATTTGGCACAAAACGGCCTAAAATGGCCAACCCAACCTCACCCACGGCGACGGTGGCGGGCATCTTCGTTCTCCGACGAGGGGCGGCGGAACGGTGCAATTGACCGAGGGGTCTTGCTTGCCGTCTCCCTCTGATCATTTTGGAACCGGCGGTGTGCCACACCGCTGCCATATGCGGCGGCTCCGACGACGGCTCCACGGCGGCGACAGGGCAGCTCCGGCGAAGCTGTTCCAGCCAAAATTGAGCTGGGAAATTGGTACCATCTTGTTCCTCTCCTCACATTGAGTCCATAGACACCAAAATCACGTCGATTGGTGGTCGGACGGAGGAGAAACGACGTCGGGAAAATATGGGTTTCACCGCCACTTTGGGCGGCGCGTGAGCCCTCCTCCGGCGGTGTTTTGGGCTGCTCAGCACACCGTTGGACTCGTCTTGACGAGAGCTTCCCATTGGTGTGGGAGGTGTCGAAAACGGATGCCGAAATCTCAGACGATATTTGAGGGGAGAGAGAAAATTCTAGAGAGAGAAATAGGAGAGAGAAAGTCTCGAGTTTTGTGATATTTTCTGATATATTTTTTTTTTATATATATATATACTAAAAATTAATCTAATTACCTTAATACCCTTAGGGGAATAACGGGTGTCACAAGCAGCAAATCAACCAAGTTAGAAACAGTTGGTATGAGGTTGATGAGGGTGGCATGCCTGACCCGTCCTTTACAAATGTGATCATGAGGGCTCCTATGCCAAAGAAGTTCAAGGTGCCATAGACAAAAGCATATGATAGAACAACAAACGCTGATGAGCACCTAGAACTCTATAGGGGCCATATGGTATTGTAGATCAGTGACGTAGCGATATGGAAGGCATTCTTGTTGATGTTGACTAGCTTTCCTCAGTAGTGGTTCAAGCGCATCGAGTCGGGCACAATAAACTCCTTTCAAAAGCTCTTTGAGGCATTTTCAATGGCGTTTGCCCCACCAAGATCGAGAAGGAAGGAGGTTACCCACCCTTACGCTGTGAAGGAAGGGGACAAAGAAGTGAGGGATTGTATTAACCATGTCACCAGAACAACTTTAAAGGTGAAGCATTTCCAGGACAAGACACTTAAACATGCCTTCCATGAAGGATTATGAGATAAAGGCCTACTCTAGTCACTCATTCTGGAATAGTCGAGCAATTTCTCCCAGATGCTTGCTTATGCTTAGAAACATGTGGACACTTGGGACTATATAAAGAGTCATTGAGAAAGAGAGAGAAGCAAAAAAGGAAAGAAAACAAGAAGGACTTACCCAATCAGGCGGAGCCGGCCATAATAAGAAGTTAAAGACCAATAAGCCAAAAGTTCCCACTAGGAAGTTTCAAAGCTAGACGCCTCTAGTTGCCACTATAGATGAGGTGTTAAATCAAGTGAGTAACCGCAATTGTTGGTAGACCCACCACCTTTAAGAGGAAATCAAGCAAAAAATGATCAAAATAAGCATTGCAACTTCCATCATTGGGCACAATACTCGGGATTGCATTCAATTGAAAGATTAAATCAAAAAGCTCATTTGGGACAGACACCTTAGGAAGTTCATTGAATAGGTCCTCACCCCCAAAAACAATATTAGGAGAAACAACCAACCTACTAGGGAAGGCCAACTAAGGATACTAAACACTGAAGGTATGAACGCCTCAGACCCACTGATCACACGATCTCTATGGGCCAGTTTCTAGGGATACCACTAGTGTTTGAGAAGCCTACGCCCAAGAAGCCTGCCTTGTTGAGAGAGGAGACCTAATGAATATGTCTAAGTATATCAACAAGATATGTCAGTAAGAAGATGTTATTATTATGTTCACCAAGGAGGCAAACAGGCTCATCCACCGATATAACGACGCCTTGGTGTACAACCTTCAGATTGCAAATAACGTAGTCCGATGAGTACAAATCGACAATAGTAGCTCAGCAGCTATCTTGTTCAAACAAGCCTTGGATAAGCTAAAGATAAACAATGTAGTGATCATCCTAGTATGGACCTCCTTATATGGTGTATCAAGAGAATGTGTCTGAGTAGTAAGTAAGATCTATTTGCCAATCACATTAAGCAAAGATCGTGCTCGGATCACTTGGCTGGTCGAATTTCTAGTGGTGCACTTTACAAACTTAAACAAAGCTTACCTAAAGGACTACTTCTCCTACCTTAGATTGACTAGTTAGTTGATGCAACCGTCGGCCATGAGCTATTGAGCTTCATGGATGCATACTTAGGGTACAACCAAATTAAAATGGCTGAAGAGGACCAAATTAAGACCGCATTCACAACCGATCAAGGAAAATTTTTCCACATTGTTATGTCGTTCGGGCTAAAGAACGTCAAGACCATGTATCAACTTATGGTAAACAAAATGTTTTCTCGGCTGATCAGGAAACACATGGAGGTATACGTGAAAGACATGCTTGTGAAGTCGGTTCGAGCATCGATATCATTCTCAATCTTCGAGACAATTTTAACATCCTTTGCGAGTATAAGATGAGGCTCAATCTAGCCAAATGCACATTTAGAGTGGAATCCAAAGAGTTCCTTAGGTTTATGGTCAACCACTACAGCATGGAAGTCAACCCAGTCAAAGCCCGAGTTGTTGTAGACATGCACTTACCCCACACCGTCAAGGTACTCTAAAAGCTCACTAGAATGATAGTTGCTCTATCAAGATTCATCCCCTGGTCTACCGACAAGTACCAACCTTTTTTTAGTTACTTAAGGGGAGCATAGAGTGTAAAGATGTGTTCTAATGCCTTAAAAGGTACCTAGCGATACCTCCGCTCTTATACAAATCTTTACCAGGGATAATACATTATGTCTATTTGGCAGTATCTAAGAAGGCGTTCAGCTTGATCCTAGTCCGAGAAGAAGAAAAGATTCAAAAGCCTGTCTACTACGCTAGCAAAGCCTTCCAAGAAGCTGAGGAAAGATACCTGTTATGGGGTGTACGCTTGGCACCCTTCCCAAGGAGCTCACCTCAGCTATCTAACCACCCTACTCAAAGAAAGGCTTTGCGAACATCCAAACAACTCCCTAGCTAATTGGCATACTTTCTTGAAGTGGTCTCCAATGTCTCCTTCAACCATTTCTCAAGTTGTCAATTTCCTCGGGAAGAACATGTGCTCGGGTCGGGTTGATATGGCCAAAAGCTAAGTAATAACCTATCTTTTAGGCCACCACATGGCTCCATTACAGCTCTTAGATGAAGGTTTGCCTTTCACCTACAATTATGACACATGTCACCTACCACCCTCACATCACAATACGGTGCACCCAAGTCACAAGACGGACCCGCCTTACGCCTAGTCCATATAATACTATAAATTAACTCCGCCCTCAAGGTAAGTGGACTCTCATACATAACCCTAGTCTCCTTCTTGGCTGAACAGCTACCTGACTTGAGCGTCGAAAGGCCCTTGGCTGGCACCACATCGATGTCCTTTTAAGCTCCGAGGAGTTCCCTCTTCTTGTAGGACCCCCTAAGAAGCCGAGATGAGCAGGACAAATAGTTCAACCACCATGCATAGCCGCATGTGGTGTTGATCAATAGCAAGGCATCAACAAAGATGATTAGTGGCAACCCACCTTAGGATGGAAACCACCATGGGTTTGTCAACTGTATCGTAACTTAGGTCGCAATCCTTCATGAACCTTCATGATGAAGGTGACGATTGAGATCACAATTTGTTGTGACTATCCCAATCTCGTCACAATGGACTTGATTTCCTCGTGAACCATCATGACGGGGATCGCAACAACTAGGATAATAAATTGTTGCACCTTACTATATAAAAGAAGTACATACATACATATATATATATATATATGTATAAAAGTTCACTTCACCAATATTTCATTCTTGCCTTATGATCTATGTTAGAAGTATTAAAGCTTTATTTATTTTCTTTTATTTATAAGGGTAGTTTGTCCATTTACATTTCTACTTGTTATCTATTTAAGGCCTTCATTTTGCTTGCATTGTCTAATGATGCAATAATAGAAACCCTAGTCACCCTCCTTTTTTTCCTTTAATTTTCTCTACTTTGGCATTGAATAATTATCAATTTTATGTCATAATATATCAAGGACCTATTTAGTACATTAAAGAGGATAATCTTAGAGGATTGGATTGGATTAAAAACTATAAGGTAAAATTGTAGCTAATCCAATCCTATATTTGGAATTGTATTAGTAGGATAGAGGTGTTTTTGTATTAAAAAAAAAATTCAAAAGTTAGGCCAAATTATGATTATTTAAAATTAGAGGGAAAAAATATAATTTTTGAAAATTATTTCTGTCATATAAAATTATAATTTGATCCCAAATTTTATAAATCTTTAAAAATAGATCCTTGAAGATTTTCACGATGTACAAAGGTTATGTTTAATTTCATACTTTAGCAATGGATTGCATAATCCCCTTCTAAGAGGATTCAAGCAAGAGTTGGATAAGAGCTTATCTGATCCAATCTAATAAACTTTTTTACTAAACAAAGTATTAAAATTTAATACAATCAAATCCTCTCTAATCATGCGCATAAAACATTCCCTAAAGAAATAGAATAGAAGAAACTTTAAAATAGGATACGTAAAAATCAACCATTATTCACGTTTTTACTTCTCTGGTAGTACACTATAAATGTGCTAATGAAGTAGGCAACGAATTAATAATATTAAACGAAGTACTAAAATATTAGCAGCCATAAAAGAAGAAGAATTACCTTCTCGTTCAAAGTCTTGAGGAGAGGACAAGATGTTACACTCGCCGATGAGGATTCACATCCGATAATACAATCTCCAGCACAAATTTCTTTTAAGCTCGTGAGATATTTAAGCTTCAAAGATCTTAGTTTAGGGAATAAAATCATTCTTGAGCTCACTCTTTCTCCTCCTTCATCTTCTGCTACTACTACCATCTCTTCCATCATCGAACAATAAGTTACCTTAAGTTTCTCAAGTTGCACGAGCTTCCCAGCAATTGCGAAAGTTAGCAGATACTTTAGATTTTCACAGCGTTCAACAGACAACGTTTCTAAATTATAAAATGCAACCTGAGAAAATTACAGTTAAATTTCATAAATTCTTTGAAAGACACTTAAATGTGTATGATCTATTAAACTACATAGTTTAAGAAATTTTTACAAGATGAGCAACGATCCAAATTTCTAGAGGGATGCAAGTAAAATGTAATTTAAAATTGAATTAATTCATCTGTGCCTATCATTAGCTTTTTCTTGACAACGGTATACTTGGGAATTACTATAGAAAAACCAGTCAATTACAAATTTACTTACTTTTTGATTACTTAACAATATATAAATTTGAACCAACTATCATTTCTCAAAAGATTAGGTTTAGATTTAAAGTTTGTATCATAATCTTCACATATATGTCTATTGGATAATTAAAAAGCATTATTTGTTTTATTTTTTAGTTGATTGAAGTTTTTGGCATAATTAATTAAAAAAAAAAAGAAAATTAAGACATGCAATAAAATGTTGTTTGTCGTCACACACATTACCCATGCATGTATGAGAAGTAAACCTATAGCATCTTAATAATATTCGACTTATGTTTAATTGGTTCTTCTTTTTTCTTTTTTTTTTTTCTGGGGGAGGTGGGGTAAATGGTTTCATTATTGAAATATGATAAAAGGGATGCCAAATGACATATATAAATATAAATCTATATATATATATATATATTTGCACTTTTTCCATATATAAGGAGAATTCATCTTGGCTATTCTATTCCATTTTTGCTTCTCAGTTTGGAACAACCTGAGAAAACAAATAAATTTCTTAAATTGCTTTGAAAGACAGAAGTAAACAAATATTATCTACCTAACTACAAAGTTAACTAATCTTACAAGATATGCAACGATCTAAACTCTAGAGGGATCCAAAACATAATTTCAAATAGAACTAATTCAACTCAAATTCTTTAATTAAAAACTTCCCCTGTATTCAACTTTTTCTTAACCATATGTTCATAAATTATAAATTCTTACAAAATTAGTATCCGTACTCTTATATTTGGGCTTAAATTAATTGTCAGTAATTTTAATTTGTATCCTTAAGGGAGATCTAGACAATACCAAAATAAAGGGGAAAAGATTAAGAAGTAATCAGATTAAGAAGTAATCAAACAAAATGTATGCTTTTAGAACCTGTCTGAATATGTCTAATTTTGACAACATGGAAAATGATATTAATGATTAGCGATATCCAAAATAGTGAATCTTTAGGGATAACTAGTATTACTAGGGAAAAAAAAGATATGACATGTTCAAGTTTTGACATCTTAAATGATGTCTTGCTAACCATATTATATCATGTTATTTGAAAAATTATAAAATGTTTTTTAACTGACTTTGTGGTTAGACAATATAAGACACTAAAATTAGATAAAAAACGTGAGTTCAAGATGGGTTTTAAGATATCAATTTATTCTATATAAATACCTTAGTTTAAGTTTGGTTCTTGAAGTCGTGTCTAGTAGGCCAATATTCTATGGGTTTATCAATTATTTGACCTTTCTGGATTATTTACACAAAATGTCCCCACTTAACCCTTGACTTTTTTAAAAGAATAACACTTGGATGTTTGTAAAATATATGGAGTTAGACCCTATGTCTTGTTTCTGTCTAATAATTAACAGTAAAAGCCTTTCACCGCTAATTTTCCACTTTATCATTTCCTCTACATCTTCAATTAATAGATCCATTGTCCTCAATAGAATTACATAACAAAACAGTTTTGTCTTCCGCATCATTGGGCGCAACTTACACCAGAATCGTCTACGAGGTCATTAGGGATTTTCTGCCCTTTTCAATCCTTATCTTTGTTTTAAGATCAAATATTAACTAGGCATTATAATTTCAATCAACCATCTTAGTAGATCTCATGATGCCTTTACCATCAATTATTAGACATATAAAAAGACGAAGGGGCTAACTTTGTATAATTTGCAAACCTCAATGTAGCATTCCTTTATTTTCAAAAAAAAAAAATGATAGTATTTCCTTTAAACTAAATATTGCTGGGAGCTGAATTGACACAACACCTAATCCTCGGGGTGGGTTAATAACCCCTTTTATGTTAAAGATCAATTAATCACTTGATTCTATTTCTAATGATTAATTTATCAGTTGATTTTTTTACCTAAAATTTGATTTATCATTTTTTTGGGCTAAAGATCAGGTTATCGATTCATGATCATTTGCCTGATAATAGAACCAATAGAAAAAACATCCTTAAAAAAAATGGAGAAAAGGCCGAATAGAAATTAAGCAAAAAAAAGGAGATTGTAAAAAGAAAATTACCTTCCCGTCGAATAGAACTTCTTCAGCCATTTCTCTTTCTTCGACTACTTTCTCAATAGCACACGTCGAACATGTCGAATTGGCAATGAATGTCCTCAAAACAGTACATTTTTGAATTTCTAGTTCTAATGCGGATAGAAATTCAATAGTACATTCTCCTTGACAGAATCTCTTGAGTTTTGGAAGACCTTTAAGCACAAGATTCTCAAGTTTACGGAAGGAGATCTTCTTCAACTTTTGTTCTTGATCACCTTCTTCCTTTGCGACTACTAATATTTCTTCCATGAGCTCACATCTATATACCTCTAGATTCTCAAGGTATTGAATGTTTTCAGACGTGGCTAATTCCCACAGGGACAATAAACTGTTGCACCCTTCAATGGTTAAACGTTTTAGAGTTTTAAACCCAATCTGCAAAGACGAATTTAATTTTGTTAATGACTCATTGAAATAGTACCTACAATAATATCTTTGGTTCCTTAAACATGTCATTTCATTATAATTTTAAAAACATAAAAATGCTTCAAAATTTCGTGAATAAACTCTTTTTGTTAATTTTTGAAGACAATATCCCCAGTGTTTTTTTCAAAATACCACCTATATCCCTCATGCTTTTAAGTATGGTCTGAAAAATTAGATCAAAATTTATAACATACAATTTCAGACAACTATTTTGGCAGGAAAAAATCAAATTCATTTGTATTTCTTAAAGAATTATATGCAGAATAGTGTTTTCATTGTAATTTTCATATCTCTATATTTATTGGTGGCTCAGCATAATAGGAGAACTTTGGTGGTTAGAAACAACATGGGATCATTAAATTAGACAGAAAACGTGAGTTCAAGATGGATTTTAAGATATCAATCTATTCTATATGAACACCTTAGTTTAAGTGTGGCTCTTGAAGTCGTTTCTAGTAGGCCAACATTCTATGGGATTATCAATTATTTGACCCTTCTGGATTATTTACACAAACAACTGAAGAATACAAGTCCCCACGTAAACCCTTGACTTTTAGTTTTAAAAGTATAATACTTGGAGGTTTGTAAAATATATGGATTTAGGCCCTTTGTCTTGTCTCTGTCTAATAATTAGCAGTAAAAGCCTTTCACCGCTAATTTTCCTCTTTATCATTTCCTCTGCATCTTCAATTAATAGATCCATTTTTCTCAATAGAATTTCATAAAAAAATAGTTGTCTTCCGCATTGATCATTGGGTGCAAGGTACACCAGAATCGTCTACGAGGTCATTAGGGATTTTCTGCCCTTTTCAATTCTAATCTTTGTTTTAAGATCGAATATTAACTAGGCATTATAATTTCAATCAACAATCTTAGTGGATCTCATGATGCCTTTACCATCAATTATTAGACATACAAAAAGACGAAGGGGCTAACTTTGTATAATTTGCAAACCTCAATGTAGCATTCCCTTATTTTCAAAAAAAAAAAATGATAGTATTTCCTTTAAACTAAATATTGCTGGGAGCTGAATTGACACAACACGTAATCCTCGGGGTGGGTTGTATAAATAACCCCTTTTATGTTAAAGATCAATTAATCACTTGATTCTGTTTCTAATGATTAATTTATCAGTTGATTTTTTTACCTAAAATTTGATTTATCATTTTTTTGGGCTAAAGATCAGGTTATCGATTCATGATCATTTGCCTGATAATAGAACCAATAGAAAAAACATCCTTAAAAAAAATGGAGAAAAGGCCGAATAGAAATTAAGCAAAAAAAAAGGAGATTGTAAAAAGAAAATTACCTTCCTATCGAATAGAACTTCTTCAGCCATTTCTCTTTCTTCGACTACTTTCTCAATAGCACTTGTCGAACATGTCGAATTGGCAATAAATGTCCTCAAAACAGTACATTTTTGAATTTCTAGTTTTAATGCGGATAGAAATTCAACAGTACATTCTCCTTGACAGAATCTCTTGAGTTTTGGAAGATCTTTAAGTGCAAGATTCTCAAGTTTACGGAAGGAGATCTTCTTCAACTTTTGTTCTTGATCACCTGCTTCCTTTGTGACTACTAATATTTCTTCCATGAGCTCACATCCAGATATCACTAGCTTCTTAAGGTGGTGAATGTTTTCAGACGTAGCCAATTCCCACAGGGACAATAAACTGTTGCACCCTTCAATGGTTAAACGTTTTAGAGTTTTAAACCCAATCTGCAAAGACGAATTTAATTTTGTTAATGACTCATTGAAATAGTACCTACAATAATATCTTTGGTTCCTTAAACATGTCATTTCATTATAATTTTAAAAACATAAAAATGCTTCAAAATTTCGTGAATAAACTCTTTTTGTTAATTTTTGAAGACAATATCCCTAGTGTTTTTTTCAAAATACCACCTATATCCCTCATGCTTTTAAGTATGGTCTGAAAAATTAGATCAAAATTTATAACATACAATTTCAGACAACTATTTTGGCAGGAAAACATCAAATTCATTTGTATTTCTTAAAGAATTATATGCAGATTAATGTTTTACTTATAATTTTCATTTCTATATTTATTGGTGGCTCAACATAATAGGAGAATTACTCTCCATGTGTTTTCCCCCAACAACCCATTACAGCAGTGGAACTAGGGTCATTTAAAATCTAAATTTATCTGTTTTTCTCCTAAGAAAAAAAATGAAGTGTTTTTCTTTCCTTATAATTGATTGAAAGTTTGCCGGACACATAATTAATTTGAAATAAAGAAAATAATGTTATTAGCACAGTATAATATTGTGTCGTGACATACATTACTACGCATGTATAGCAACTGCACACGCATAAAGTGTCTACCAACTGTAAATAATTTGGGCATGTGTTCAATTAAATTTTTTAAATTGCTTTAAAAGACAATTAAAAAATATATTATCTATCGGAAAGTTTTATAATCTTACAGGAAATGCAACGACCTGAATTTTAGAGGGATCCAAAACATAATTTTAAATACAACTAATTCAGCTTAAATTCTTTATTTAAAAAACTTTCCCTGTATTCAACTTTTTCTCGCCATGGTTATACGTTCATAATTATAGAAAAACTTTCAAATTCGAAGTTTACTTATTCCTTTATAAACTAACAATAGAGAGATTCGAACTAATTATCCCTAATATAATCTTGGAAAGTACAATTTCAAATTTTTAGGTACAAATAATCAAGAACTTTACATTAATATACATAGAGAATGAAAGCCGAAATGGAATTTAAAAAAAAAAAAAAGAAGAGGAAAAAGTATAAAAGTAAGATTACCTTTCTGCTAAACAGAATTTCTTCAGCCATTTCTCTTTCTTCCACGTCTTTCTCAATTATAGTTGTTGAAGTTGTGGACTTGGCAATGAATGTTTTCAATTCAGGGCAATTATAAATTTCTAGTTCCAATAAAGATGGAAATTCAATAGTACAATCTCCTTGACAGAATCTTTTGAGTTTTGGAAGATCGTGAAGCTCAACACCTTCAAGTTTAGGGAAAGTGATCTTCTTCATATTCCTTTCTTGATCACCTGCTTCTTTTGTGACAACTAATACCTCTTCCATGAGATTACATCCCAACACTTTTATCATCTGAAGCTGTTGAAGGCTTTCAAATGTAGCTAAATCCCACAGGCACAATAAACTCTTGCAGTTTTCAACATGCAACTCTTGTAGATTTTTAAACACAACCTGCGCCAATAATAACTTTAATTTTGTGAACGACTTGATTGTAACACATGAGTACTATAATTGTTTCAAATAGATCGCTTCAATATAAATTCTTACGAATTCACGTAAAAAAATACATAAATAATTCAAAATTCTTCACAATGAATTACATATATATATATATATATATATATTTCTTTTTTCAAATTACATTTTTAGACAAACTTTTTGTAAAAAATAAAATAAAGTTAATTTGTATTTCTTAAAGTTAATAAGGATGCTTCTATTGACGCTTATTTTTCTACTTTTCACACAGCCGTTCTTCAAGTCCCCCTCATTATACTTATTACACCCTTTTAAAATACCAAAAAAGTCCCTATATCTAAATAATATTATTGATTTTTTTTCCACCCACCCACCAAATAAAGTGTAAACTTACAAATTTTTTTCCAAACATTTTTCTTGAAGCGGTACTTTTTCCTTAATATAATATTTTTCTTTTATATTAAACCAGACTTTGAATTCCAAGAAACAATAATCGGTCATTGTTTCAAATAAATTGTATTTCTTCTACTTCAAAAAGGGAAACCTAGTTTTTTTTTTTTTCCTTATAATGTGTTCTTTATATCAATCCAAATTGTGGTTTTTTTACTGAAGTTGCAATGTTAGTTATAATTATAACTAGTATATATAAAACAATAACAAAAATAAGAATTTTAAAAAAGAAATAAAACACGTATTTTCTTTTTATGGGAGACTCATTTATAATAGAATTCATCTCTATTCTTATAGAAAAAAATAGTACACTAATATTTTAGGATAGAATATATATATATATATATTTAAGGTAAGGAGTGTAATGAGTTTTTTTGAACACTTTTGTCCTTAGGAGTAATTTTATTAATAGGTTATATAGTAATAAATAAATCTTATTAAATAGAGATGTATGTAAAGTAGAAAAAGGGTTGTGAATAGACCCTAAATTATAATTATGACTCTTCATTTTATTAATATTCCAGTTGGGTCAATAATCGCCACGTTTTCCATTTTCCCATAATCATGAAATACCCACCCTTTTTTCCAACAGTTAATTGTAGCGGTGGCACTAGGATGCAATAAGTGTACATGTTAATGCTTCTCAGTTAGGTAATATAAATTATAATAAAATAGACAACTAAACAATTTATAATGAAGACCCAGACAAAAAATTAACACATGTTTTGGTACGTGAAAAGAGCAAAAGGATTTACCTTTGCATTGATCAGAGGTTGTCCGATTTCTTCATCAGCTGTTGTCTTAGGGGTGAAACTCTTGAGCAGAGGACACTCCTGTATAAGAAGTACTAATAAGGATTCCAATTCGATATTACAATCTCCATCACAAAAGCTTCGTAGACTTGTCAGATCTTCAAGCCACAAATATTTTAGTTTAGGGAACAACTTCATCTTTCTTGAGCTCATTCCTTCTTCTTCTACTCCTTTTATGATCTCTTCCATGGCGGAACAATAGATTACGTCAAGTCGCTCAAGTTGCATCAGGCCTCCAACAATCACAAAAGGAAATACATACTTTAGTTTATGACAATCACTAACATTCAACCTTGTTAAATTTTGCAAGGTAGAAGTTGCTGGACTCTGATTTGGCCACAACTTTGAGAAATCCATCTCGTCCAATTTCAGAAACTTCAAGCTAGGAAATGCGACCTGAGAAAACATTTTACTTTCTTAGATAAATTGCTTGGGAAGATAGTGCTATTAGATAAATATTATTTCTAACAATATAGTTTTAAGAAATTTTTACAAGAGAGATGCATGCATTAATACATAATTTGAATTGAATTCTTCTTCAAATGCATGAGTCACACTGGCTATTAGTATTTTTGTCTTTTATCGACTTATTATTCAATTAAATAGTTAGCTTAGTAAAAAAAAATTAAGAGAAGCGCATTAAAAAAAATTTATAGATATTTTTATGATACACATCTCAAAATAAAAGAGATAAGATTGTGAGGAAAATAAAGGAAGAACAAAAAAATAAACTAAACTAACGAAAAAAGTGCGCTTGAAAAAAAAAAACGAAAAAGGAGGTAAGGTTTGAAATGATATTTTAGAAAATTTAAAAGAAAATTCAAATGAGGATTATTTGGAAAAAAAAAATTATTACATGATTGTGAAAATTAGAATAATAAAGTATTTTAATGACAGAAGTAAAGTAAAGAAATAAGATTGTACAAGACCAAAAACAAGCAACAATACGTATAAGTGCAAAAAAGCAAGAAGGAGAAACAAAAAGAAAGAAAAACAAAACCAAATTACAAAAAAAAAAAAAAAAACACCAAATGGATCGTGTTGAGAGCAGAGAATGTGTACATTTGGGCACTTTCATATATATATATATATATATATATATATGTGTGTGTGTGTGTGTGTGTGTGTGTGTACACACTCACAAAGATAACATCTAAATATCAATCCTAACGAATTGACATTAAAAAATGCACAAATGATTCAAAATTCATCAAAGTAAATTTTATATATTTCTTTTTTGCTTCGTCAATTTTCAGACAAACGTTTGGTAGGAAAAATAAATTAATTTGTATTTCTCAAAAGATTTATCCAGATTCAAGTTAATTATGATTCTTCATTGTTATTCCTTCTGGGTCAAATATAATAGAAGAATATATATTATTAATCTCCGCGTTTTCCATTTTCCAATAATAATGAAACACATCCAATTATTTTTTTTTTTCAACAACTAATCGCAGCGGGGGATAAATGCACACGTTTTTGGTTCTCAATTTGGTAATATAAAATACAAAAAATTAGAAAAACTAAAGAATTTATAATGAAGTACCAGACAACGAATTAACACAAGTACGTGTTTGAGCTTGTGTTTAATATGTTTCAATACTTAAACTCATAATAAAAAGGAGGCCAACTGACAATTTTTACAATTTTTTTCCATTTACACTAAGGATTGAATTATCTTGACTGTTCATTATTGAAAAACAAAAAAAAAAGGATTAAACTTACAAATTTTTTTTTAGACATTTTTCTTTTTCAGTTTATATAAGAAGCGGTAGTTTTTCCTTAATATAATAGTTTCATTTTTATTAAGCCAAACTTATATTCCAAGTAACAATAAATCGAAAGTGAATTGTAAGGGTTTATATATTTCTTTTCCTTAAAGAAGAGAAACGTAGTTTTTTTCTTTTTTTTTTCCAAATATGATGTTCTTTATATCAAACCAAAGTGTGGTTTTTTTTTACTAGAATTGCAATGATGTTTATAATTATAACTAATATATATATAAAATAAAAATAAAAATTTTAAAAAAGAAATAAAACACATATTTTCTTTTTATAGGAGACTTGTTCATGTTGGAATTCATCTTTATTCTTTTAAAAAGAATAATACATTAATTTTTAGAAGGGAATATATATATTTATATATTTAAAATAGGGTGTGTAATGACTATTTTATCTAAACATTTTTATTCTTAAGAGTACTTTTATTAATTGATAATACAGTAATAAATAAATATTATTAAATAGGAGTGTGTGCAAAGGAAAATAACAGGTGTAACTATAGGTCCTAAGTTATAATTATGACTCTTCATTTTATTAATATTCCAGTTGGTCAAAATAGTAATAGAATATAGTGCTAATCTCTCACGTTTTCCATTTTCCCATAATCATGAAATATCCACTTTTTTTTTTTTTCAACCGTTAATTGTAGCGTTGGCACTAGGATGCAATAAGTGCATACAATATATTAAAATAGACAACCAAATTTTTTAATAATAAAGTACCAGACAACGAATTAAAACAAGTATGGGTACGAGAAAGAGTAAAAAAATTTACCTTTTCATTGATCAGAGGTTGCCCAATTTCTTCATCAACTCTTGTCTTTGAGGTGAAACTCTTGAGCAGAGGACACTCCCTTATTGTAAGTTTTAATAAGGATTCCAATTCGACATTACAATCTCCATCACAAAGGCTTTGTAGACTTTCAAGATTTTCAAGCTTCAGATGTTTTAGTTTAGGGAACAACTTCCTCTTTCTTGAGCTCATTCTTTCTTCTTCTGCTCCTTTTATGATCTCTTCCATGGCGGAACAATAGATTACCTCAAGTCGCTCAAGTTGCATCAGGCCTCCAACAATCACAAAAGGAAATACATACTTTAGTTTATGACAATCACTAACATTCAACCTTGTTAAATTTTCCAAGGTAGAAGTTGTTGGAAGCTGATTTGGCCACAACTTTGAGAAATCCGTCTCGTCCAATTTCAGGAAACTCCAAGCTAGGAAATGCGACCTGAGAAAACATTTTACTTTCTTAGATAAATTGCTTGGGAAGATAGTGCTATTTAGATAAATATTATTTCTAACAATCTAGTTTTAAGAAATTTTTACAAGAGAGATGCATGCATTAATACATAATTTGAATTGAATTCTTCTTCAAATGCATGAGTCACACTGGCCATTAGTATTTTTGTCTTTTTATCACTTGTTATTCAATTAAATATTTAGCTTAGTAAAAAAAAAAAATCAAGAGACGCACATTAAAAAACATTTATAGATACTTTTATGATACAAATCTCAAAATAAAGAGATAAATTGTGAGGAAAATAAAGGAAGAATAAAGAAAAAAATTAAAAAAAAAAAAACTAAACTAAACTAACGACAAAAGTGTGCTGGAAAAAAAAAAACAAAAAACAAAAACAAACTTGGAGGTAACGGTTTGAAATGATATTTTAGAAATTTTAAAAGAAAATTCAAATGACGATTATTTGGAAAAAAAAATTATTACATGATAGTGAAAAATTAAATAATAAAGTATTTTAATGACACATGTAAAGCATGTTTAAAAAAGTGTTCGAGGCGTACCCCTCGAGGCTTGCCTCAGTTTGAGGCATTTGATAAGCCATTCAGGCTTAAGCTTGAATGCTTAAACGAGACTTACGCCTTTTTTCATTGAGGTAGTGCGCCTTGAGATGTTTTTGCCTCAAGGCTTATGGGGCATGAGCCTCAATTGAAGGCTATTTTGAGCCGATTATTTTAATCCAATTTTTTTTCCCTTTCAAGAAAGTCAACCTAATATCAAATCGGGCTTTAATAAGATAAAATATGCAAATAATTTTTAAACCCTAAGTCTAACATCTTCTTCGACACTTCATCATCTGCCTCTTTCTCATCATCAACCCTTTCTTGATCATCAACCCTTGCAACTTGCAAGCCCACTGCCCTATGAGCAGTGACTAGAACGATGGCCCACCGACAACAGCTACCTCCAGATTCTGACCTCCTCAGTCCTCACTCCTTAAGTTTTTTTCCTCCTATTTCTTTTATTTTCTACCGTGGGTTGGGTTTTTTTTTTCTTTTTTTTCCCCTCTTATAGCTACTGTAGTAATGTATATTTTAGAGAAATAGGTGTATACAAAGTTCTAGTGTTATATAAAATGAAAGTTATATAAAGAGTGTTGTATGTGATTGTCATTCATTTAGATCTATAGTTATTTCATTTTCTCAAAAAAAATAAAGGTTATCTTATGTGCTATAAAAGCCATATAAGTATAACCATATTAGAAGTACAGTAGCATATATATTTATTTGTATGTGTTTATGTACTTTTTTATTGTGTCTTATGGTTTGTGATGAACTAAGTGTGTGCTTTATGCATGTTATGATTTTATTCAACTTTCTGAATTTTTTTATTTTGCATTTGAGGCTTACGCCTCGAGTCAATTAGACAAAACGTCTCGGTTCCTGTTTTCCGCCTTTTAAAAGCTTGATGTAAAGTAAAGAAATAAGATTGTACAAGACCAAAACAAGCAACAATACGTATAAGTGAAAAAAGCAAGAAGGAGAAAACAAAAGAAAGAAAAACAAACCAAATTACAAAAAAAAAAAAAAAAAAACCCCAATGGATCGTGTTGAGAGGAGATCATGTGTACAATTCTGCACTTTCATATATATATATATATACGTGTGTGTGTGTGTATAGACACCCACAGAGATAACATTTAAATATTAATCCTCACGAGTTGACATTAAAAATAATGCACAAATGATTCAAAATTCATCTAAGTAAATAATATATATTTCTTTTCTGCTTCGTCCATTTTCAGACAAACTTTTGGTAGGAAAATAAATTAATTTGTATTTCTCAAAAGATTATCCAGATTCAAGTTAATTATGATTCTTCATTGTTTTTCCTTCTGGGTCAAATATAATAGAAGATATATATTATTAATCTCCGCGTTTTCCATTTCCAATAATAATGAAACACATTCCAATTATTTTTTTTTTCAACAATTATCGCAGCGGGGGATAAATGCACACGTTTTTGGTTCTCAGTTTGGTAATATAAAATACAAAAAATTAGAAAACTAAAGAATTTATAATGAAGTACCAGACAACGAATTAACACAAGTACGTGTTTGAGCTTGTGTTTAATATGTTTCAATATTTAATACTCATAATAAAAAGGAGGCCAACTGACAATTTTTACAATTTTCCATTACAATAAGGATTGAATTCTCTTGGCAGTTCATTATTGAAAAACAGAAAAAAAAAATAAATAATAGGAGAAATTAAATTAGGTGCAATAGCTTTGTAATATAGGCTATATACAGACAAAAAATTAAAGAGCACATAATAGTTCTAAGTTACCTTTTTTCGTTGAATAGAACTTTGGTCATTTCTGTATCTTCCACTTCAATCCCCGTTTTGGGCACTTATTTATGAAGAAATCTAATAAAGCTGGAAATTCAACAGTCCAATCTCCTTGATAGAATCTTTGAGTTTTGGAAGATTTTCAAGTTTGACTCTTTCAAGCTTAGGAAAGATACCTTCAAAATATTTCTTTCATGATCACCTGCTTCCTTTGTAACAACTAATACCTCTTCCATGAGATCACATCCCAGTACTTCTAGCGTTTTAAGCTGTTGAAGGCTTTCAAATGTAGCTAAATCCCAGAGGCACAATAAACTCTTGCAGTTTTCAACATGCCAACTCTTGTAGATTTTTAAACACAACCTGCGCCAAAGATGACTTCAATTTTGTGAACGACTTGATTGTAACACATGAGTACTATAATTAGTTCTTTAAACATATCATTTCAATATAAATTTCTTATGAATTCACGTAAAAAAATACATAAATGATTCAAAATTCTTCACAAGAATTATATATTTCTTTTTTCAAATTACATTTTTAGACAAACTTTTAGTAGAAAAAAATAAAGTTAATTTGTATTTCTCAAAGTCATAAGGGTGCTTCTATTGACACTTATTTTTTTACTTTCACATACTGTTTTTTCAATCATCCCTCATCATACTTCTTACACCTTTTTTAAAATACCAAAAAGTCCCCACATCTAAACAGCATCATTGATTTTTCTTTTTCCACCCACCAACCAAATAATGTTTAAACTTACAAATTTATTTCCAAACATTTTTCTTTTTCAGTTTGTATACGAAGTGGTAGTTTTTATATAATATTCTTCATTTTTATTAAACCAAGCTTTTGATTCCAAGTAACAATAATTGGTAGTGAATTGTAAGGGTTTATATTTGAATAAATTGTATTTCTTTTTTACTTCAAGAAGGGAAACATAGTTTTTTTTTTTTTTTTTTATATTGTGTTCCTTATATCAAACCAAAGTGTGGATTTTTTTTACTGGAGTTGTAATGATGTTTATAATTATAACTAGTATATAAAAAAATAAAAATAAGAATTTTAAAAAAGAAATAAAACACATATTTTCTTTTTATGGCAGACTCGTTCATGTTGGAATTCATTTTTATTCTTTTAGAAAAAATAATACACTAATCTTTTAGAAGGGAATATATATATATATATACATATGTAAGATAGGGTGTGTAATGATATTTTATTTAAACACTTTTTGCTTAAGAGTAATTTTATTAATAGATAATACAATAATATAAATCTTTATTAAATAGGGGTATGTGCAAAGTAAAATGAGTGATGTAAATATACGTCCTAAGTTATAATTATGACTCTTCATTTTATTAATATTCCAGTTGGGTCAATAAAGGGAAACAAAAACTAAACAAACTAACGACAAATGTGCGCTTGAAAAAAAAAAAAAGAAAACTTGAAGGTAAGGTTTGAAATGATATTTTAAAGATTGTAAAAGAAAATTCAAATGAGTATTATTTGGAAAAAAAATTATTACATGAGAGAGATAAATTAGAATAAGAAAGTCCTTTAATGACACATGTAAATATAGAAATAGATTGTACAAGACGAAAGAAAAAGCAACAATATTATAAGTGCAAAAAAGCGAGAAGGAGAATAAAAAGAAAAAAAAACAAATTAAAAAAAAAAAA